>JAZKJV010000557.1:780464-1380464 GCA_037367405.1 Ottelia alismoides | reverse complement strand
TATTGTCGTTAGACCTCAATGCAACTAGACCAGGTTGAGATGCACATCCCTCCCTAGTCGAGGATGAGTGATTCCACTAGTTGTAACACACCCGTATGCTACCCCAAGCCAAAGGATTCTTCCCCCCTCACCACCACATCCATGAAGAGCTACATGTAAAGTGTGTGTCCAAGTCAAGTCACAGTCTGTAAGGTTCATGCGTACCTCAAAATATTCTACATAAACCAATCAAGATGACATGTGAACATAGCCTTGTGGACTCAAAGAATTAAGTCGCTAGGACTTGAAAAATCTCAACTCCGCGTCCTATAAGGTTTCTCTGAAGTTAAGTGGATTAAGATCTTAACCAAGCTCCATTCTTCAGTTTTATTCCAGACTAGTTAAAATGTTCAACAATGACTTTGAAAAATGTATAAGCACATGCAAATGAAGGAATTTACAAAATAAAAAATTGAAAGGAAATTAAATAAGAGACAAAACTTTTTGAAAAGTTTTCAAAGAATTTTTGCAAAAATTTATGGAATTTTTAGTTTTTTCACATTTTAAGTATTTTATTATGAAAGAAAAGAAAGAAAGTTTTTACAAACCTTTGCCAAACTTTGTAGATATTTACAAGTGTTATATTTTCAAGTTTTATATACAATTTTTACAAGTAGATTTTATCTACAAATTAAAGGATTTTATATACAAAAAATTATATAAAAAGTTTACAAATAGGTATAGGTTTTGTTTACAAGGATTTTGCAACACATAAATACAAATAATTTACATACCCATAATTTATATCCTAAGTGACAAAATATTTTACAAAATATTTTTGAAACATTTTACAAAAATTTTCACAACATTTTCATAACATTTTTTCAAACTAATTTTACAAATAATTTTACAGATAATTTTGCAAACAATTTTTACAAAAAAATTTGCAAACATTGTATTTTCACACATTTTACAAACATTTGTACAATATACATAATTTTGATCACAAAAATAATTTAAAAATATTTTATAAAAAACATTTTTACAAATATTTTACAAAAATTTATACAAAAATAATTTAACAAAGGTTTTTACAAATTATTTTGCAGATCATTTTACAAAAAAATTTTACACACATTTTTGCAAACATTTTTCAAAATATTTTTCTTTTAATTTTATAAATAATAGTCATATTATTAATTCCAAAGTAGGTGTTATGGATAAAGTATATATAATATATACGACACCCCCTATACTTAGCTCGAACTATGTCCTCATAGTGATTAAAAGAGCGGCAAAGGAAGATATAACTCGTGCTAAGTATAAAAAAGTAAAAAGAAACCTATACTACAACGATTGAAAGAATGGAAGAATGTAACTAGAAATCGGAGACCCCCTTATACTTAGGATCAAGTAATTCTACATATAGAAGGTTATACAAAAGGGGAAAACCGAGGAATAGAATGTACATGAAATCAATGATTCGACTTGTCCCCCTCATACTTAAGGTAAAAGATCCCTAAGTATAGAAAAGAATATCAATAGTTGAGGGACAAGTGAGGGAACAATCAAAGAAATGAAAAACATATATTGCCTCCCCTATACTTAGGGTCGGATGTCCCTGAGTATAAGCATCAAAATAGAGATAATAGAACAGAAAGATATATGAAAAACACATGTAAAAAAACCCCCATATACTTAGGACAAATCATGTCCTAAGTATCAAGAATCCTAAGCGAGACCTGGGGTGTTAAACAAAACGGAAGAAAGAATGAACATAAAAGAAAACATGGATATACAAAGAGGCGGAAGGAAGTGTAAATCAGGTATGAGACACAGAGGTGAGAATCAAAGAACACATATTATACAAAATGAATAGGGGTAACATCAACGGTCAATAGATCATGATCAAGAAAAAGCTTCAAGCATTGACCGTTGACTCAAAAGCTGGACTTATAAGAAAAACTTGGATATGTCAATACTATTGTTGTCATGCACCTTTATAACTAAATATGGGCCTTTCCACTTGATCTATAATTTCCCTGGAAATAATCTCAGTCATGCATCAAATATCCATACTCTCTGATTAGGCTCAAACTGCTTATGGCTGATGTGCGAATCATGCCATATCTTCACTCGGTCCTTATACTGTAGGCTACTCGAAAATGATGTATCTATAAGCACCTCTAGGGCTACCACCTCTGCTCTCCTCTGATCTCCTACACTCTCTAGATCCAATAATATTTTGATGACTGCCCATAGTGACTTATGATTTATCTCCACAAGTATGTGGCAAGGCTTGCCATAAACGAATCGAAATGGATATGTACCCAAAGGAGTGTTGAAGGATGTCCTATAGGCCCACAAGATCGAGTCCAAAAGTTGTGACCAATCCTTTCAGTCTGGGTGGACAACCTTCTGCAATATCCTCTTGATCTCCCAGTTAGAAACCTCAGCAGGACCATTCGTCTGTGGATGGTATGGAGTGGCAACTCTATGGTCTATGATGAACTCGAGCCCTCACCTTGTCATTGATAAAATGAGTTCCCTGGTCAGAAATTAAGACTCTAGGAACCCCTAGCTATGATATTATATTCTTCCTCAAAAATCTGCTAAGAGTCCTCGCATCAGCAGCTCGGGTGGGGATGGACTCAACCCAATGATCACATAATCCACAACCAACAAAATGTACTCAAATCCCTGACTCTTAGGGAATTGGACCATAAAATCAATGCCTCATGCATCAAAAACCTCATAGAAGTGAATGGGATGCATCGACATCATGTCTCTATGACCAAAATTACCCATCATCTGTCAGTCAGTACACCTCTTCACGAATTCATCTGAATCCTTGAAGAGTATTGGATACCAAAGGCTGGATTGGCAAACCTTTTATGATTTCCGTCTCCCAAAGTGATGTCCTCCTACCTTAAGCTTGTGGTAATAGGTGAGGATGTTGCGGTGCTCCTTTTGAGGAATATACCGACGCCAGACACTATCCCCTCCTTCGTGGTAAAGGGTGGAATCCTCCTAATGGTACGACTTGGCTTTCACTAAGAAAGCCTCAAGTTGTTGCCTGGTTCAACCTTGTAGAACTTTCTTAGCAACAAGATAGTTCACAATGTCAGCATACCAAGGGAGAGGGGTGATAGCAAGAATCACCTCATCTGAGAAAGTCTCAATGATAGGTGTGGTTGTCTCAGAATCCTCCGGATGCTCTAATCAGGAGAGGTGATCTGCCACCACATTCTTGACTCCAGGTTTATCCTTAATCTCAGTATCAAACTCTTGAAGTAGAAGGATCCATATAGTCAAGCGTGCCTTGGCAATCTTCTTAATCATTAAGTACAAGATGATGGTGTGATCAATGTATATCGTCACCCTAGATCCGAGAATGTAAGATCGAAACTTATCGAACGCAAAGACTACGGCTAGCTCCTTCTGTGTAACAGTGTAATTCCGCTAGGCTGCATCCAAAGTCCTACTAGCGTATTGTATGGAAAACGACAATCCATCTCTCCTCTATCCTAGCACAACCCTTACAGCAAAATTAGAAGCGCACACCATGATATTGAATGGGAGAGACCAATCGGGTGGCTAAAGGATAGGAGCTTGTACAAATAGATTCTTGGGAGTCTCAAATGATGAAAGACACTTATCATCTACAAGGAATTCAGTGTTTTTCATTAGAAGATCAATATACGATCGGCCAATACGACTAAAATCCTGAATGAACTGTCGGTAGAAACCGACATGCTCCAGAAAATACTGCAACTGCCTCAAATTAGACAATGGAGTGAGCTTCTTGATGATATCCACCTTTACTAGATTGACCTATGTGCCCCTGTTGGAGAGAATATGACCAAGGATCTTTCCTTGAGTCATCATAAAATGACTCTTCTCCCAAGATAGAATGAGGTTGACCTCAATGCATTGCTGAAGCACACGATCTAGGAAAGAAAGACAAGCATCAAACCCGTCGCCGTAGATCGAAAAATCATCCATGAAGACCTCTAAACATTCACCCACAATGTCTAAAAAGATGGAAAGCATGCACCTTTGGAATGTAGCCAGAGCATTACATAATCCAAATGGCATTCGTCTAAAAGCAGATGTCCCAAACGGACATGTGAATGTTGTCTTATCCTGGTCTTCAGGCGCAATGACCACCTGACTAAACCAGAATACCCATCAAGAAAGCAATAATGACTCTTCCCATCTAATATCTCAATAATCTGATCAATGAATGGTAGCGGGAAGTGATCCTTCTTGGTGGCCTGATTCAATCGTATGTACTCCACATAGACCCTCCAACAAGTGGGTACACGGGTAGGAATCTCCTCTCCATACTCATTCACAACTATAGTGATACCCATCTTCTTGCGTACCACATGTAATAGACTAATCCACTTGGAGTCAGTGATGGGGTAGATAAAATCAACGCTCCACCACTTAGATATTTCATTCATTACCACTTCTCGAAGATTCAGGTTTATCCTGCGCTGGAACTCACGCGAAGGCTTAGCATCATCCTCAACATAGATGTGGTGAGAGCATCGGGCCAAACTTATACCTTGGAGATCTACTACAGACCAACCGATTGCCATGCGGTTTCTCTCAAGAACCTCCATCAAACAAGATTCTTGGTCATCAATCAAATCCATTGAGATGATGAATGGAAACATATTAGGCTTGCCTCCAAGGAATCTGTACTTCATGCTCTGTGATAAGGTCTTCAATTCTAGGCATGTAGGAGCTGGCAAATATGCCCTCAGAAATGTATGGGTGAAAGCTATCATATCTGAATGTGAGAACTCTTGATGTATCTCTAGACTCGACTAAGATGTCCCTGTTGGTGTCTCTATCAACTGAAGTGGGCCTATCTTCATCCTCGTTGTAGGCTCTGTAGACATCAAACATGACAAATACTCATCAAAATAATGTCAATCAAAACCTGTGTCTGAGTTTGAAGGATCTGAATATGAGTGACACGAAATGAAATCAACCTCGCTACCAGAATCTGCATCCTCAGCCTCTAGAGTATCCTGCGTCACAAGTGTGCTCTCTAAACTCTCATTAGTTGGCATATGTGAATCTGTAGAGTCTGAAGGTGTGACAAGAGATCATGAAATCAGGTCTGCCCAAAATACCTCATCATCTGTAATCACAAAATCATGCTCGTGGTGGATGTCTAGCTCTGAATCTATCGTCTGTTATGGTCCCTTCTCTGAGGTAGCTGAATCTCCAGCTCTCAACTCCTCAGTCGTCTCTATTTGTATACTCTTGCCCTCGATGCGAAAGTATAACTTCCTGCTATCATGATCATACATAGACTTTGTTGTCACCAGAAAAGGTCAGCCTAATATGATGGGGGGTATCGTTCACGCATTCAGGGATGTATATGTACAACACAATGACGTCTATGGGGATTTTCATGACATGAATGGTGATGACAACATCATTCAGTAACCCTTTAGACCTCTTGACAGATCTATCTGCAAACTGAAGTATTGCCCTACTCTGTCAAAGAGGGCCAAACTCGAAGCAGATAATTAAGGCAGCCAGAAGAAGGTTAATCGAAGAGTCGTTATCTAATAGAGTATGATCGAACCGCTTCTCGTGAGTGTGGCATCTAACATATGGATCCCCTGCATCTGGTCTCTTGGATGGCAATCAGTTTTGGATGATGAAGCATGTGACACGGGTAAGCATATGAACCTCTGCATTGTGGTTGCTCCTCTTCTTCCTTCGTATTGTGGTCTTCTCTTTAAGGTTCTTCCGGAAGAGAGGGATGCGATCCAATGCCTCCTGGATAGTTAGCTAGATATGAAATCTATCTATCATCCGCTTGTTCAACTCTAACTATTGTTTCTTTTGGGATTTTCTATTTTTTGGCCCTTCCCTAAGCGAAGTGCTTGAGGGAAGGGGATAGATGCACTCTCCTCGGGAACTAGAGGGGTCTGAACTAGGAATAGGTCTATGAACATACAAATGACTGGAATCCATACATGCATCATCACGTATCACATTAGATGGGCTAGAAGAAGAAATAGAAACCTTTCCTTTATTCATCTTTTTGATTTTTCATAATTTTTTCCATTTTTGTATTTTTCTAACAACACCATCCTTAGGTACAAGAATAGGAGTTAAAAAAATTGGAGTCTCTATACATGTACTCTTGGTGGCATCAATACCACTGACAACATCTGAAGAAGTGGTATCAGTACCACACTCTGGCCTATCATGTGGAAACTTGGTGGCATCAACACCACCGTCTGCAGCATCTAGAGAAGGGAAGGCATCAATACTATCCTATGGATCATCCTCTAAACGGGTGGCATTAGCACCACCATCAATATCAACATCAGTGGCATCAGCATTACTCTCTAGCTCATCTGGCACTCCCGGATGGGCATCATGTTGTCGCCTAGATGAGGCATCACACACTGGCTTCATACCACTCCTAAATTTCACAAAATCATCATCAAATAAATAATACATATCATCAAGTACCTCATTAGGAGTGTCGGACTCTGTAGGCTATACCTGCTCAGATTTCCTCTTCAGATTGTTCGGATTTGGCTCGATCTATGCAGGTATGGCGGCCTTTTCCTTGATGATCTCTCTCATCTCCCGCCTTCTCTCGCTTGAAAGTGGTCTGCTGCTCTGTAAACATGTGGGCAAGATCCTATAAAGTTGGGTTCTCATACGAGGGTGTATGGAAACCGGATGGGTTGCCTCTCTGAAAGTGTTGAGGCTGACCATGCTGTTGTTGCTATGGGTATGAGTGGGGGGTGGTGAAACTGGGAGTGAGGTTGTTGATGCCTCCACTGCTGACTCTAGTATTTGGGTTGAGGAACGGTGTGCTGGGAGTACTAGGGTTGCGTCTGTTGCGTACCTTCCTTAAATATACCAGAGGCTGCTGCTGGGACCAAGCATTGTCAATAGAACATATGAAGCCTAGGTGATTGCAGCGGATACCTGGCTACTATTGGAACTAGGAATACCGAATCTCGCTGACTTCCATCAACGGCTCCGTCTGCTCGTGCAATGGTGGGGGAAAGGACGCCAATGGTTGATTACTCTGATAGACCACCATCCGTGTGTCTGGTGAAGGTGGTGGTGGCAACTAGTATTGTGGGGGTGGCTAAACATGCTCCACTTGAATGTGGTGAACCTGTCTATATGATGCGGATGGGTGTGAAGATCTTCTCTCCTAATCAACATGTGACCTAGATTGTGGCAACAAAGCCGCATGTGCCTCTTGAAGGCACATGATCCGCATTTTAAGGTTACTCAAAGTATGGACTAGCTCATCAATCATCTTGAGCTTGTCTAGGCCCTGACACATCTTCTTCTCTATAATCTCCATGCTGTCCAACTTCAGGCTAATGATGCCCATGTCTGTAGCTGATGACTCTGCTAGTGCTGCTGTTGTAGAAGATGAAGATGGACTAGCCTCTGTAAGTGCAACTCTGTGGTGAGACAACAGATGGGGGGAGGGGGCTTCCCCTGACTGTAGACACGAGCCTGGGTCATCATTGTGTAATTCTCAACCATCTTCTCACAGATGGCCCAAACCTGATCTTCATCCTTGGAAAAATAAGATCCTCCAAGAGACATTGACAAGCCCTTGCAGCTCAGGTGTCAACCCACAAAAGAAGCTCTAGAAAATATTGGGCTTGCTGATATGATGATGTGGACACTTGTCAATGAGCTCTCTGAGTCGATCCCAAGCCTCTTGGAATTGCTTGTTTGGGATCATGGAGAAGTTGATGATCATCACTCTCGCTGCGTTCGTCTGACTGACTAGATAGTACTTGTCGAGGTACTCAGTCCTCAACTGCTCCTAGGTAGTGATAACCCTTCCCAAGTGCTTCAACCAGTAGGTTGCTCTATCAATTGGGAAGGTTATCAACTTGATAGTATCCTCGTCCACCAGCCTGTCGTGGACGGTGCTGTAAATCATCTAAAACTTCTAGAGATGTAGATGCAAATCCTCAATGGTGTGCCCATGGAACCTGGGCAACAACTGAATCATATGTGGACAAAGCTTAAAATATCCCAGAATGTTTGGCAACTGAATCCACCTGTGGGTGAGAGTTGCACCAGGGTTGTGCAACACCCTCATGGTGCAAAGGTTTATGTGGATCACGGGCCTCCTCCTGGTGTATGTGTATGTCCTCTGCCCGGTCCCCAGGTATCTCCTCCTCCATCGGGTCTCTCAACTCTATCATCTACTCTCCTATCTCGCATCAGTGTCAACTCCCTCCTCATCCCTATCATGAGCAGTCCTTGGTCCCTAAGTTGTCTTTACATCACCTTTAGGGATGCCATGAGGGTGTTGTTAATCGTAGCTTAATCAAAAATGTCGTGAATATCTGGATGCTCGTCCTCTCCCCGTTCTCAGGCCTTCTTTTCAGACTCTAAAAAGGAAAAAGAGAGGACCTCATGTGTTACCAAGTCAACAAAAATCTACTATGACTATTGCTGATGTACCTCAACTGATGGGTCAAGAATATCAAAGAAGGAGGAATAGTCGGGTTCCGAGAGTAGGTCTGAGCTCTCAGGAACAACCCTAGATGAATGGATAGGTGTGTTGTGAAGCGATGTCACCAAAGGTAGCCTAAGAGACTGCATGTTTCACAACCCTAATTCTAGGCCATCGGATCCACCCATATCTGGATTTGGTTACTCGGTAATAATTTATTCAACAATCACAACTAACATTCAGAAACATACTGCAATTAAAATACTCAAAATGAAGTATTTCAACACCTTTTCTTTTATTAAAATAAAGTTTGCAGGATACATTGTCCTACTATAACCATTCACATGCACATCAGTTGGAAGAAATTACACAAAAAGATTACTAACTACCTTACAAAGTAAAACTACTACGGCTGGATGTCTACTATGTTAGCTGGCTGGATTACTAAAGTCCTTTTGCTGGCTCACTGACACATGTTGGATTTTCCATAAATCATAGGATAACAATTAGAAATGCTAAGTAATGAAGAAGAGAAAAGCAAACAAATGTGTAATTTTACAAAACTTGTGAAGGATATGGTTAGATCCTCAAGCGCATCACGGAAGAGTGATCATCGTATCGGATACGACGAAGAACGACTAGTCGCACTAGTTGTTCTATGCAGCGGAAATTAAATTTTTTTTCATGTGACGAAACCACATGTTCCAAGAACACTTCTCGGATCGTTTCGTCTAAACCACAAACAATTATTAGGGTTACCTCTTGAAGCGTGGTTGCGATCGAGTCTCTAAACAAAGAGACCTCCTGTCTCAAGTCCGATCCGACGGAGGAGACGCTGGTGAGCACGGGGATGAACCGCGTGCTTCTCGCAATCCATGTTGATGATCCAAGCGGCGGATCTCCTGATCTCGACACACGAGATCCGGTGTCTTCTTCACGAGCGAGGCGCACCGAAGGAGACGGAGATCCACGAGCAAACCATCGGGCAGCATAACGACGATGCCGCGGCGATGTAGAACCTCTCTAGGGCATCCGTGGTGGATGACCATGAGAGGGAGAGAGAGAGAGAGAGAGAGAAAGAGAGAGAGAGAGATTTGCTTCTCAAGCATTATTTGTTAAAGAAGAGCAATGGGGTGCCTCTCCTTTTATAGGGTTTTGGGATCCATGGATCTCAATCCATGGGACAACACAAATCCAATGGTTCACATTAATTTGTGCTTCTTTCAATGGTCACGATTTGTTTCTAAAAACACAACAACAATTAATTTAATTTAGATTAAATCTATATTGATAAATCAACATAATTCAATCACCAAATTAAATCAATCCACATTGGAGATAATGGAAAGGAGGCTCCTCCCTTCCATATTGGTGGTCGTCCCCCCTCTCCTATTAGGAAAGGGAGATTCCAATGCAATCTCTAAGATTGCATATATCTCCAATATTTGCAACAACTTTTGTTGCAAATTATTTCACAAAAATAAATCCAATTTATTTTGTGAACTTGCAATCATGCCATTGGAAATTTGTGAATCACATTCACAACCCAAAGCAAAATGTAAATTACATTTTCAATTTAATGTCCAATGTGAATCCAATTCACATTAACATTTAATTAACAAATGTAAATTACAAACATCTCTCTCTTATATATTATAAATCACATTTATAATATATTTGATTAATATGGATATTGCTATTCACATTATTCATATCCATGATAATTAAATCATATTTAATCACCTTGGATCTCATTTCTCTCGTTCTCAAATAATATGAATCACATTCATATTACTTACATCTTTGATAATTAAATCACATCTAATTATCTAAGATAACTCTCTTTATAATATGAATCAAATTCATATTACTCATGATAATTAAATCACATTTAATTATCCATTTTCTCAATGCTCGGGCACATATTATCAACAATGAAATTTATCCTGAACCCTTTCAAGGATAATGCGCTTTCTCCGCGAATACTTGGAGATAAGGACAGGGCGATTGTATTGTTCCACATATAGTGACTTGGATATTGAGATCGTATCTCAAATCCAGATCGTGGGCCTCCCATAGATGCTTGATTAAATCAAGACCGCAAATCTAATCTTCTTATTGCATCTGAATCACATTCAGATCAATGTCCAACATTTTGAACCAATAGATTACTTCTCTACTGAGAGGAGTCACTAAAATCCAGACCTGTTTCATCACTCCCTAGGAATGGAAGCGTCATGGTTATACAATCGTTTATGATCACATCACCCTCAGGTATTCCCAATACCTGTACATCCTGCATACTGGAAGACTCAGATTAAACCTGAAGTATTTGATCAACTTAATACTGTCTACTTCATGGTTTTATCAGTAAGTTTCTCATTCAATCATTGGGAGTTGGTATCGATCATATACTTTCCAAAATCATATATCATACCTAGGTCTTGATCATATACTTTGCAAAAGTATATATCAAACCTACAAATTCAGTCAAGCTTCCAAAGCGAGACGACCGTGCACGGAATTTGATTCTTCCCAATATGTCATGAGTGAGCTCATGTCTTCCGGTTCAATAAATGAACCTGTATGATCCATTTGAGGGATCGTATTACTCATATGCCCTTATATGCACACCAGCGCACCGGTGTATGGACCTTGGTTAGGTCATCAACCTATTGGTCTGCCAAATGTACATACTCAGACATATAGCAACTCATCTGTCTCCGGTCAGAGGATGCGTGCCTGTATCGTGACAGCATACGATATAGGACTTTGGTTATCTCGATCTCGTTAAGTGAACTCTTTGACCTAACTAATCTGACACCTTCGAATCTCTATTCCTATGCAGAGGACCTGCATCAAGAGGTCGGTCAGATATCAACCTTTAGAGATAAGGATTGCCATCTCCTACTCAGGCTGGAGGTCATCTCTTAATAATCATTTGACGGTGCTTGATGAGTCCTCAATCTAACCCTTTAGATACCATCCAAGCACCAGCCTCTATGATTCAATTAGTTGAATCAACAGCTGTATGATCATCAAGATGGCCATGGTATATAACCCTAATTGTACTAAGGGACCTATTATGCAAATTATTTACTTGTCATATCAGATCAGGGAATGATATCTGCAATAACATTTATTGCAAAATGGCTCGCCGTGGGATCGCATGTCCAACAATCTCCCACTAGCCCAAAGAGCCATTAATGGGCTAATCATTTAAACCCGCACTCATGTGACAATCATAGTCTATTTAGAAAATAGCTAGGTAAGTTGATCAGTCACTCTGTTCCCGTGAGACTACGCCAAGTCCTTTTACGGCACTTGCATATCCCCAGTAACAGTGCTCGCATCTGATGCGAATGTTGCATCTCATGCAACCAATACTCAATATTGTTATGTATAGTATCCTTGACACTACATCTTAATAATTATCATAACCAGCATTTCCATAATCCTTATCAGAATACCCTTATTCCTGGAGATCTCTATCTCCAAAGGTATCCAAAGTTAAGACCTTTTAGATGTTCATCTATAAAGTCTTAAGCTTTTGAATAAGACTTTGAGATCACTATCCCAAAAATCTTGTCCTCTATGAAGATATTGTTATTACTGCAATCAAGTGTTTTCTCTCCATAGTAGGATTAGCAACATTTTACTACTCCCACTGCATGGCAGATATCTGGCTTTTGTACACATCTAGCATACACTCAGCTTCTCGTAACTAATGCACAAATGCAAGTAGTTCTAGCATTCACTTCCTCAGCTCTTTGAGGTGCTATCCATTCAGATAGGTCAGTACCATATCTTAAGGGATGGAAGCCTTTCTTGGAATTTTGCATAAAATGGAATATGTCCAAGGTGTACTACTAATGTGATGGTCCCAATATCCTCTTCTCTTTGCTCCTGAACACCGTCAGAACTAAGATCCAAGAGATATCATTGAGATCATATCTCAAGTTATGGAACAACCAGATAATAAAACACTTATTATTATCCTTATATCATTAGGCTATCATCTACATTCAGCACGATGAACACAAAGGCACTCCCACTAAGCTTCACATGGCTCATCAAGATTCTATCTGAAATTATAACATTTATAACCTCATCAATCTTATGGTCCAACTTTAATAAGCTTATTTGAGTCCTTAGATGGATTCCTTAGCTTGCACACCTTACTTTCATCAACCATGAAGCCCTGGGGCTACTTCATGTGAATATCCTCATAGAGGTATTCATAGAGGAATGCAATATTAACTTACATCTTAAAGATGCAATAGTCAAGTTGTGCAGCCACGGTTAGCAACATTCCGATGATTTTAAGCATGGTCACCGAAGAGCAAGTCTCATTACAAGCAGTGTCTTCTCTTCCGATGTGTAGCTCATGGCTACGAACCGTGCTTTGAAGGTCTGTACCTTCTCATCAGGTTCCCTTTCTCTTGAAGATCCATTTACACCTTTACAGGTGTTATCCATATAGGTGGATCCTCGAGGGTCCATATACAACACTTGTATATGAAGTCTACATTAGACTTTTATTGCTAATATCCATCTATCCATGCTATGATCTTCAGAAGCTTCATCACATGAAGTTCGATCATTGTCAGATTTCTCTGACACATGGAATCCTTCCTCGAACTCATTTGAAGAGGTTTTAGTGTTTCATCTTTAATTGTCCTTTTAGTTTCCAATTTCAGGAGCCTCATTATCTTCTCAAGATTAAATGAGTTCCTACACTTCATTTTCATCTTGATTCTGAAGATTCTCAACATCTAAGAATCACATTCTCAGATATGAGATATTTTAAGAATCTCAAGGTCATAAAGTAGGTATCCAATACCATCTTTATTTTCCTAATGAAGCAACACTCTCAAGTGCTAGATTCCATCATGCATGGAACCCTTTTAAAGATATACATTGTAGTATCTATTACAAATATATACATGGAAACTAAGGGATAATTATGCTAAAAAACATCATTGATAAGATCATGTCACATATGATCCAACTGTATCTCCCTATAACTCTATTGAGTTAAGGTGTGTTAGGAGTGTTGAGATAGAAATGATATTCATATCTCCATAAGGTATCCTTTGTATTCATCTAATAGGTACATGCTACCTTGATTAGATCAAATTCATTTTATCTTCCTTCAAACTTTGGTTGTGAACCAAAATTATGTGAGGTTTCTAAGTGAAGAGAAGAAATCTCATATCATACATAATCATTAATAGATATCACATATCCATAATGTTTACTATGATATAGATGATCCACATACATCAATATGTATGAGATCCTGAATACCTTGATATCTTACACCATTCCCAAAGAAGGATGTATTGGACATTTTACTTTGAATACAATATTCATAAGTATGTAAGTTTTGAAATTTTAGACATTCTAAAGTTTCATCTCTTACTAGTCTATTGATCAAATCAATAGATAAATGTCCAAGTCTTGATGTTAGATCATTGTCAAATGATCTTCATCCTCCAATTGATCTTATAAAGGTTTAATTTCAATATTAGAAATCTTAATGAACCATTCATTAATTTTCTAATTTAGTAGAGTCCACTAGATTTTAGATTACTATCTGAAATATCTCCATCATAATCTTTTATGATAGATTTATTACAGAATTCATGTTTATTTCCAACATTTAGAAACAAACAATGAGTGTATTCTTATATCTAGGTCAGAGAGACATTCTCTAAGACTATGGGCTCTCCCACTGAAATTAACAAGTCGATCAATCCAACAGAGATTGTTGCAACAATTGCATCAAAATCCATGTGGATAACTACAGAACTTGAGATCAATTATTCCAGTCTTCTAAAACATATGCAACCCATTGCAAGTATTGTTAGAAGATTGAGATACAATTATAAGACTTTATCTTATCAAATAAGAAAGTCAATCTCAATGATTTATGTAGATTATTCTGATGCTCCATCCGAGTCCTTCTCTAAGGATTCTAGACAGACTTGATAGTCATACTATCAACACATCAACTTATTGCAGTATTGGCATTCATCCAATTCTTTGGATGTCATATGGAAGTCACAGAAGTACAGTCAACTCTTTGACTATACCTCTTACTTGGGTCCAACCCATGCTTCCACTACGCTCCCTTTATCTATAAACAACTATTGCTTAAGACTAAGGATCTCTTACGTTAAATTCAAAAGAATTCAATGTAAGAGCATTTCAACATCTATACAAGCTTCATTAAATTCATACAATATGAATATTATGAAGCTTCATGAATGACTAGAGTATAGACAGTGGAATGATGACACTCATCATGTCTGCATCCATCTAGACTCTTGAAACATTGGTTCAGGTAGGTATTCAAACATTTTGAATACATCATCTCTTATGGAGCCACCATTCTGCATGATGCAGAGAACCATGTCATTCATGATTAAATGTTGAGAGCACATATGTATGACAGAACATCTTCTTAGATTTTATAAGGATTAATTGACAATTGTAATCATCATCGACATGTCACTCCTAAAGTACATCCGATGAGATCAAGACTATAGAGACATATCAACCCTAGGGTTGTAGTCCTATTATCTATTTAATTGTCATTCCTCAATATTATGAGGAAACTTGCACATTGCAACCACATACATTATGTGTCCAAATGCAAGTACAATATCTGGATGGTGAGTCCAATCCATGATCTTTTACTGGTTATTATTGAGTATAACATTGAGTGGGTTTAATGAAGGATTATCCGAAATAAGAAATTTGCATAAGTGTACATATTTATATATATACATATTTTATTTTGATTTTGGAATTTTTATATCAAACTTGTCTTGCCTTGTCAACACTGAAAGTTCACTCCCTTAATCACATTCAATGTAAGAGATATACTTACCAACATATCTCAGCAAGATCTGGGATCTCCTTCCTTATCTTTGTTGCATCCCAATAATATGAGAACCTACAACTCGGATAAAAAGAAGCGGGAACACATTCCGCCTTGCAAGTCCAACTTGCATCTCCCAATTCGGTCTTTAACACCCGGGCCGACCACCCCTAAGGCAATGTTGACCCGTCATTAATTGAACCAACTGTCAACAGGAATACAACTCGCTATGCACAATCCAATATCGCCCCAATAATATGAGGACCCAATATTGGGGTCACTACGCATACGTCCTTACTCTTTCGAGAAGCGAAGAGCCCGATCCAAATGGATCGTATGCAGGAGCTGTCACTTCGGACATGCGTCTCCTACATACAATATCTGGCGACGGAACCCTTCACCTTGACGGGAGACCATGGATGTCACTTATGTGATCCTCCATATCATATTTCAAATTTTAATTAATTATCATGAATAATAACTCTATTCATAATAGAGTGTCTCAATTGGACATAATCAATTTAATCATATCAAATTAATTATCAATCCAATTCAATCAACAAAATTGATCATTTTTACTTGAATATATATATATATATATATATATATATGTTAATATCTCAAAATACGTATTAATTCAAATTTTAATAATTAGAAATACACCTTGATTTTCTCCGGCATTATACAGTCCCTACCCGCTGTCATGGCCAGTACCGACGAGAGTGGGACGGACCGCATATGTTGCAACCCACAACCCCAATGCTCTCCGACTAGACACCATATCCACCTCGGGAAAACATAATGCCAGATATATCAATTTGTACTTGAGATGATCATCGGTTTTTCAACCGAAATTATACCATATAGTAATCAAAACATTTTTGATTATAAGGAAATTTGCTACACAAATTCCCAATCATATTCAAGCATCAAGTTTGATGATTGTGTTTCCAATTAAGATTTAGATCAAATCTAATCAATTAATTGGTTGAGGCCAAGTCAATTAGGTAAATAATCATCTTCCAATATTTCACAAATATTTTTCATGATTATTTCACGAAATTAACAATTAATTTCACTAATTGACAATCACTTGGTTCTAGATTAGGACTGTAATTTCAGTAGTGACCCCTACTCACTAAAATTATCATATCTCAATCAATTTAAATCCAAATTAGACAAAATCAATTTTCAAAGATTGATAACTTGATTTAGGACAGAACCCAAGTGATGTTTCACGCATTTCGAGCAGATTATAACGGTAATTAACTCTTTAATCATGTTAAAATCTACTGTTCCCGCAACAGTGCATACATGTTCATTAAAACAACCATATCTAGAGCATAAGAAATCTGATTTACGTAAACTCAGATATTATGGTTTCCTTATTTAATGGAGAACAAAATCCGAGTAAATAATTCGTGCTTAAACAATTTAAACATGGCCGAAATTTATTACTAAACAGATCTGCGAAATCAAATGTGATAAAAAGCTTTCGCGACCTTAACGAACCCAAGTCGTCCTCGATTTTTTGAATCATATTCGAAACCGTCGACCTCAAGCTCTGATACCACTTGAAGGATATGTTTACATCCTTAAGCACATCACAGAAATGTGATCGTC
This sequence comes from Ottelia alismoides, assembly GCA_037367405.1. NCBI lineage: Eukaryota > Viridiplantae > Streptophyta > Magnoliopsida > Alismatales > Hydrocharitaceae > Ottelia > Ottelia alismoides. The sequence goes on along the minus strand of JAZKJV010000557.1, from coordinate 1,363,482 downwards.
GTATCGGATACGACGAAGAACGACTAGTCGCACTAGTTGTTCTATGCAGCGGAAATTAAAATTTTTTTTCATGTGACGAAACCACATGATCCAAGAACACTTCTCGGATTGTTTCGGCTAAACCACAAACAAGTATTAGGGTTACCTCTTGAAGCGTGGTTGCGATCGAGTCTCTAAACAAAGAGACCTCCTGTCTCAAGTCCGATCCGACGGAGGAGACGCTTGCGAGCGCGGGGATGAACCGCGTGCTTCTCGCAATTCATGTTGATGATCCAAGCGGCGGATCTCCTGATCTCGACACACGAGATCCAATGTCTTATTCACGAGCGGGGCGCACCGAAGGAGATGGACATCCATGAGCAAACCATCGGGCAGCATAACGACGATGCCGCGACAATGTAGAACCTCTCTAGGGCATCCGTGGTGGACGGCCATGAGAGGGAGAGAGAGAGAGAAAGAGAGAGAGAGAGATTTGCTTCTCAAGCATTATTTGTTAAAGAAGAGCAATGGGGTGCCTCTCCTTTTATAGGGTTTTGGGATCCATGGATCTCAATCCATGGGACAACACAAATCCAATGGTTCACATTAATTTGTGCTTCTTTCAATGGTCATGATTTGTTGCTAAAAACACAACAACAATTAATTTAATTTAGATTAAATCTATATTGATAAATCAACATAATTCAGTCGCCAAATTAAATCAATCCACATTGGAGATAATGGAAAGGAGGCTCCTCCCTTCCATATTGATGGCCGTCCCCCCTCTCCTATTAGGAAAGGGAGATTCCAATGCAATCTCCAAGATTGCATATATCTCCAATATTTGCAACAACTTTTGTTGCAAATTATTTCACAAAAATAAATCCAATTTATTTTGTGAACTTGCAATCATGCCAGTAGAAATTTGTGAATCACATTCACAACCCAAAACAAAATGTAAATTACATTTTCAATTTAATGTCCAATGTGAATCCAATTCACATTAACATTTAATTAACAAATGTAAATTACAAACATCTCTCTCTTATATATTATAAATCACATTTATAATATATTTGATTAATATGGATATTGCTATTCACATTATTCATATCCATGATAATTAAATCATATTTAATCACCTTGGATCTCATTTCTCTCGTTCTCAAATAATATGAATCACATTCATATTACTTACATCCTTGATAATTAAATCACGTCTAATTATCTAAGATAACTCTCTTTATAATATGAATCAAATTCATATTACTCATGATAATTAAATCACATTTAATTATCCATTTTCTCAATGCTCGGGTACATATTATCAACAATGAAATTTATCCTGAACCCTTTCAAGGATAATGCGCTTTCTCCGCGAATAGTTGGAGATAAGAACAGGGCGATTGTATTGTTCCACGTATAGTGACTTGGATATTGAGATCGTATCTCAAATCCAGATCGCGGGCCTCCCATAGATGCTTGATTAAATCAAGACCGCAAATCTAATCTTCTTATTGCATCTGAATCACATTCAGATCAATGTCCAACATTTTGAACCAAGATTAGATTACTTCTCTATTGAGAGGAGTCACTAAAATCTAGACCCGTTTCATCACTCCCTAGGAATGGAAGGTCATGGTTATACAATTGTTTATGATCACATCACCCTCAGGTATTCCCAATACCTGTACATCCTGCATACTGGAAGACTCAGATTAAACCTGAAGTATTTGATCAACTTAATACTGTCTACTTCATGGTTTTATCAGTAAATTTCTCATTCGATCATTGGGAGTTGGTATCGATCATATACTTTCCAAAAGCATATATCATACCTAGGTCTTGATCATATACTTTCCAAAAGTATATATCAAACCTACAAATTCAGTCAAGCTTCCAAAGCGAGACGACCGTGCACGGAATTTGATTCTTCCCAATATCTCATGAGTGAGCTCATGTCTTCCGGTTCAATAAATGAACCTGTATGATCCCTTTGAGGGATCGTATTACTCATATGCCCTTATATGCACACCAGCGCGCCAGTGTATGGACCTTGGTTAGGTCATCAACCTATTGGTCTGCCAAATGTACATACTCAGACATATAGCAACACATCTGTCTCCGGTCAGAGGATGCGCGCCTGTATCGTGACAGCATACGATATAGGACTTTGGTCATCTCGATCTCGTTAAGTCAACTCTTTGACCTAACTAATCTGACACCTCCGAATCTCTATTCCTATGCAGAGGACCTGCATCAAGAGGTCGGTCAGATATCAGCCTTTAGAGATAAGGATTGCCATCTCCTACTCAGGCAGGAGATCATCTCTTAACAATCATTTGACGGTGCTTGATGAGTCCTCAATCTAACCCTTTAGATATTCATCCAAGCAGCAGCCTCTATGATTCAATTAGTTGAATCAACAGCTGTATGATCATCAAGATGCCCATGGTACATAACCCTAATTGTACTAAGGGTCCTATTATGCAAATTATTTATTCTTCATATCAGATCAGGGAATGATATCTGCAATAACATTTATTGCAAAATGGCTCGCCGTGGGCTCGCATGTCCAACAACTTGTTGTCACAAAAAGATTCATTCCTTCTCATTAGTCTAAGTCTTATTCCTTTCTATTCCATATCAGGGATTAGTCAAGGGAATTACCTCACCACTGTACGGACTCCGAAATTGTGGACACTTCGGGATTGGAGATTGCATTGATCTGTTAAGCTTATGCCGTTGCACGTCGCCTCAATCAATCCTCCAATTCTACCTTGACAATTTCCTTTTCTTTTATTAATCAGGGTCTCAAATCCTCAACTTGGCAAACAAAGGAGCACACCATCCTTGAGGATCCGGTTGCTTAAAACCTCAAGCTAACCTTTAATCATATAACCTAGCAGCTTTAAATGCATGTTATCGTGACCCAGGCGCTATTGAACCATCCGTTCCTCCACGTAGCACAACTACATCTTCTGTCGTTCAACCCGAATATATTGGCTCCGGTACCATGCATTGCTAATCATTCATTTTGTGCACGCTTATCATAACAGGACAACCGTGTACCACCTAGGTAGGGAAACACCAATATGGGTTCCTTCCGACAAACCTACAGGTTGCATGCCTGACCTGTAGTTCTGCTCAAATTCATTATTGACATAAGACACGATCCTTTTCAGGATTCAACTCAATACACATCAAATACCATGATGTAATTCTTTCGTTAAGTCTTCGATTTGCATAATCATCAACACTTTGTATAGACTCACTCGTATTTATGCTCATTTTAACTCCCAAATCCTAACTTTCCAAGCCACTGCATCAATTCGAGGCTTAGACCTTATTTAAGTTGAAATCACAAAGCAACTTTTCATTTTCCTCAAAAATAACCAAAATTAGGGTTCTTCATAGCAAAGAACATAAAATCAGAAATTTCAACGATCTCATATGAAAACCCAATACAAAAGGAAGGATTTCATTACCTAATCGAGCTCTCTCTCACGTATGCAGTGCTTTATAACGAGTCTTTTTCAAAAAGAATGATTTATAGCTCCTGAAACGATCGGATTTCATTTTCGTATCAAAACATTAAGAACATGCCAAGAACATGAAGAACGAACAAAGAACACAAAGAATGCGAAGAACATATTTACTCTTAAATTTTGGCAGAGCTTCCTCGAATACAGGGTGATATTTCTAGAAAGTTTCGGCAGAGTTTCCACTTATATTGGGGCCCATTTCTAGAAAAATTTCGGCAGAGTTTCCCCTTATATCGGGACATTTTTAAAAGAAAACAGAAAAGTTTCCTCTATAAAATCATCGAGAGGAAAACAACAATGAAATCGAAAGAATATAATCAATCAACAAGAGATGGAGAATCGGTAGACACCACCGTCGTAGGTGAGTGAATATGTGGGTACCTTTCTTCTCCTCATTCTCCCGACAGCGCTTCTCTAGTGCTCTTTCCTTGCCTCCCACTCCTCCTCCCAACCTCTCAACCATATCCCTTGGGGGGGTGGTGGTAGTGAAAATCATAAAGAATGAATGGGTAGGGAGAGTATTTCTAGGCTCCAGAAAATCGCTAACCATGCTTAGTAAACCATGTTTCCTTAACTGCGATTAACGACCCATGGGTTTTGCCCATGGTTTTGGTCAAAGCTTATCCGAAACTTAGATCTTAAGTTAGAACTATCCAGAAGATTCTAGATTCACTAATGATGCTTAATTAGTGCTAATCGTGGTTAGCTTTTATTAATCATGATTTAACCTTCACAGCTTATGCTTAACTTTTACTAACCATCGATTAGTGTTCACTAATAGTCATTAACGATCCTCAATCCATCATTAGTTTCTTTAATTATGTTTAATTAGTCTTAATGACGGTCACCAAGAGTTAATGACACCTTAAGTCTCATTACTTCTCTTTCTTCCGAAAATCATAACAATTCGAAACGAAGTCTGATTCATACGAAATAAATTCCGTTGGTTTCCTCTTGATGAGTCGGATTTTATGATATATGATCCGAGAGAGACCAATTTCAAAGCTTTACAACATGCCCATCATCATGATGTAGGGACTAGTGAAGAGTAGATCTGGGCTGAAAAACAATGATGAGAAAACAAACCCCCAATTCACCAACTCAACGCAATGATGACTGTGAAAGCTTGACCGTTAATCTTTTCTATTTTAGAGTTTAGTGATAATGCAGTTATTAATCAGATACACGGGTGAGGTCACCTAGGATAGAACCTGACCAAGCTGACGATGCACACCCAACTTGGATAAGACTACTTCTGCTAAGGGTCGAAGGCAACTGCTTGCATCTCAACCACACATCAATTAGTAATGTACATGAGCATAGGGCACAAGTCCAGGGAATTGGGCTCTAGTCCTTAGCGGCTACGTCCTCATCCACTCTGTCTGAAGGTAAGTACATGCATACAAGGAGGCGGTTACTCTCCCCAAAACAATGATATTAATCATTAGGTTTGGTTTTAGGGTCAAGTTTGCTATAATAGTCTGATTTTATTGGCTTGCTACCTTTTTTTGGATATTTTTAAATAAAGACACGTCTAACAAATTTTCCAATTTCCTTTTTATTCCTAAGTCTAGAAAACCGAAAGAGGAAGACGGAAAAGATGATGCACGATGAAATCAATGATGGATGCACTAGATAGAATGCGTACCTTGCTCTAGCAGTTTGCATGCAATATGATCCGTGCATAAATGTAAATACAGAAATAAAACTACCTAAATGATGCAAGAAGAAACCACCATGAACAATAACTTTTATTACGAGAAGAACATGGTGCTAACTATCTATAAACGATACCATTGTCCGATCTTCGATGCCGCTCGGTGCCCTTCATAATGAGTCATACCAGCGCTGCATGCAACCTCTCTCGACGTGCGGTCTCAAATCCAAATAACTAATAATTTATTTGACTAAGTTGAATCACTTCTATAGGAACATATATTCTATTAGGTGTTTGGACCTAATAACTACCTGGTTCAACCAAATAAAAGCTTAAGTTTAGGGATCACACACAGAAAACAAGATAAAATAAAGTCGTACACGAGAAATAAAAAATAAAGGCGGTGAAAACTGTGATGAAAACACGATGAGGTCCCTTGAGTGAACTGACACTCGATGAAACAGACCCCGTATAGTAAAGTGTCCAAATTCTCTGAGAATTATTACAAGTTTATACAAAATGAAATAAAATGTCTGAGAATAAAGTCTAAACACTAAGACAATCTTCTGCTCCTTCTACTCCTCCTAGGTTGCTCTCTCCTACCGGTCGGTGTAGAACGCCCAGCCTCAGCCTCGCTCAAGTGCGTCAGCTCTCCTCAGATAGCCTCCCTCGCTTTGCGGGCCTTTCCAACAAAGGTGAAACAAGAAGAGCATCAGAAACGGTTATAAGGAATATGAGCAAATAAAATAATAGAAAATAAGCTGACAATAAACACACAAAGGAACAAACAAGAAAACAGAATCCTAACTACCTATAGGTGCTCCTTGGCAATGACACCATTATGAAAATTGAGCCGGTTAACTAGGGTTAAGTTGATTTATTAAGTTGTTGTTATCACCCAAGCTAACTGAGTCAAAATCAAGAAAATTATTCAACAACAAACAAATCAAGCAAGTAAAATGGTGATCTAAGCTACTTTTATTAACATGGTATAGCGACCAAGGTCGAACACAATGAGCACTATGATAAAGTAGGCACTCAATTCCAGAGAATCGAAATTTTTAATTTTTGAAAATAAGGAAAATAAAGACAAATAAAGAAAGGACACACACCCACACTCTCCTTTGTATTTTTCAAAAAATGATAAAAAAACTAAAAAACCAAAAAAATATTTATGTTTTATGGATTTTATTCTATTTTTGTATAATTTTTGAAATTCTTATGGATTTTATAAAAATAAAAGACTAAGAAAAGATAAACAGTGCACAACTAGGAGAAGTTTTCAAATTAAAAATATCAGATAACTTCAAAACTCCTGGAAACTAACTCTATCAAAAAGATTATTTAAATATCTACTAACAGAAATGGAAATCATAAATTTTGGATTTTCAAAGATTTTATATAATTTTTATAGTAGTTTTAGGGTTTTGTATTTTTTTTAGAGTTTTATAAAAGCTAATTAAAATGAAAATGATATATAAAATCAAATAAATTAGAACAAGGATACACTAATTTTTTTAAATTTTAAGACACTTTTCGAATTTTTATCAATTTTCTAATGCATACAGGGACTTTCTATATTAGTTTTGAATTTTTAATAATAGTAAATAAAAGAGAATTGACAAACAAAAATTACCACTCAGAGAAAACGCTCACAGGATCTAAACATAATTTTTTATGCAATCTTTGGAGTTATTATGCTATTTATTACAATTAATAAAAGAGAACAAAAATTAAGTAGTGCATAGAGGACGTGTGTGGAATTATTTTAAGTTTTAAGGCCAAATGTTAATAATCAATCACATTCTAGGGGCCTCAATGCAATCAAGCTAGTAAAATCATGCGCTACACATGATCCAGCATTCATAGGGGTATAAATGGAATTATTTAAAAATATTCCTACTTTAGATAACATGTGAAAACACATGGAAAAATATGCAAATTACCCATAAAAACAGGTGTACAGACACATGAGTTCATCTTGACTGGACTAAATATAATTAATAAAAGTATGAGGTCCTACGTGCAAATAGTTTTTAATTAACTGTTACATTTATTATACTAAAAAATAGAAGAAAATGTAGGGTAAAAATTAAAATATACCCTCCAGGAGGCGTACGACGTGTGTGATGTCTGCGTATGGTTCTAGTATCCTCTAGAAAAGATTTGACAGTGTAGAGGCTGCTAGAGGACGTACGGCTCAGATCTGGCGATGCAGGTACGGAGCTAATGGTCCTAATCATCTGGTGCTGACATGGGGATGGATTTGCCCTAGATCTGATCGAATCGCTTAGATTTGGGCGTGAAAGGAGCGATCCCAGTCAAATCTAGAAGGGGGGATTTTCATCTAACGGTTAGAAGCAAAACTGGAAGAATACGAAGAAGGGCCCCACTTCTGAGCTTCGATCGTGAATATTGGGTGCAAAACGACTCAGATTGACTTGCTAAAGGGAAGCTACATTAGAGGAAGGCTCCGATGAGACAGATAATGGCTCGATGGAAATCTGGAGGTGGCGTCGCCTGAAGCTGCTCTGCCTGTGTCGTGAAGGGTCGAATCGAGCTCCACTCGTGCTGTTAGACCTGCGAGAGAACCCAAGACTCGGAGACGTAACTCCGGTCGGGGATATTTGTGGATAAAAGCAAAGAAGTGATGGAGAAATGTATGGGACCTCCAGCGAACATGGAGGAAGGAGGCCTAGCACTTAATTCGACCCTAAGATCGAACCAAAGGATGATACACAAAGGAACAAACACGAAAACATCATCCTAACTACCTATACGTGCTCCTTGGCAACGTCGCCATTATGAAAATTGAGCCGGCTAACTAGGGTTAAGTTGATTAATTAAGTTGTTGTTGTCACCCAAGCTAACCGAGTCGAAATCGAGAAAATTATTCAACCACAAACAAATTAAGCAAGTAAAATAGTGATCAAAGCTACTTTTATTAACATGGCATAGTGACCAAGGTCGAACACAAGGAACATTATGATAAACTAGGTACTCAATCCCAGAGAATCAAAATTTTTAATTTTTGAAAATAAGGAAAATAAAGACAAATAAAGAAAGGACACACACCCACACTCTCCTTTGTATTTTTCAAAAATTGATAAAAATACTAAAAAATTCAAAACAAAAATATTTATGTTTTATGGATTTTATTCTATTTTTGTGTAATTTTTGAAATTCTTATGGATTTTATAAAAAATAAAAGGCTAAGAAAAACATAAATATTGCACAACTAGGATAATATTTCAAATTAAAAATATCAGATAAATTCAAAACTCCTGGAAATTAGTTTTATCAAAAAGCTTATTTAAATATATACAAACAGAAATGGAAATCACATTTTTTGGATTTTCAAAGATTTTATATAATTTTTATGGTATTTTTAGGATTTTGTAATTTTTTAGAGTTTTATAAAAGCAAATGAAACAAAAATGGTATATAAAATGAAACAAATCATAACAAGGATACCCTAATTTTTTTAGAATTTTAAGTCACTTTTCAAATTTTTATGAATTTTCTAATGCATACAGGGACTTTATATATTATTTTTGAATTTTTAATAATAGTAAATAAAAGAAAAATGACAAACGGAAATTATCACTCAGAGAAAACACTAACATGAGCTAAACCTAATTTGTATGCAATCTTTGGAGTTATTTTGCTATTTATTACAATTAATAAAAGCGACAAAAATTAAATAGTGCATAGAGGACCTGTGTGCAATTATTTTAAGTTTTAGAGCCAAATGTTAATAATCAATCACATTCTAGGGGCCTCAATGCAATCAAGCCAGTAAAATCATGCGCTACACGTGATCCAACATTCATAGGGTTATAAATGGAATTATTTAAAAATATTCCTGCTTTAGATAACACATGAAAACACATGGAAAATATGCAAATTACCCACAAAAACACGTGTACAGGCACATGAGTTCATCTTGACTAGATTAAATACAATTAGCAAAGTACGGGGTCCTACGTGCAAATAGTTTTTAACCAACCGTTACATTTATTGTACTAAAAAAATAGAAGAAAATGCATGATAAAAAGTAAAGTATACCCTCCAGGAGGCGTGCGACGTGTGTGATGTCTGCGTATAGTTCTGATATCCTCTAGAAAAGATCTGACAGTGTAGAGGCTACCAGAGGACGTACGGCTCAGATCTGGCGATGCAGGCACGGAGCTAACGATCCCAATCATATGGTGTTGACGTGGGGATAGATTTGCCTTAGATCTGATCATATCGCTTAGATTTGGGCGTGAAAGGAGCGGTCCCGGTCAGATCTAGAAGGGGGTCTCTTCATCTGACGGTTAGAAGCAAAACTGGAAGAACACGAAGAAGGGTCCCACTGCTGAGCTTCGATCATGAATATTGGGCACAACATGTCTCAGATTGACTTTCTGGCGGAAAGCTACATAAGAGAAAGGCTCCGATGAGATGGAGAATGACTCGATGGAAATCTGGAGGTGGCGTTGCCTGAAGCTGCTCCGCTTGTGTCGTGAAGGGTCGAATCGAGCTCCACTCATGCTGCTAGACCTGACTTGAAGACGTAACTCCGATCGGGGTTATTTATGGATAACAGCAAAGAAGTGATGTTGAAATGTATGGGACCTCCAGCGAACATGGAGGAAGGAGGCCTAGCCCTCAATCCGACCCTAAGATCGAACTAAAGGATGATTAGGATATGTAGAAAGATGCGCTGTGATGTGGTGATCGGATCTATGCGGACAAATGGTCGGGTGGAGCTCCATACCAGAGCTACTAAGGTGGACGACAATGAAGATGAATGAATAAAAAAGAACAGTGAAATAAAGATGATATAGGGTACTTGAGTGTACTATGATAGGCGAGGAGAAATGAAGGGTATGGCGGGGTCGTTGCCTCGATTCCGCTATAGAAGGTGGAAGAGGATACTTGTGGTGGAGAGCTCCGACCACGATTGAGCTACGCATCTACCTGCCACCAAATCGACCACTAAGATGCTCTCTGAAATACTGTCACTATCCCAGAGGTATTCGGTGGATCAAACAATGGCGAGGAGCGAGCTCAGGCATGGTGGAGGCGGAAGAAGAGTATTTATAGGAAGCTTCGGCGTCTGGAAGGATCAGGACGAATAACGCAATCTGAGGGAGTTCTGGCAATGCCTAGGGATCCACAAAGTTCATGGATTCTAGGGTATCTATCGGGCACACAAAACAAATCAAATGGATCTCAGACCCAGGCTAGAGAAATGGGAGAAAGAGGTATGGTGAAGCTCTGCCCGGGTCGAACTTGGGAGAGGGAGGGTAGACTCGGGTTAACATACCTGGGTTGACCAATAATAAAATAGGATTATACGAAATAAATGAAAACTCAATTAAAAATAGTAGATGATTTTAAAATAAAAATTATAAAAATGAAAAATTTTAGTTATTTTACAAGCTATTTTATGTGATTTTTAATAATGTTATTGATACATAATAGTATATACAATATATATGTTAGTATGTACATGTATAATATACTTATATATTATATACATATATTTTTATTTTAGTATTTTTACAAAAATACATTATATTTTTTGTTTTATTTATTTACAAAATACTTTAAAGTGTATAAAAACATTTTTATTGGATTTTTACAAATTAATTACATGTATTAATTAACTAGTTTTAGGTTTATATACAATATATACACTATTAGTGTTAATATACAATGAAGAATTGATTTTTTTATTATTACTGTATATTATAATTTTTAAAATTTTATTCAATTATGGAATATTTACAAGTATAAAAATAATATATACAATTTATTCACAAAAATAAAATAAATAAACAGATAAAAGTATAAGTATAGATATTGTACGTTGCACACCATTTAATTTTGCAATTATTTTTATTATTCAGAAAATATTTTTATTTACAAGTTTTATTCAGGAAATGAATTATTTTGAGACCTTTTCATTTAGATATAAAAATAGGTGAATGATATATATAGGATGAGTAGTGATGAATATAGATAGTCAATAAATACACACAAAATATCAAATAAATATATACAAGTTAACTTAGGTATAAATACCCTATCTCCCCTAACTTTATTCCTTGTCGATCAAGTCAATGGTTGACCTTCTTTCGAGGTTCGTGTCAGTATGCATTTATTGCATAAATACAAACTTATTTTATTTTCTTTCTTTTCTTTTCTTCTTTATTCTTTTCTTTTGGATAAAAAGAATATTAAAAATAATATTAAAAAAAGCATGCACACTGCTAGTTTATTGAATTTAATATACATTTACAATTAATTTGCATAGGAATTTTGCTAAAATAGAAGAATAAAGGATACGAATCATGGATTCATCACACGTCTACATACTTACATAAATGCACATATTTACCCCGTGCCATCTACTACTTAAGCAGTGACAATCCACCTACTTCAAGCCCTCTTATCTTATATATTAAGCATCTTTCTACTACTTAAGTAGTGACAATCCACCTACTTCAAGCCCTCTTATCTTATATATTAAGCATCTTTCTTGAAAAGCAAAATCATCATCCAATTTCTTGCCTCCTTCCCAATCTCATCATTTATAGTAGTATAAACCTCATTTGCAAATCCAAACTAGAGGTACATCGGCTAGAGTCCTAGCATCCCTCACAACTGAACAATGCAAACGGCGTGTGTATCATCTTCTTCCTTATGTAAGTAGATCACATATTCGGTTTAACAAAATAACTTCCAATCTTGCCTCTGTAACACCACCTTTACTAACATCATTTACGAATCAATGCCACAAGACACACCCCCATGTTTCTTCCCATCTTATTTGCTAGCAGCAAATGCGAAGCTAGCACAAGATACCAACGTCGTCACCTCCTAGCCCAAAGTTTTTTTTCAAGTTGTGTGTTACATTTAAATCACAATTTATTTGATAAAATTGGCATAAAGTAATGATTTTAGTTATTTATTTTTAAAATTAATTATACTTTTGTAGCTAAATTATTAGTCACAGTAAATTAGTTGCAATATTACTTTTTTTACATTTATTCCAATTATCGGTCCATAATACAAATGTTAAGTGCTACATATATAAGAGTAGAGTTACTAGATTATTGGGAAAATATGTGAGTATAAAAAATATGATGTACTCCAATTAAATCAATATCCTAGGGATCAAAATAAACTTATTTTTAAATATTTTATGGATGAGATATTGTATCAGATATGAACTAAGTTAAGATTCAATCCAATATAGTCCATATATGCCCTTCGCAAAAATCGTGTAGAGAGATCACTACTTCCATAAGGTAGGGATAAATAAAAAATTAACACCAGGGGATAAACACGAGAGGAATTTTTTTTGTTGTTTGGATGAGGTATAAGGGTTAATGAGGATTTTTTCGTATTTCATTTTTGTTGAATGATATAATTTAGAGGGATAAGGAAGATTTATCCCTGATTTCTATTTGGTTGGCATCTTCCTCAGGGTTCGATGTATTCACGACTTCTAGCTTATTTCTTGTGTTTGCTTCATTAGGCTTTGTGAAGTATGTACCTTTGTGAGGGATTTTCCTCCCTAATTAATTCATGTTCATGTACATTTGGCAAACTTAGATGGGAGGATTTTACTCCCCTATCTTCTTTAATTGCTACGATTGCTACTCATTCAAGGATTTATGAATCTGTAGGAGACACAACCAACACAACTTCATGAATCAATCAACTAGTCAAATAGGACTCTTAGTAATTTAAGTCTTAGATTCTTCATTAGCATTTTGTACTTTGTAGTTTACATAAATTCTAATAACTAAACATAAACTTTATTATTTTATACTTGCATTAGTGATGAATTTATGATTCAACACTCAAATTAGATGAAAACAGAGCTTCGTCCCGAGCAATTCGATGTATTCATGTGTTTATAACTCACAATTAACATTCACGCACTTGTAAATAATTTCCATAAATTAGCATTTCATTTTGCATTCATACTCACTTATATATATTCACTTAATTTCATTCATTTTTTATTAATTCGCACTAACTTCAGTTAACATCAAACAACTCCATTGTATACATATCATTAATATTAACTAAGAAAAATTCTAAAAAATCACTAACTTGTATATACGTGAAATAAACCCAAACCATAGTTAGAGACAGAAAAGTTGTAAATGTTGATATCTCTCTCAGACAATGTCTAATTTCACTATACTCACTTTTGAATTAATTTACAAATAATTACTACAAACAAAATCAAATTCAAAAGAATCGGAGCTCATATGTGAAAGAAGGGACTGGGACTAAATTATTTAATATATATATATATATTTACTGATTCTGACTTGTTATTTCATGTACATGTTTGACTCTTTTTTATTTGTTTCTTTTCCATTTATTTATTTATTTAATCTCATGTTTCAGTTAAGTGAATACAAATAAAATACTAAATTAATAGAAAGACCAAAAAAGGAGAGATCCTGACTTATGCAATTTGACTTATTCAGTTGTACATATTTAACTTCCTAAATTTATTCTGACATTTCTTAACTCGTAAAATTCAATAAAAATTACATTTGTGTCCGTCTCAGTATTTTACATCATTCTGATTTTTGCATGCATTAATTATTTACATAAAATAAAATAAAAATAGAAAACTAAAAAATAGTATTTTATATTCATAAAATATCAAACAAAAATTCCTAACTTGTAGGTATGATTTCATTTACTTTGGAGTCCTTCATGAATATCGTAGAATGCATTTAACTCAACACTTTTTATTTTAGACATTTTTATATTTAAGGTTGTTTGTTGTTTTTATTTATTTATATTTATTTTCCATGCATGGTCAACAAGTCAAATTTCCACATGCCACTTCATCATTTTCCCACCTCACCTCCCAGGTCACCCCACCCAAACCTTGGTCAACCCCCTTGTCTCCTAGCATCGACAACCTAGGCTATTGGATCAAGTTTGATCCAACATCTGTCATTATACCCGCCACACTTAAATCTACCCCTATGAATACCATTGGATCAATTAAGATCCAATGATTAGAATCAAAATCCCCTTTCAACCAGGCCGACACCCTCTCCCTTACGTGACCCCCTTCCCCCATGTTAGATTCGGAATGATCCAACGGTCACCACTTCATCCCCTACCTCTAGCTAGCGCCAGAACCCAACAACCGAACCACTACCATGATCTACCATCCTCTCTCATTACCGACCATCTTCCTCCCATGTTATCCCTTCCAGAACACCAACCAAATCCCGTATTCTTCGCAAGATCACCTCCCAATTCTAATCATAATCGAGCCCCCCTTCGTCCTCATTTTCTAACCGCTTTCAGGAATCCAATGATTAATGGCTTCAACACAGTCGCCTATCCAATCATCCTCCTCTCCTCTAACCAATTCTATCACCTGAAAACTACCCTTCATTTGTCCCCTTTGTGATCCTTCTCCTGTTCGCAACCGTATAACCCAACACAACATATTTCCCTTATCCCCATCCTCAGTACGTTGATGTAGATACTAATACAAAACCCAAACCTTCATCGATCAACCATTATGCCTCTCTTACTTCTATTATATAAATCAAATCACCTCTTTCATAAAATCCATATGCATTAATCGATCAACTATTTTGTGAAAATTAATTAATTCATTGGGCTTGGGGATAAATTGAGAAGACATTAATTGAACTATATATTGCTTGGCATGCTTGTTTTTCTTGCATCACATGTGTATTCATCATCATTTTAAAATAATTACATTATATTATTTTATGCCATTGCATTTATTTGCTTACATTAAAAAATTAGCAAAAACTAATTCATCATATTTGCTCTGACTCAATTTCATCTTTTAAGGTTGTTTGTTGTTTTTAATTATTTATCTTTATTTTTCGTGCATGGTCAACAAGTCAAATATCCACATGCCACTTCATCATTTGCCCTCCTCACCTCCCAGGTCATCCCGCCCAAACCTTGGTCAACCACCTTGTTTCCTAGCATCGATACTAGGCTATTGGATCAAAGTTTGATCCAATAAACTATCATTATACCCACCACACTTTAATCTACCCTAAAAGGACCGTTGAATCAAATAAAATCCAACTATCATAATAAAAATCCCCTTTCACCCAAACCGACACCCTCTCCCTTACGTGACCCCTTTCCCCCCTATCGGATTCGGAATGATCCAATGGTCACCACTTCATCCCCTGCCTCTATCCAGCACCAGAACCCAACAACTGAACCGCCGCCATGCTCCACCATCCTCTCCGATCACCGACCATCCTCCTCCCATGTTATTCTTTCCATAACACCAACCAAATCCCTTATTCTTTGCAAGATCACCTCTCAATCCTAATCGAGCCCCCATTCGTCCTCATTTTCTAACCACTTCCAAGAATCCAACGATTGACGGCTTCAACGACATCGATCAGCCTTCTCTCCTCTAACCAATTCTATCCCCTAAAAACTACCCCTTCTTTGTCCCCTTTGTAATCCTTCTCTTGCTTGCAACCGTAGAACCCAAAGCCAACGTCTTTCCCTTATCCCATCCTCCCTACGTAGTCGGAGATCCTAAACCTAAACTTTATCAATCAACCACTATACCTCTCTCAATCCCCTCTTCTCTTATATAAATCAAATCCCCTCTTCCATACAATCCATTTGTCAACTGCCATGTTCGCAACACAGAGACACAGAGAGAGCTGCAGGGGAGGGTGGTGACATCACCTCGACTTAACCGGCGTTGACCCCATCTCATTCATGATCCACAACCACCAAGTCCATGATGCTGCATATCCTTGGAGACAATCAAATCCTCCCTTCTTTGGACTTTGAGGAGCCGACAGGAGACGAAAGGCATCTCCTCTACTTCCAGGCAAAACACTAAGTACCCCCTTTCTTCTTCCTCCTTTTTCTTGTACACTTCTCTTAGTCTTTTTCTTCATTCTTTTTTTTCCGTCACCACTAACTTTTATTATTCATTTTCTTCATCCCCAATCCTATCCATCAAATCCAACCATCGATCTCACTCACCCTCTTCACCCCATCACGTTCTCCTTCTCTCTCAAGTGAGTTCGTCGATGGAGCGCCACTCCAGTTCCACTGCCTTTGCCCAACAGAGATTTACCCCTCTACCCCCCTTCTCGTGTGTCATGATTCGGTCGAGGCCAGAAGCTTTGAACCTCCTCTTCCTTTGTAACTCCTAAAGGGACTCATCATCACCTCTTCACCATTGGATCTTGACCTCTCCCATATGTCGTGGACTCTTAGGACCTCCACCATGCTTGGATGAGGGAGAGGGAAACCATCCATGCTACAGTTGTCTTCTGATCCAAAGCAACATCCATCATCATCGTTCGCTCTTGTCCTAACCATTACCGTCAAATAAGGAGGACCCTTAATAAGCGTGCCATCTTACACCTATAACCTTATGTTACTTTATTTCATAACTCAACCAGATGATTGAGTTAATCTAACCAATTAATGATGTAGCGACTGAAATTTAATATAAATAAAAAAGAAGTAAGTATCTTGTCTCTTTTTCTCGAACCAACCCCTGCATGCATAATCCATGCGGTTGGAAGGGAGACAGTGGAAGGCAACGGTATGGTGGAGTGCTGCGATGGGCCTGTAGTCGGGTGCGGAGGAACAGTGGAGGGAATCAACAGGACTGGGGGAAGGGTTGGGGGGCTTCCGTCCGTTGACAGGGTGGGGGCTTCGGTTGGGAGTGGGGTTGGTGGGAGCCTGGCGGGAGGGCTTCGGACGGACACATGGGGGTTTTGGTCGGTCGGGGCGGGGGAGGGAGGTGGGGGGGTCTGGTGGGCGGGCTTTGGACGAGGGGATTGACCGCAGGGGGGTGCGGTTGGCGCCGGGGATGCGGGGGGGGTGTTGGTCAGTGCGGGGGAGGGAGGTGGAGGGTCTGTCGACTGGGGCGTGCGGGCTTTGGACGGGGGGATCGACCACGGGGGGGGGGGGGGGGGGGGGGGTGGAGCTCGGTTGGTGCCAGGGGGGCTGCAGGTCGGGGGGATTGGATGGAGGTCGGCATGTCAATTGATGGGGGGGGGGGGGGGGGGGGTTTCGGTCGGTCAGGGGGGGGGGGGAGGATCCGAAGGGGATAACCGTGACGGCGGGGCGCTCGACGCCTGCAGGGGAGGCGGAGGTGCTACTCGGCAGGGGGAGAGGGGAGTTCGAGTACGGGAGAGAGGGAGGTGTCGATGGCATGTTTGCAAATAAGAATGGATATTAAGGGTAGTTCTGAATTTTTTTAACGGATATCGTCAAACATAACAGCATCCCAAACGGAACATGACACAGGATTATGTCATGTAAGAGCTAAGCATTACTCAGGGTTTCTCATGTAATTCGTTATTATGCAGGGTTATGAATGTTATTGCAAAACTAGTCAGGGTTATGGGTGTAAAAATCTCTATTTTATTTTATGTCATTGCATTTATTTTCTTACATTAGAAAGTTAGCAAAAATTCATTCATCATATTTGATCTGACTTAATTGCATCTTTAAAAATCCATAAAAATTTGTAAAATTCTAAAAACAAAGAACTCATCTTTTGAAGGGACTTACCTAAATAAAATAAACAATTGACCACATGGATCATTAATTTCACATTATTTTTCATGTGGTTGTTTTTGTTGGCCCACTCTTTATCACATGCTACAACTGACAATTAATTCTTTCTAATTAAGAGTGGTAGAGAGCGCGCTCGTCAAATGGCCTTCTTATCACCCATAGACCTCGTCCATATTTATGGGTCTGTATTCTTTTTGCTAATGATATTCTGCAATTCATTGATATTGTTTAGCACATTTTTATCTCAATTGCATTAGAATTCTGTGTGTTAAGTATTCTCGGTGATTACTCATATACCATACACTAGAATACTTTAATAGGTCACTGACAGATTTTAATCAAGTATAAGACCATCGATCCATGAATTCAACCTAGATCACCGATATATTTGTCTTGTGCACCTTCTAAATTATTTATTTTATATATTTTCTCACTTAACTAATGTTTAGTCTATGTGAGCATGGTGATAATTTCTCTCGCGTTCGTCCATAACTTTTACCACACAATCCGACCATTCCTCATATAATTTATTCAAATAATTTTTTAGAAAGAATCATTTTGTCGCATGGTTTCCAACATGCCCAATAACACTGAATTTAAGTTACAATCTCAAAGTCATGTGTATTTTAGTGGTGCATGATTTGTAATAACTGAAATTTAATTAGCTGTAATTCTCACTATCATTGGTTTAATTTTGGAGACCAACACCATATGATTTCTAGCCAAACCTTTTAATTTTGGCCCCCTAACTTCTATTTCTTCTTTTCTTCTTTAAACATCTATCTCCATTGATTTAAAACTTCATAGCAAGAAGAAGAAGAAGAGTAGGATTGACACTGCAAGAGAAAGATGCTTCTCCACTTGTATCTTCCATTGATAAGCTTTCCATCAATTAGTTTCTTTTCACAAGTCTCCACAACCTTAGATGCACCCATCTGAGTTTCCACATACATTTTGGATGTTTATGTGATATCTACATTTTATCAGTCTCTTTTGAGGGTAATATGATCATATGCATCGAAAACTATGGTTTGGAAGTAGGCGTTGTATGATAGATCATATTAGTTGGGAGTTTCTAATTTTATATGATTGATTATCCTATAAGCCATGATCGATCACCCAAAACATATGGGAAAAAGTGAATATTGATATCACTAATGGTGCTTGATCAACCCTTTGATTTGTGAGGTGTTAATTAATGATAAACCCCCATTCCATCTCTCTTAAAATCGTCAAATTATTGTAATATAGTGAGATAGCAAATGAATGATCATAAGTAACAAATTAAACCAATTGTCATGGGTAATTTTTTTTACTTGGTAAAGGTCGAACTCATGGAATGATGAGTCTCTAGTTACATGATTCGAATTATTCACTATATGTAATTATTGCGATGATATTTTTTGTGTTGGAAAAATATGCAAAATAGAAAATATGTAATGCAAATTTATTTTTTATGCTTTTTTTGGGATTATGTAATTTTTATTTGGGGTTTTGAATGAAAGACGTGTTAAACAAGTAGGAAAGAAATAAATAAGTGAAATGTGATCTTATTGAATTTTTTTATTTTTTTATATGTAGGTATGTAAATGAAGTAATGCATATGCCAATGCAAGAGAATGTAGGGAGACTATTATTTATTTGTTTGTTTGAAAAAATAAAAGATAATAAAAGAATGTGAGGCACAATTAGCTATATTTTAATTCCTACAAAAAGACAATTAATATTTTGAAATATATAGCAATCAAATTGAAAATATTATGCATAAAATGCTAATTAATTCATCTTGAAAGATCTCAATGATTGAAATTCCAAAGTAGGATGCTAAAAATATCATCAATAATTCCCCTACGAGATGAATATTCATGTGTAATTCCTTAATAGTATCCTGATTGATGTCAGAGAAACTCAATGGATTCTCAAGAATGGTTATTTAATCTAAATAATCTTTGCATTATAGATCCCATAATCCTTTCATCATATACCACACAACTTTTAAACTTATTACCAATCCATCCATACTTCACAAATGCATATATCCATCGATGTTCATAAAAAATACTTCATGTATGACTCATCAAATATCCTCAATTTTTCTGCAAAAAATATTTTTTCAACAATGGTGTCTCAAAAAGTCTACAATTGAAACTCAGACTAAATAAGCCCCAAAACCTATCTTTCATCGAGCATAATCTTTAGTTTCAAGATATTCTGATTTGGTCTAAAAGATAGAGAATGAAACAAGCTTTAAAACGACACCAAATTTGCAATTTTCAGATACAATATGCAAAAGTTATTCGATATTGTTTCTAGAGATTGATATGCGAATAAATTACTCAGATAAAATTACTTTCAGATCCATATGGGCTTGTCTATAAAATGCAAAATCCAACAAACCTTTTATGAAGTTAACCCGATATCAAGGGCTTGTCTGTAGATTCTAGAACCTCTAAGAGTACACCTATAATTATCCCAGGTTACATGTAGGGATGAGCAATTGGTTGGGTCGATCCTGAAGGGCCCAGGACGGAGCCCATTTAAAAAATTCAGAGCTTGGGTCGGGCCCATGCCCCTGAAATTATTTTGGTTCGACCTAAGCCCAGGCCCGACCCAAGCCTATAGGCGGAGCTTGGGCTAGGTTTGTCCATCTCCACCCATTGGAGATTATTAACTTTGAGTGTTTTATTTCAACTCAATCTCAATTCAAGTTAGACAAGCCAAAATTATTTAAAACATATGCCATAATACTTGTGAAACAACTAAAATTCAATTCTATCATATGAGGATTTCTCATGTTACACAAGTGCACTCAATGCTAGATGCCATGATTGTCTGTCATGTACGAAAAATTAAAAGAATGAAACAAACTTACATAATTAACAACAACACATGCCTTGCATGTTAAAAAAATAGGCATAAAACCCATATTCGGTAAAAGTTCAATAATAGAAAATGCTCGGATGGAAAAATACACTAACAAATTCAAGAATAACCAATAGCATTTAAACCTGAGACTTATTAAGGAAAGTTAATTTTGAATTGAAATACAATTATCATCAACTCATATGTCTCGCAACTGACTTTCTTCATTTATAAACATTGTATGAAGACAAGATACAAGAACATAGTATGCATGCAACATGTAGGAGTTTTCGAGCGTGTAGGATGTGGGAAAGGATTCGAGCCCTCTTTGGGAAGAGCTCTTAGGCAGGGTCGGGCTAGGCCGAGACAAGCCCAAGATCGGCCTAGAAATTTAGGCTTAAATGTTGGGCCGAATCCCGGCCCAGTATTCATTTGGGCTTGGGCCAACCCAGTCCAATGCTCATCCCTAGTTACATGCTGAGGAGAATGTGACCAGAGCTCTAGATTGAAATGTTGCGGTGGAATTTTGTTGATATGATCGTATGATGTCCAGGGAGCCACGTAGATCTTGGGATGATATTTTAATCAGATCCAAGGGATGAGGGGAGAGAAAATGTGGACAACTCGGATCATCCCTTGGAAAGATCGAAGCGGTGGTTGTGCCTAGAGGTTGAGCGTCATTGGATCAAGATCCAACATGACTCGCTCTTACCTTCCTCCTCCTTTTGGTTCTCTTCTTCTTCAAATCTCCAATAGTTGCGATGGAGATTGGAGTGGGTCGACATATGACCTATGTCACGATCCCAATTCCGGGCCGTCGAATCCTCCCATAATCGGATCTGGTTACTCAGCAATAATTTATTCAGCAATCACAACTAACATTCAGAAACAGACTGCAAATAAAAAAACTCAGAAGAAAGTATTTCAACACTTTTCCATTCACAAAATAAAGTTCAAATGATACATTGTCCCACTATAACCATTTACATGTACATCAGCTTGAAAGGAAAAAAATACACAAATATTACTAACTACCTAATAAAGAAAAGCTACTGTGGCTGGCTGGATGTCTAGTATGTAAGCTGCCTAGATTTTTAAAGTCCTTGCGATGACTCACCGACACATGTTGGGTTTTCCATAAATCACAGGATAAAAATTAGCGAATGCTAAGTAATGAAGAAGAGAAAAGCAAACAAATTGTGTAATTTTGCAAAAATTGTTATCACAAAAGGTTTCATTCCTTCTTGTTAATTTAAGTCCTATTCCTTTCTATTCCACGTCAGGGATTAGTCCAGGGGAACCCCACCCTTCTTGGACTCCGAAGCTGTGGACACTTCAAGATTGGAGATTGCGTTGATCTTGGTAAGCTTATACCGCCGCACATCGCCTTAACCAATCCTCCAATACTATCCTGACAATTTCCTTTTCTTTTATTAACTAGGGTCTCAACCCTCAGCCTGGAAAACAAATGAGCACACCGTCCTCAAGGACTCGGTTGCTTATAACCTCAGGCTAACATTTAATCATATAAACTAGTGGTTTTAAATACATATTATCATGACCCAGCCACTATTGAGCCACTTGTGCCTCCACATGGCACGACCACATCTTATGTTGTTCAACATGAAGATATTGGCTCCCGGTAACACGCGTTGCAAATAATTCATTTCGTGCGCACTTATCATAACAGGACAACCGTGTACCACATAGGTAGGGAAACGCCAATACAGGTTCCTTCTGACAAACCTACAGGTTGCATGCCCGACCTGTAGTTCTACTCCTAGTCATCCTTAACGTGACATATGCTCCTTTTCAGGATCTAACTCAAACCACATCAATTCCCATGATGTAATTCTTTCGTTAAGTCTTCGATTTGCATAATCAACAATATTTAGTATAGACTCACATAGATATTATTGATAACCATATATACTCCTATTTATGCCTATTTTAACTCCCAAACCCTAACTTTCAAAGCCAACACATCAATTTGATGCTTAAACCTTATTTTAGTGGGAATCACAAAGCAATTCTTCAGACTTTTTTTAAAAAATAGCCAAAATTAGGGTTCTTCGTAGCAAAGAACACAAAATCAAGAATTTCAATAATTTCGTATAAAAACCCAACAACAAAAGGAAGGATTTCGTTACTTAATCGAGCTCTCTCTCGCGTATGCAAGGCTTTATCGTGTTTCATTTTCAAAAAATATGTTTTAAGGCTCCTGAAAAGATCGAATTTTATTTTCGTTTTAAAAACGCTAAGAACGTGTCAAGAACGCGAAGAACAAACGAAGAACACAAAGATCGCGAAGAACACGAAGAATGTCAAGAACATATTTTCTCTTGAAATTTCAGCAGAGCTTCCCCTTATACGGGATGATATTTCTAGGAAAATTTCGGCATAGTTTCCCCTTATATCGAGACATATTTCTCAGAGAATTTCGGCAGAGTTTCCCCTTGTATCGGGTCATATTTCAAAATAAAAACGAAAAGAGTTTCCTCTATAAAATCAATCGAGAGGAAAAATAACAAAGAATCTGAAAGAATATACTCAAACAACAAGAGATAAAGAATCGGTAGACACCACGCATCTTAGGTGAGTGAACGTGTGACGAATCACAGGGTCACTGACGTGCATAGCCGCCCGCACCTAAGTAGGGTATTACACATATTTCTCCATCAAAATAACTATAAAGCATAATTGAAAGAATAGAAACATAGGCGATGGAGAATCGGTAGACACCACGCGTCTTAGATGAGTTAACGTGTGACAAATCATAGGGTCACTGACGTGCATAGCCGCCCGCACCTAAGTAGGGTGTTACACTGATTTCTCCTCGAACCACAAAAGAAAATGAATCAGAAAGATGAATAAAAAACAAATCTTGGAAGAACAAGAGGATGAATTGAAATCCTAGCTTACGAAGCAAACTAGGAGAGGATCATACCTTTCTCCTCCTCGTTCTCCGGCAGCGCTTCGCTAGCGCTACTTCCTCACCTCCCACTCCTCCTCCCGACCTCCTCGACCCTAGCCCTTTGGGTGGTGGTGGTGGTAATGGAAATCGTAGAGAATGAATGGGTATGGGGGGTCTATTTATAGGCTCCCGAAAACCACTAACCATGGTTAGAAAACCATGGTTTAGACTTAACCATGATTTAGCGGCCCATGTTTTGGCCCATGGTTTTAGCCAAAACTTATCCCAAACTTGGGCTTAAGTTAGATCATTCTAGAGGATTCTAGATTCGCTAATGATGCTTAATTAACACTAATCGTGATTAACTTTCACTAATCACGATTTACTTTCAAGGCTTACGCTTATCTTTTTGCTAACTATTGATTAGTGTTTGCTGATAATTATTAACAGTTTTTAATCCATCATTAGTTTCTGTAATCATGTTTAATTAGTCTTAGTGACATATCATTATGTGTTAATGACGTCTTAACCCTCCTTACTTATCTTTCTTCCGAAATTCATAACAAATCGAAACGAAGTCCGATTCACACGAAACAAATTCCGTTGGTTTCCTCTTGACGAGCCGGATTTTATTATATAGGATATGAGATATGCCAAGTTCAAGGCTTTACAACCTAGGCTTACCGAGTTGCACCTTTGGAGGCTGGGGAGTTGGATGTCTAATAGACGACATGAGACTCCTCAACTTCTCGAAACTATGAAAGCTTCTTGCAGAAGATACAACAAAGCCCAATCCCTTTTAAACTTGGCTGAGATTTCAATGGAGCTAAGGTGAATGATACTCTGACAAGGTGGTGGATTGGGAGCAGAGCTCTGGCAATGAGCTTGACCAAAGGTGAGATTGATATGAGAGAGAAGAATGGGAAGCAGAGAATTCGAGGGTGGATGATGGCATTGCCAAATCGTAGTGGCATCGCTGGAATCATAGTGAATGCGAGGACTTCGATCTATGCAAGGACAGTAAGGTGGTGTTGATCTGGATGTGGCTGAAGAAAGAAGATGGATCAAGCAGAGGACGAAGAAAAAGGTAAAGGTAGAAAGAGAGTGAGAAGAGGGTTTCAGAAGGTTACATGGATGGGAGTTGATCGCTGGTGATTAGAGCAGCAAGATGTGCTCTTGATCATCACTCTAATGCCAGGCGAGGTGGCCTAAGCTCAACACCTACTTAGAAAGGCTGCTAGGACACGGCGGAGCTCACCGAATCAGACTGAGGTCAGAGTCATCATCACACAACCTAGGGAACTCACAACTATCATCTAGAGATGGAGGATGCTCAGCTTGACCTTAGGTTGATGATAGATTGATCACGATCTGGAGAAGATCAACAGAGGTATGCCATTAAGCATTTACCGTTGATTACCGGTAAAATGAAGAAAAACAAGTAATAAATTAAGAAAATGAACTCCAATGAAAAGTTGCCTACATGAAAAATATTGATATCAATGAGAACACTGAAAATAAAATTAAACCATAATATTTTTTTTTTTGGATTTTTATCACTTGTACCTCTCTTAGATATTTCTGTATCAGTTATGCCCCTTCCTTTTTTTGGAATATCAGTTGTGCCCCTGACTTCTTGCGTCATTATCACTTATGCCCTTCAATTAGTTTCATTATCAATGAGGTTTATTCAAACTATGGTGTGGTTAAGAGGGGCATAATTATCAAAACCAACCCACCCTCCCTCCTCCTCAGCCTCGACCTCCTCTTCCGACACCCACACCGACAAACCTGATTTTGACCTCGCAATTTCGAAGGAGTTCCTTCTTTGTGCTCGGTGGAATGCATTCCGGAGTTGCTGCTCCCAAGAAGGTTCTCAACCTTAGCCCTTGAGATATGTTTCGTTAGTTTGCAGGTGGGGGAGCTCGACGAAGAGTCTCTAGAGTGGATGATTGCTGGGGATCTGAACTCCAGTGATGGGACTTTGTTGTTTTGTTCAATGGCTCCAATATACTTATTGTTTACACTTGATTTGTCATCTCTTGTGTGATCTTATTGACAATCAAGCTCTTGAATTTTCTAAGCCTCATTGGGAGCATTAATAATAACAAATTTGGGAGTGCCAATCACATCCAATTCAAAATTTTTTGTAGTTCTTCATAGTCAACTAGCATTTCGTCCTCATACCCAAGCTCGTAGAATTTGAAGGCCTCAACACCGAAGCAGGGAGTGAAGAGACTCTTGTGGCACAACAAGCAGGTGGAATTGGAAATATGGGATCTTGGGATCCAGGAATATGGGAGGGAGGTGTGGTCTAAGTGATGAATCTCATATTCATCATCATTATATTCACTAATTATCCCTTTATCTTAAACTATTCAATTAATATAATAATTAATTAATTGAAATTAACTCTTAATCCCTTATAAATAATCAAAGTTAATTACTATATATAAATAAGTACATAATATATGTGTTTAAGTTTAACTTTATTTTTTGTATTTTTCATTATTAAAAACATTTTAAAATTAGTTTAATAATGTATATAATATATTGTATGTTATTCAATATCCAAAAATACCAAAAAAATAACAAAAGAAATAAAATAAGTATTTATATTTCATTAAAAATACTTACTTAAGTATGTATATATAATATATTTCAACCTTGAGTTCTACATGAAAGTTGTAAACCTTGAAAAGATACAAGATTTTCATGTCGAGTTTTTTTATTTTGAAGTTTTTAACATTTTTATATATAATTTATAATATTTAATTCATTTTCCTAATTTTTATTTGGCAATGTGGCTCCTTTTGGTAAATTTGTGTGCCCAACCCTTAATATCGAGTCGCTCCTTCTATGGGCAGTATAATCTCAAGATCGGACAATCCAGGGCTCACCAACCCCGCTTTGTAGATTGCCCGATCACTTAATCAAGCAGATTTGGATTATCTCCACACGCCTAAAATTGGTTCGTTGGTCCACAAGATCTAATGGTCCCGCATCATCTCCCCTCTTGCACCTCTTCGACTCTCATCTCGCCCATTATGTAATCGACCATCTTTGTCGGTTTACGTTGGCCTCCATATGTGTTTGTCAACCACGAGACCAGTGTCATTCTCATGAGCATTCCTCCCTCTTCTTCGCATAACCTCCACGTTTGCCATCTCCTTCACATGAGGTAATTAGAGGTGGTTAAAACAACCTTCATCCAATTGCCACCACCTGAATTTAACACTTATATCGACCAACATTCAGCCACATCCACCTGTATGCAAGTATCTACCCTAGCATCTCCCTCCCTTTCTCCAGTGATAGAACAAGGGAGGTTTGAGAGGCCTCGACGGAGATCTTCAGTGAAATCCATGATCGGTGGGCCGCGTACACATTCTTGATCAAGGTTGCTCAAGCTTTGCACGAGTACCATGTGCATCGAGTGAATACCAGAGGTCTTCCAGACCTCACTCACATGTGATTTGACCTCTCCGGCCTCTTTCTATGTTGCTCTAGGTATACCTCAATTTCTTAATCCTTTTGTTTCTCACATTTTCCACACACACATTCATCTTCACTAGATTCTGATCACACAATTACCTCCCCTGACTAACACTTATCCTCATTGACACCTTCGATCACTCTTTTTCCTTCTCCAGAACCACCTCTCCCTCGACCCTTTCTCCTCCTTATACATGAGGGGAAACCATTAGGGCTCCATCTCTGACAACCCAATAAGCCCTCCATTCACTCCCCATTTCACCCAGAATGGTCATATTACATATGTCTTCTAACGCTCATAGGTACCCTATTCTTCAATGGTCGTAGCTTCTAGGAGAGATATGTTCTAGAGCCCGGCTTCCAGAGACCCTTCATCGAGCCGAAGAACTAGATACCCCCATCCCTCCTCTGCACTTCAATAGCATTTGCTAGCCTCTCACGAAGGTGCTCCTACCTCTAGCGAGGTGTGAGGAGCATTGATGAATATGAGATCCATCACTCTAAAAGTTGAAAATAGAGCTTCATTTCCGATTAATTAGTCGCATGTCATCATTTATTTTGCATTTTTACCATTCATGCACTTAGAATTAATTTCTACATTTTAGCATGCATATTTGAATTAAATAAGAAGCCATTTTCTTTTGTAAATATCATCTATATATACCATATTTACCCCTATTTATATTTAATTTTTGTTAACTCGGAACTGATAGAATAAACTCTATAATGTACATATTACTAACACCAATAAATGAAACATACCAAAAAATACCAATTGGTAAAATAGACCAATAAAACTTAAACCCTAGTACGAGACAACAAACATTAAACGTCAATATCACACTCATACTCTCCTATGGACACATACTCACTTTGAATCAATTTACATTCAATGACATTAAAAACAAGACCAAATTCAAAAACATCAGAGTTCATATGTGAAACTTGAGTTTTGGGTCCCTATTGTATATTGTACATATTGATTAAATTGAATGTATTATTTTATGCATACAAATAATCCTTTTCGATTAATTTCATTTGAATTTATTTTCTTATAATATTGTTTTAATAAAATGAGTAAAAATCCAAATAAAAATTGAAGCAAAAATCAAAGAGAATAAATCACATTAATTCTCTATATATAGTCTGTAAATATTTCCCTTTTATTTATTTCATTATTTTTCTTTACTAGTAAAAATCTAAAAAAATAGAGTAAGATGTAAATATTATTTTATATTTTATTTGATTTTATTTTTATTCTTACCTTATTTAAAAATGAAAAAAAACGTAAAATAAAAAATACAGTATTTTAGATGTATAGAGTACCACCAAAAATATTTTTTATATAGGTGATTTTATTTAGTTTTGAATCCTTACAGAAAGTTATAGATCTCTTCGAGTTGAACAACTTTCGTGTTGACCACTTTTTGATTTGACTACTTTGTCATTTCTTTTTTATTTTTCTTAGAATTAATTTTTGATTTTTCTGGGAGTGACACATGGCATCTCATGGAACTACCATGTGTCACACCTATTTTTATTTTCATTTATTTTATTTTATTATTTATATACCTATTTTAATTAATTAAATAATTTTATTAAATTTATATTCATTTTATTATTATTTTATATTTAATTAATTATATATCATTTATTATTTTTATTATTTTTATTTATTTACATTTATTTACATTTATTGTTTTTATTTTAATCTTTAAATTATATTTTTCATTGCCATGTGGTCGCCCCCGAGCATGCCACGTAGAGCCCCCCTCCTTCCTCTTTCTCCCACTTCGCGTGGTGCACCCGCACATACCTTGTGGCGACAACGCACCCTCCTTCCTGCTTACCCTCCTACTCTTGCCATACTCGGCAGACCCAACATTTGCAACCACACCACTCGCTCCCCGCCTCCTACGATGGTGTGCGACCAACCCCACCCCACTCCCCTCTCCATCTGTACTTCTCCCCCTCACCTTACTTGTTGATGAACGTAAAATCTGCCTCTTTATTAATTAGGAATTGTCGTAGTATAGGAGGTAAATTTGGTTTGTCAAAAACCACAATCTTTGAATGTTGTGGACAATTTATAATTGGCAAGTCTACGAAGGTCGAATACAGGGACAAAAGCCTCTTTAATATATTTGTCAAATTTTGTCGTTTGATTTAGATGTGAATAGATTATCATTTATAGGTTTTCATGCAGATGCATGATAAAATGCAGATAAAATAATGCATGCAAAATTTTTTGTTTGATTTTTCATATGCAATCATAATATTATGCATGGACATAATGTATGATTGAATGCAAGGAATAAACATGCAAATAATGGACTATAAATTTTCCCTAAAGAAAATGAGCATAAATTCTAATTCAGATTGAAAGTCAAATTGAGCAAAACAATCGAGAGCAAATATCTAGTAATGGCAAAGAATTAAGGATCAATGGACACTATAGACATCAAATTTCATCATATTTTAATTAGTGTCAAATCAGAAATATAAGTAAGCTGTTATATAGAAAATTAAATAAGCAACAAAATGACACTTAAATCATGTAATTTGGATCTATGATGCTCAAGTTATGAAAGAAATAATGTAGGGGCATAAACGCAATAAAAATGAAAGAAATAAAAGATAAATAATCATAAATAGGTCCCTGAAAGCCTATTTGCAATAAACAAAATTAGGAGGGCCAATATGTAATTTCTCCTAAAGTGCAGGCCCCTTTTTGCAATTTCCAGAAGTAACAAGGGCCTCCTTGTAAAATACCCAACGCATACGTGAGACACGCGCATGGGGACCAATTGTAATATCTAAATTTTGTAGGGTCTTTGATGCAAATTACCCAGCCCTATACGTGCTGGGCACATGCAAGGGTTAGGCTCGAGAGACTGCCTAGTTTCGGGCCACATGGCGCATCATGGCAGCTCGTTGTGCAGCTCGATGGACCCAAGACTGGAGGCTAGGCATGAGGCTTGACTGTGCCAGGTGGCATCATCTGGACCGTTCGATTGTGTGGATCAGACGGTGACTGCTCCTTGTACTCTACCGTTGATCGCTGGAGGAGGCTGCGCTCTTGCGACCTCCTAAAAGCTCCATCATGCTCCTTTTATTCGTCTGAAGATTGAGGGAGCCTACTAGAGGGTTGGCGGAGGTGCTGGACATAAGCGAATCTCCGTCATCATCTGGAGAAGCAAGGTGGAGCCTGGTCGTCAGAGTTGGAGCACGAGATCAGAGTGGGGGCTTGAGCTCTGACCATTGAGTGATATGGACCTGTAGATGTTAATGACATAGCTAAAGCGTGGTGCGGTGCAGGGTTGTGAGTGAGATTGGGACCTGAAGAGTCGTCGGGAACGAAGGCATGAAGCTTACTCTGCCCGTGATGATGGAGGAGGTGAATCAAAGTAGGGAGGGATTCTGGAGAAGGGAATACGGTGGCGCAGGATCGGTGATGGGTGGCAAAGATGCGAGGATGGTCAGATGATGGTGAGAGCAGTTGTGGGCAACGGGAAAATAAGGAGAAATTAGAATAAAAACTAGGGAGCAACCTGGATTGGGAGAAGAAGACGGCGGTCGGGAGGCTTGGGCTAAGGTCCAAGGGACCTCGGGTCGGCGCTTGGCGTGCTCTGCCTTGGGCACGGAGCTCAGCGGTGGTGGAACCACCCCGACATGGTCGAAAACTGTAGGTCGACACCTAGGCTGAGAAGGTCATCGTCGCCTCACAAATATCACCCTCCGCTATTACCGGAAGGGAGATAGAGGATGGGCCTTAGCCCATGAATTGGTGAACAAGGATGAAAGTGGCAGAGGGGTGTGATTTATAGAAGATGGTGGTCCGTTTTAGGCGAGGTGTTGGAGGTTTTGCAATGGCAGTGTCGAGATCAGGGAGTAATGGAGAGGGCGATTATGAGGCACGTGAAGATGGTGGATCTACGAGTGACGTGATGGTGGCGTTACGAGAGGGAGAGATAATTGAAGGTACCTTCCAAAATAGCAAGGGGGCGGAGCGGGCGTGAGGTGAAACAACGGGGGGGGGGGGGGTTTGGAGGTAGACGAAATGCTTCAGACCATTGGATCATATGATTCAACGACTGAGGTTGCGGTATGGATGAATGATGTGGATTTGATCTATCAAATCATATCGAGCGACTGATGAGGAGGTGGGTACGTGCGGTGGAGATGTACGTGTGGTTTCATCCTTCGGTGGGAGTGGATATGGTGACTTGGAGCGTAGATGGTCGTTGGATGAGAAGGCGATCGGACGGTTGTTAGTGAGGTGGAGAAGAGCGGTGCAGATGAGATGGGGGGTTTGATCAGATGGTGAAGATCAAACGTGTGATGGGCGATGGAGATGATGGCAGGCCAAGGGGATCTAGTGGCTAGGAGAAGAGCCGGGTGGCACAAGAAGGGGCGATCGCGTGGCAGCTCCAGAGAGCACCACGTGGTCGCACCAGAAAAAACAATAAATGGAAAATTAAAGGAAAATAAAAAAGAATATGTTAGAGGTAAAATTAGTAAAAAGTCAAAATATAAAAGTTGTAGATCTTGATGAGATCTACAGGTTTCATGTTGGACAAAAAGCCAAAAAAGTCATTTGTACGAAAGTGTATATTCGGTGTATTTTTAATGGGTTAAAAACACAGCTTTTTGGGTTTTGAGATTTTTGTGGATTTTTTATTTCTTTTAAAGGTTAGGGAAATTATAGACAATTAATTAACCTAATTTTTATGGGTTTTAAATAAGAAATTAAATACAATAATAGAGTTAGCTATTTAAAGGTATTTATAGGATATTAATACACATAATATAATACAAAATAATAATAAGGAATTATTAATTATATTTATTGAATTATTTAAGCAAGGGTTTTAATATGTGGATTTTAACATGATGAATAGGATATTCATTATACCCCTATACTTAAAATATGCTCGTCCTCGAGCATCTAAAGAATGAAGGAGTCAGATTAATTCCTGATAGTGCATGTGAAAATTTCAAGGCTCGATTTTTTTAAAGACCCTCAATTTAAGTGATCCTAAATTTCTAGGCTCAACCATGCTCTAGTTAGAAGGAATCCAACTTCTCTAATTTTCAGACGCTCTGTTTGTACATATAATAGAAGGATATGAAATTTAGACTGCATTCATGAGAGTCGAGTCGAGGCATCACCTGAAGTTCTAGTCCAGGAGACTCTCCTATAGACCTAATCCTCAACACTAGGAAATAAGTCTATTCTTGCTTCAGTCAACCGTCTTATTAATTCATCAGACTTGAAAGTGTAGATGGACATCCAGATGATGGAGGGTATTGGATTACATCTATTTTTTTCTCTCCCTCACACTTGAACAAGGGGCCTCTCGAGTGCCTTATTACTCAACACATGTAGATTTTTAGTTTGTTGATCAATGTGTCTGTCAAGATAATTCAGAGTCATCTGCACTTGTTTTTTTGGGGAGTACACCAGGGTGTATCTTTTTTAAGTATCTAAGATACCTTTGACACCCAGACTTGTATCACTATATGATGCATAGCCCTTTTATGGTGCTAGCCTGACTCCTCGGTCCTAACAACGTTTGATCCAAGTGGACACTTTGAAAATGGTTGGGAGCGCTCGCCATTGATGGAAGCTCTTTTTAATTTAACTTTGAAGAGTTTTTCTTTCAATATATTTCTTTCTTTTCTTTTTATTTGTTGGTTAGCTCTACTGCTTTACCAAAAGTTGGCGCACACTGGTCAATTAAATTAGGTTTCATTACACCCCGACACATAGGTAAATATCAAACAATAACATATGAACTTGTTCACATACAGGCTAGGGTTTTGCTAGAACTTAGGTTTCTTGAAGCCTTCATTGACTTTATCCCATCCTCAAGCATCATTAGATCGAGTCTAGACTCAAATCACCAGTCCTAGTTCCTCAGGTGATAACTCAACTCATCTCATCAATCATACATTTGTCATTGTGTTGTGTTTATCATATTCTTTAGAGGGTAGAGATGAAGAGTGCAATATAATAATGCTCAAATCTTTCAAACCAGGGAAGTGTGGATTATTAAATTTAAAATCGTAATAACTAAGGCATGTTAACTCGGACTCTCAAGATCACATAAATCAAGTGTACTCAAATATACAAGCCTTCAGTGAATGCGAATGTGTCAGGAAAACACCAACTCCTTAATGATTTTTTGTGATTTTTTTCATTTTTTTGCAAATTTGTATGAGATATCATTTTTAAGAGACAATGGCTGGCCCAAGCTCATATGAATAGTTGCATCCACTTTCAGCCAGTATGGGGGTAAGTACGGACCCGTGTTACTTGAGGACGGAGTCATATACAATGTCCTCTAAACCACACACTCTGCCAAGGGAGACTAAAGCTCCCTCACTGAAGAGTAGCTACTCATTTTTAAGCATAGTAGTCGGAGTCTACAATCAAAGAAAAGTTTTTAAATTTCAAATTTTTATGAGTTTTTGAAAAGGTTAATTTTATTTACAAAGTTAATCCCTCAAAAATATTTTTACAAGCATTTTTACAAAACTCAGTTCACAAGCTGACTTAAACCAAGAGAAAAAGATTTTCAAAAATTTTAAGAATATACGAGCTATGGTTAAATTAGATTTTTAATATTATACAGTATACCCCCATACTTAACTTACGATATGTCCTCATAGCACAAGTGATATGAAGCCATAACTCTGGTTAAATATAGGGTGATATAACGGAACTAAGGAGGAGGGCCCCCTATACTTAGGTTAAAAATGACCTAAGTATAAGAAGACATACGGAGGGAAGGATGATTGGTCGGGTCCCCCCTATACTTAGGCTAATAATAACCTAAGTAACTGATCTGGCTGGGGTGGGGGTCCGAGTCTGCTAGGGTTAGGGTTTAGATTTATAGAGAAGAGAGGAGAGGGGGTGTACAAAAGGAGAGGCAGGAGGGTATGTGCGCATTTTTATAGATTACGATGTGGGAGAGAGGGGGATGGTTGTGTATGTGTAATTTTACAGAGATGGTGGGGGGGGGGAGTGGATGCACAGATCAAAGGAGTATGCATGTATGTGAAGGGGGGGGGGGGTAGATCATCTAGTGATCTACTTTATTTTTTTTCTCTTTTCTCTTCTTTTTCTTTCTTTTTTTACACATGCAAGCTCTCAAATGAGGACCGCTAAAAATGCACATGATATAATATATATTTTAAACTTGAAAATGCATGAGGAGCTGATTAATCTTCCTTGAATTCTTCATATTTCCTTTGCGGCCTTCTCAGCGAGAGCTCCCAACTCCACGCCTCCATGGAGATCAAGCGTCCTGATCTTCGTGGGCCTTGTCACAAAAGAAAAATGTTAGAAAAATAGCAAGAAAAATAATTAACAAAAATGATGCAAAAATTCATGATGAGAAGACCTACAAAATTTTAAAATATTCACAACAAAAATAATTCAAAATTCGATAAATAAATAAAGATGAGATGTGTCCCTTGACAATGACACCATTTGATGAACATAAAATCCGCCTCTTAAATAATTAGGAATTGCCGCATTATAGGAGGCAGATTTGGTTCGTCAAAACCACAATCTTTAAATATTGTGGAAAATTTACACTTGGCAAGTCTACCAAGGTCGCACACAGGGACACAAGCCTCTTTAATATATTTGTCAAATTTTATCGTTTGATTTAAACGTGGATAGATTCTCATTTATATGTCTTCATGCATATGCACGATAAAATGTAGATAAAATGATGCGTACGATTTTTTTTCAGATGCAATTATAAGATTATGCATGGACATAATGTATGAATGAATACAAGTGATAAACAAGCAAATAATGAATTACAAATATTCCCTAGAGAAATTGAGCATAAATTCTGATTCGGATTTAAACTCAAATTGAGCAGAACAATCAAGAGCAAATATCTAGTAATGGTAAAGAATTAAGGATCAATGGACACTATAGATATAAAAAATTCATCATATTTCAATCAGTGTCAAATCAGAAAATCAACGAAACCATTAGATAGGAAATTAAATAAGCAACCAAATGACACTTAAATTATGCAATTTGGATCTACAATGCTCAAGTTATGAAATAAATAATGTAGGATCATAATGCAATAAAATACGAGAAATAAAAGATAAATAATTACAAATAGGTCCCTGAAAGGACTTATTTGCAATAAACAAAATTCAGAGGGCCAATATATAATTTCTCATGAAGCGTTGGTCTCTTTTTGTAATTACCAAAAGTATCAAGGGCCTCCCTGTAAAATACCTAGGCGTACCTAGGGACCAAATTTTAATATCAAAATCCTACAGGGTCTTCGATGCAAATTACCCTACCCGACACGTATTGAGCATGTGCGAGGGCTAGGTTTGGGAGACTGCCTAGCTTCGGGCCATGTGGCGAGTCATGGTCGCTCGATGTGCGGCTCAGTGGACCCGAGCCTGGAGGCTAGGCGTGAGACTCGGCCGGGCCACGTCTCATCATCTGGACCGTTCGATCGTTTGGATCAGACAATGATTGCTCCTCATTCTCTACTGTTGATCGTCAGAGGAGGCTATGCTCCGACAACCTCCTGGAAGATCCGTCGTGCTCCTTTTGCTCATCTCAAGATTGAGGGAGCTTGCTGGAGGGTTGGCGGAGGTGAGATC
This sequence comes from Ottelia alismoides, assembly GCA_037367405.1. Taxonomy (NCBI): domain Eukaryota; kingdom Viridiplantae; phylum Streptophyta; class Magnoliopsida; order Alismatales; family Hydrocharitaceae; genus Ottelia; species Ottelia alismoides. The sequence goes on along the minus strand of JAZKJV010000557.1, from coordinate 1,327,772 downwards.
TGTAGTACTCCTTTTGCTCGTCGGAAGATTGAGGGAGCTTGCTGGAGGGTTGTCGGAGGTGTTGGACACAAGACGAAGCTCCATCGTCGTCTAGAGAAGCAAGACGGATCGTAGTCGTTAGAGTTGGAGCACGAGATTGGAGTGGGGCCTTGAGCTCCGACATTGAGTGATATGGACATGTAGATGTTTATGACATAGCTGAAGCGTGGTGCGGTTTAGGGTTGTGAGTGAGATGGGGGCCTAAAGGGGCGTCGGGAATGAAACCTAAAGCTTCCTCCACCCGTGACGACAGAGGAGGTAAATCAAATCAGGATGGATTCTGGAGAAGGGAAAATGTGGCACAAGGATTGGTGATGGGTGGCTGGTCAGTGATGGTGAGAGCATTTGTGAGCGATGGGGAAATAAGGATAAATTAGAATAGAAACCAGTGAGTAGAATTACCTGGGGGTTGGGAGAAGAATATGGCGGTCGGGAGGCTTGGGCTGAGGTCCAAGGGACCTCAAGTCGTCGCCCGACGTGCTCAGCCTAGGGCACAGAGCTCAGTGGTGGTGGAACCACCGCGACATGGTCAGAGACCATGGGTCGACACATGGGATGAGATGGTCATCGTCGCATCGTGAATATCGCCCTCCACTGTCACCGGAGGGGCGATGGAGGCTGGGACTAAACCTGTGAATTGGTGGACGGGGTTGACAGTGGTGGAGGGGGCGATTTTATAGGAGGCGATGGTCGGTTTCAAGTAAGGTGTCAAAGGTTTTGCAATGACAGTGCCGAGATGAGGGAGTAATGGAGAGGGCATTTATGAGGCACACGAATAAGGTGATTCTGGGGTCGGCGTGATGGTGGCATTATGAGAGGGAGAGGTGATCGGAGGTACCTTCCAAAATAGGAAGAGGGTGGAGCGGGCGCTAAGTTGAAACAACGGGCGTAAGTTGAAACGACTGGGGGTGGCTCCTTTGGAGGTAGACAGAGTGCTTCGTATCGTTGAATCATGTGATCTAATGGTCTAGGTTGCTGCGTGGGTGAACGATGCAGATCTGATCTATCAGATCAGATCGAGCGACATATGAGGAGGTGGGTACATGCGGTGGAGATGTAGGCGGGATTTCATCCTACCGTGGGAGTGGATTTGGTGACGTGGAGCGAAGATGGCAACAGGATGAGAAGGTGATCGAGAGGTTGTGAGTGAGGCAGAGAAGAGCAGTGCAGATGAGATGGGGGGTGGGGTTTGATCAGACGGTGGAGATCAAAAGCGTGATGGGCAGTGAAGATGAAGGCAGGCCAAGGGGATCCAGTGGCTAGTAGAAGAGCAAGGTGGCGCAAGAGGGGGTGGCCGCGTGGCGGCTCCAGAGAGCGCCACGTAACCGCACTGAAAAAATCAATAAATGAAAATTGAAAGGAAAAATAAAAAATAAATGGTTATAGACAAAAGTAGGAAAAAGTCAAAACATGATAGTTGTAGATCTTGATGAGATCTACAAGTTTCATGTTGGATAAAAAGTCAAAAGAGGTCATTTATACAAAAGTATATTTTGGGTGTATTGTTAATGGGTTAAAAACACAACTTTTTTGGGTTTTGAGATTTTATGTATTTTTTGTTTCTTTTAAAGGTAAATGAAACTATAGACAATTAATTAACCTAATTTTTATGGGTTTTTAAATAAGAAATTAAATACAATAAATACAGTTAGATATTTAGAGGTATTAATAGGATAATAATACACATAATATAATGCAAGATAATAATAAGAAATTATTAATTTTTATTGAATTATTTAAGCAAGGGAATATGTGGATTTTAACATGATGAATACGAGATTCATCACCTGCGTAACCACTTGCATCTCACAATCACTTCCCCCACTTTCCTCCTACCCAAAACGGTCACGCGAGTCTCATCGTCCACCACCTCTGCATCCCTCTCCAACTGTCCATAAAGCTCAGAGTGATACCCCACATCACACCCATCCGCCAATCAAGATCTCAAAAGCCCCAACTCCAAGAAGGTGTCGGTGACAGCAATACACCTCCTTGTTGCAACGAGGATGAGCTCATCTGCTTAGGAAAGATCTAAGGAATATGGTCACTCCTTGCTGCAGACCTCCTCGAGACGCTGCTCAAGCTTCACCATTTCCTCTCACCATAGCGGTTCGACGCGATAACCTTGGAAAAAGAGCTGCTTAGAGCTCTCGATTCCATTATTTGTTGGCGAAGAAACCCCTACAGGTAAGGCTCTTCCTCTCCATTCTTCTTCTCTTCTCCCTCTTCGTATTTCTATTCATCTTCTTCCTTGTACTAAGAATTCCAACATTTCAAATCACCACTTCGTCACCACCTCTCTGCCATCCCCTCATGCACCATGTCGATCGTCTTCCTCCACGCGCATGACAACATCGCACCACCACATCGACAGCCTGGAGTTGCTTGCTGGCTCACAGCCTCCGCTTTGTTGCTTCGCAGAGCAGATCAACTCCGCACGCCTAGTCCACTTCTCGCTTCTTCCATAGGAGAGCCTGACGTCGCTCTTCTCCACCACAGTCCTCACACATCCGCCTTTGCACGAGCTTCACACTTGCACTGCCAACTGCCCTCATCAGTGGAACCCTTGCTCCTTTATGTCCACCGTAGCGCATAACACGACTCCATCGCTGACCGCCCAAGAGCACTTCAGGCAGCCCTTGGACCGTGTACTAGACTTTTCCCCTTGCATGTGAGGCGTACATACAACTGAAATATTATGTGCGACCCTCTGTATTTCAACATTCACGCCCCATACCTCCTCCGCACGTGTGAGGCACACACATGAGGGGAAACTTACGTGAAGGCAGCAATCAGTTCTATCATGCACACCGAAGCCCTCGCTAAACAAGCAACACATGTCTAGCACGTATCCCTTGGGCATTTTGTATCAACGCCCCCGCTTTTCTCCAGAATGGAAAAGACGTCCAGCCTTCCAGGAGGCACACGAGTCACACATGACCCTTAGGAATTGCATAATTACTTACATTGTCTTTATTTATTCTGTTATTTTGTAATTAAAATTAGAACCTTATATTTGCATGTCAATTTAGGCATTCATTTCGTGTTATTTCATCACTTCAAAAATAATAATGTGTAGATCAATTTATTCTCTATCAACAAGATATTTGATTGTATTTTTTGAAACATGGTTGATTTTATATAGTTATTTTGGGGGAAAACTGCATAATTTACCCACTATGTGATCTTAAATTAATATTAGTTAATTATACCTATAAAAATTTCTAAAAATTCACATTAGGTAGATTTAATTGTGTCTGCATTGTGCCCAAAAATTGGCCGATTTGCAGACATATCGAGGTCGTAATAAATTAATTGATGATTTGAGTAATTGATTTTTAAAAACTTTTATATAAATTATTTTTAGGTTATTAAAATTTTGGGATTCCTCTCATATAGACTTATCTAGGATAATTTTATTCTTGAAAAATATTTGTCTTCTATTTATTAAACTTAATTCGCAAAAAAGCACCCTGCATGCATATTTAATTCATAATTAGTTCATATTGCATCATAAATTTCTAAAAAATTATAGAGCATTAATTTCATCATTCTTCATATTCCGACAAAGTGTTAGGATTTTTGTATGTCGTTTGGTCAAAAATTACATTTTAGCCCTTAAACTTATCTAATTTTGCATGACATTTTAAATTGCATAAAAATTACAAAAATACCTTTCTGAAAACCTAGGTTCTAGATCGCATATTAACCAACATAAGGAGACTGTTTCTACCATGAGTTTGACCTTGGGCTTGCCTAAGTAAAATATAAATTGACTGCTCACTTTAATTGACAAATTAATTAGTGGTCATTTTGATCAATCCTAGTGCCCGAATACTATAACATTTCACATTATTAATCAGAGTATTTAGGGTTCTTCAAATGGCACCGTTGTCGGGGAGACACGACTTAGATTGATTTTTAGAAAATTTAGTTTTTAGGTTTTCCACCCTCAGGTAATCAGATTCCTGATTTTTCTTGCAATTATCACTATGTTTATTTTCATGCATTATTTATTTTATTTTATTTTATTTTATTTATCTCTAAGACCACCGTATTATTTTTTTGTGAGGGACCCAACGCGACGGAGCGACTGCTTAGGTGACCGAGCATCTTATGAGCATTGGAGGTCGAGTTTTATGGGAAATAAGATGATTGAAGGATTTACATTAAAAATTAAGATCGAGTCAAGTCGTGAGAGAGGGTAGAGACTAGTATTTTATTTTCTGTATTTATTTTACTTTTGTAATTAATTTGTAATAATTGCACTTTTATAGCGAATTCTGTTTGGGATCTCACGTGTGTACTCGGACACATGGACATTATTTTATGGTGTGTCAAGACCTGTTTCACTCTCCGGTGAGGGTGGAGCTCGACTTGAGTGGCTCGGAGGTTAGACATGCACTTACGACTATTAGAGATTTATTAAGTCAAATATTTGCATGTGCTCGTAAAATCTAGGACCACACATTCACTTAATAATACGCACCATAGAATGTTCCATTTAATCAAACTAAACTCATGCCCTTCCTGACTGATATAAATTCGTGCTAGGTGTGGTTTTCCGACTTACATTAATTTAAGTATAAAATTTCATTTCTGTATTGCATCCTCATGTAGAGCGCGAGGATCACTGTAAGTCTTCTGAATTAGGCATGCATCATTGATTTATTCGATGTCATCAGCTTTTCTCGATTCCCTTCCCCTTGGTTTTCATAGCTTAGGACAAAATAGAAATCGGGACTGGATGATCGGCTTATTGTGTTTAGTAGACTTAACTAAGTGATAATATAATTCAAAATCGAGACTGTTAATTAGAATTAACCAAAAAAATTGTATAAAATAACATTTTTGTGGGAGAGCAACCCCATCATTGTACACATTTTATATTGCTTGTGGAGAGGTGAGGACACATCCTAAGGATAGTGCCCAAAACCCACATCTTAATCTTGCGTAAACGGACTCACATATTGTTCTATCACTTAACTAAAATTGAAAAGATAACGATTAGACCTTTACGACCATCATTGTGTTGATTTGGTGAAAATAGGGTTTACTCTTGCGTTTGTTTTTGTGTCCGTTTGTGTGTTCTCCCTTTGTGTAATTACACATTTTCACCTCAATACACTTTCATTCCTTCTCGAAGATGTCGGATCATCTGTTTCTGTAGCGACCATTTCGCCAGCTTTCTCCTCCATGAACCCTCTCTTCGAGACGGATTCTCTACCCCACCCTGATTTTGAAGTTAGAACTTCGACCGACTTCCCCACTTCTCCGCACTTCTCACCCACCCCACATTCTCACACCCTGGATCCACTTCCATCCAGGGTTAATCCACCTTATTGTCGGGAAATTGTTGGAATCCAATAGCCATTTGTAGAGCAAGCTACTACTGAGTTATATGATTGGCAGAGTTACCTACCCCCATACACCTCATCTGATTCTCATATAATTGTTGGGATAATTCCACAAATCACACATATTCATCCTGACTGGACCTTAGGATATCATATGGTCGAACAAATGAACCGAATGGAGAGGCATGCACACTATGATTTTCCAGACTTGATTGACTTTAGTGATCGAGCTCACATTGACCAATCATTCGACGAGCCTACACATGCAGGGGACTAGACTCACAAGATCGATCTACAAGCTTCTTGTTTATTGACTCCATCATGTGAGGCTCCGACAACACTTGCCACACATATGGTCTCTACTTAACTCTACATTACATGCCAGAGTCAAGGTATGTTGAGTATGAGACTTCAAAATCTCAACAATATCCTCCAATTGAGGAGAATTCAGCCATGATTTGCGATAGGAACAATTTGGAGGAGGACATTTCCAGACTTATCAAGAGGACAGGTTGAGAAATATCACCAACTTATTTAATTCATATAATGCCAACCTAAATATGGAAGTGGAGAATGAAATGATTGGATTTAATGTTGAAAACTAAGATAACACTAGGGGGCCCACATAGTCTGTACAACTGGAGTAAACTCTATTTCCCTCTTCTACTAATCACTTGCCCTCCAATCTTGAGCTTGTATTTTCTCCTCCCTTCACATATCAAAAATATCAAAAAAATGAAAATCCCAAAAAGGCCAAAAAATTGAAAACCAGAAAATATCATAAAAACTGAAATTGACTTAAAAAATGGGATCATACCCTTAGGGAAGCCATTGATGAGGAATTGATTCTTAAGCTTCCCGTAATGAAGGCCATGGATCACTTCCCCAACCTCAAAAGATTTGTGAGGAGTAAATTGATACCCAAGAGGTCGAGTAATAAGAGAACAAGGATAGAAAGACACCTAGTGTCTATGGCCACCTCCTTAGTGATGGGGAGAAAGACCAAAAACAACAGAGTGAAGCGGTTGCCCCGAGTTGAATGTGGAATCAAAGATAACATTTTTACCCATGCGAGAATCGATGATGACTCATCGATAAATATCATCCCGACCTCTGTGTTTGACAAGCTCAAACTCGGACTTCTTAGGAAATCGAGAGAGATCGTGCAGTTGGTTGACTGATCCATAAAATAGTCTAGAGGAACCATTTCAATCATCATTGCTTTCTGAGGTGCTCCACTTAAAGCAGACTTCACGGTCATTGATATTGAGCACCTAAGTGAGTTCACCCAGTCTCCCATTATTTTTGGGAAGCTGTTCTTAGCCTTGTCTAAGGCGACTACATATTGTGAGACTTGAGAGATCGATTTCCTTGCATTGGTATACCAATCAGTCGTGACCTTTGAGGACACAATCCAACCTAAAGCAACCCACATAGCCACTGAGAATCGTGACCATCGAGAGGTAGATGAGTCCCACCTCTCTGCTACACCTGAGATACCGACTGTCGAGCCAGCCATTGGATCAGAGAATCCCCACTTATCCATAACTTCCACTGCTTACTTCACCACCATTGTGACATCTTCAATAAAGGATTTACAACCCAAAGCTATCATTAAGTCGGGCACAACTTTTGCTGATTGCTTAGACCATTTCGATGATCGGACATCCGAAACTACTAATATCGAGCCAACTGAGATCACTAGCACCTACCTGAGATATGTGCTGACCCTTCAAGAATATTACAATCTATATGTTGACTTGCCTTATGAGGACCTTCAACAAAGGAGACAACCAAGATCAAATTGACCCTTCCCAAAAACACAGTTGCTCCATCCTCAAGTTGATTATATAGTGAGAGGAAGTCAAGAATTGATTCCTCAAGGCATTCCCTGATACTCCCAAGGAGCATCACTCTCCTCTCCCTCTCAATGCTTCAGGTTCTAGAAAACCGACTACAAAAGTTTCCTTCAACATGCTAGAGAAGGATTTTTTTGAGGATTCCTCATCGGGTCCGAATGAGTTGATTTATATGAGTGAGCTCAGTTAAGTTGTTTTTAAGATTTATCTGAGCAAGCAGTCGTGTGTCGACCCTTGTTGGAAGATCTCTTCACCTCATTATTATTCATCTGAGGACGATTCTGGTAGCAACACACCTGTATATTCATCACCTCCTCGTTCATGCAAGAAGGTTTGCTACAAACCTTCTTGATCATTGTACATTCTCCTTCCATCTTGTATAGTCTTATTCTTCTCTCTCCCTTCCCAGTGTTTCGTATCACTCTCCCCAGCTCCATATCATTCTCAGTTTTGTGTCGATACTTAGGCTGACCAGAGCCTAAGTATAGGGGGAGAGTGACTTGAGTTACTCCTTTTCTTCATAATTCTCTTTGTATATCCTCCAACCCCATCGGTTCTCACACTTACTCATGTCATATCTTAGGCTGACCAGAGCCTAAGTATAGCTGGGAGCGATGCCCACCCAATATATGTGCATATATTTTTTTCTCTTGACCTTGACCACCCCATTTTGCTCTTCTTCTATACTTAGGCTGACCAGAGAGTAAGTATAGAGGGGCGGGTTGACTTATATACTTTTCGTTCTTTCACTCTCCTATGCTTAGCATGAGTTATGTCTTCTCTTCGCTTCTTCTACTTTGAGGACATAACATATGCTAAGTATAGGGGACTTGTATATATTATATATATACTTTACCCATAGCTCGTACTTTCGTGTATTTTTGTATATATTATGTAATAATCACGAGATGGGTAAAATTGGTAAAAAAATCTCTATAAAATTTGTCAAATACATGTATACTTGTATAATATGTGTATTGTATATAAGCTATAAAATTTGTATACTAAATATTGTATAATTTTGTAAAATTCTTGTAACTTTTATAAATTGTTATAACACGAAAGGTATACCAGAAAATCTAAAAAAATTAGATGGATTATTATATAATCTTGCATATCATTCTTGCATTAAAAAAATCATCTTGCACTTCATTCATATGTATTCCATAACATCTGCATTTCATTTGCATATCTCGTATATGAAAAGCGGAAAGTTAGGGGATTCTGAACCAAGTTATGGATAGAAATCGAGGATAAACTTGATTTGACCTTAATCTACTTAATTTCAAAGGAACTTTATAGGAACCGGAGTTGAGACTTTTTAGGACAAGCGACTTAATTCTTTGAGTCCACAAGGCTATGTTCACATGTCATCTTGATTGGTATAAGTAGAATATTTTATACGTACACACGATTCTTTTAGACATTGACCTAACTTGGACAAGCACCTTGCACGTAGCTCTTCATGGATGAGGTAGTGAGGACTGAGGCTGCAGAATCCTTTAGCTTGGGGAAGCGTGTGAGTGGATACATTCACAGCACAATGGCCAATGTGTCTCATCGGTCTAGCGACGTTGACGTCTAATGATGGGATGTTGTGGGTTGCAATAAAGCTTCAAAAGCGGTATAGTCTACTGGTTCAAGAAGAAAAACTCCTTATGCACATACTGCACATTTGTATGTATGCTAAAAAAAAGTAGAAAATCTTCAAAAAAGCTAGACATGCAAAAAGTAAATTAATAAAAATTCTCATCGGAGAAAAATATGAATAAGCACGGCATATGTTTCAAAGTCTCATACTAAGGAAGCCTGCTGCTAGAGCATTGGCTACACTAGTTAAACTTCAGGGATATGTGACTACACTGGTCACAGTCCATTATCTTCTCTACCCCCACTTCTTAAGCTGGTTGCACTTGAGCTTAGAAGGGAATACTTCGCTCCTCAAGGAACGAGTAGCTAGACCATATAATTAGGGTTACCTTGTTAGAGGAAGATGTTTCTTTGCCATTTCTGATGTAGAGGGCTATATTTTACTTACACAAGTAAGATTCATAGTCATCATAATTTGCGTATGAGGACTTGTTCTGACCTGACTATTGAGACGACTTGAATAGACTTGTGGAACTTAAAGGCTGTTAGGTCTCAAATCCTATTCCTAAAAAGGTTTCGCCACACTATTAATACAAAGGTTGAGTTGAGCTCCATTTTTACCTTTTATTCATGACCTTGGTATGGAACCCAAAATCGTTTCACTTTTGCATTTCATTTTAATTGCTCAGGGACGAGCAAGGTTTAAGTATAGGGGGTTAATGAATATGTGATTCATTACTCTAAAAGTTGAAAATAGAACTATGTTCTCGAGTATTTAGCTGCATGTCATAATTTATTCCATATTTCTACAATTCATGCACTTAGAAATATCAGTTGTATATACCATATTTACCCCTATTTTTTTATTTTTCTCTAATTCAGAATTGAATAAAATAAACTCTGTAGTGTACATACTACTAACACTAATAAAAAATACCAAAAATAATAACTTGTAGAATTGACCAATAAAACCCAAACCCTAGTTTGAGACTACAAACCTTTAAACGTGAATCTCTCTCTCATGCAGTCTCTTTTGTACCCTTACTCACTTTTGGATCAATGTATGTTCAAAGACCTTCAAAACAAGAAAATTAAAAAGAATCGGAGTTCATATGTGAAACTTAAGCTTTAGGCCCCTATTGTATATTATACATATTGACTAAATTGACCTCATTATTTTGTGTACAAAAATAATCCTTTTAGAGTTGATTCATTTGCATTTATTTTGTTTGATTATTATTGTAATAAAATGTGAAAATCCAAATAAAAACTGAAGCAAAAATCAAAGAAAATAAATCACATTGAGTATGTATATATAGTCTGTAAATTTCTCTCTTTTATTTTTCCTTTATTTTTCTTAATTAGTAAAAATCTAAAAAATTAGATTAAGTTGTAAACATTTATTTTATATTTTATTTGATTTTATTGTGATTTTTATCTTATATAAAAATGACAAAAATCCGCAAAACACAAAATACGATATTTTAGATCTATAGAGTACCACAAAAAATACTTTTTATAATTATGATTTAGTTTGGTTTTGGTTCCTTCACGAAATCTCGTCGAGACACACAACTTTCATATGGACTACCTTTTGATTTAACCTCTTTTGTTATTTCTTTTTTATTTTGCTTTAGAAATAATTTTTGATTTTTCTAAGAGTGACACCTGGCAGCTCCTGGAGCTGCCATGTGTCACCTCCATTTTTATTTTCTTTTTATTTTATTATTTATTTACATATTTTAATTTATTATTTATTATTTATTAATTTATATTTTTATATTCCTTTTATTATTATTATATATTTATTTAATGATTTATTATTTATTTATATTGCATTTTTTACTTAAATTTATTTATTTCTTATTTGCATTTTTTATATTTATTATTTTTATTTAAATTTTAAATATAGTTATTACTACGTGGCTGCCCTTAAGCGTGCCACATGGCACCCCCTCTCTTTCCCCTTCATCCCGCTTCGCACGGTGCACCCACCTACACCTTGCAGCGACGACACACCTTCTTGCTTATCCTCTACTCTCGTCATACCCAGCTGACTCGACGCTTGTGCAAGCGCACACCGCCCTCTCCCCACCTCCTGCGGCGGTGTGCAGTCCACCCCACTCTACTCCCCTCTCCATCTCCGCTTCTCCCTCTCGCCTCGACCATCCCTAACCGCTTGCAGAACCACCCGCGTCTCCCGACCACTTCCCCCACTTTCCTCCTACCCCCGACGACCGTGCGAGCCTTGTCACCCACCACCTTCGCATCCCTCTCCAATTTTCCATAAAGCTCAAAATGACGCCCACATTGTACCCATCTACCAATCAAGATCACAAAAGCCCCAACTCCAAGAAGGCGTTGGTGACAACTGTGCACCTCCTTGTTGCAACGACGATGAGCTCATCTGCTCAAGTGAGATCCAATGAGTATGGTCACCCCTTGTTGCAGACCTCTTTAAGATGCTGCTGAAGCTTCACCGCTTCCTCTCACCAAAGCGGTTCGAGGTGATAACCTTGAGAAAAGAGATCCTTATAGCTCTTGATTCCATTATTCACCGGAAAAGAAATCCCTATTGGTAAAGCTCTTCCTCTCCATTCTTCTTCTCTTCTTCCTCTACCACTTTTTCTATGCCTTCTTCCTTGTATAAAAAATCCCAACCTTTGAAATCACCACTTCATCACCACCTCTCCTCCATCCCCTCACACACCCTGTGGATCGTCTTTCTCCACGTGCATGATAGCGCCACACCAACTCATCAACATCTTGGAGCTGCTCGCTGGCTCACAACCTTCGCCTTGTCGTCTCGTAGAGCAGATCAACTCAGCACCCAGTCCACCGTCGGCTTCTTCCATAGGATAGCTCGATGTCGCTCTTCACCACCACAATCCTCGTGCCTCTGCCTTCGCACATGCTTCACACCTGCAACGCATCTACCCTCACCGGCAGAACCCTCGCTCTTTTGTGTCACGACATAGCGCACAACCCAACGCCATCACCTACCACCTAAGAGCACCTTGTCCCACCCTTAGGGTTCGTTTGGTTGCAGGGTTGTGCAGGGTTGGGTTGGGTTCGGGTACTATTCACAGGGGTACCTCCTCCTCACAGATTACTATTCACCCATCCCAACTCAACCCAACCCTTCCCAACCCTGCAACCAAATGAACCCTTAGACCACATGCCAGACTTTTCCCCTTGTATGTGTGGCACACACATGGCTGAAATATTACGCACCCCGCATATTTCAGCATTCACACCCAGACCTCCTCCTCACTTGCGAGGCACTTGCATGAGAGGAAACTAATGCGAAGGCCCCTGCAATTCTTTCATTCACACCGAAGCCCCTACTAGACAAGCAGCACACGCCTAGCATGTGCCCCTTAGGAATTTTGCATCAATGCCCCCACTTTTCTACAGAATTGAAAAGAAGTCCAACCTTCCAAGAGGCACGTGAGTTGTACGTGCCCCCTAGAAAAATTGCACAAACATCCATCCGAGTTTCAGCAATTGCCTAATCACTTGCATTGTCTTTATTTATTCTATTATTTTGTAATTGCATTTAGAACCTTATCTTTGCATGTTAATTTGAGCATTCATTTCACGTCATTTCATCATTTTGAAAAGAGTACTATGTAGATCACTTATTCTCTATCATATGGATATTTGATTGGATTTTTGTGAAATGTGATTGATTTATTATAGCTATTTTGGTGGAAAATTGCATAATTTACCCAATGCATGTAAATTAATATTAAATTAATTATACGTCTACAAATTTCGAAAAATTCATATTAGGTAGATTTAGTTGTGTTCTACATTGTCCTAAAAAATCATCTCATTTGCACATATATCAAGGATATAATAAATTAATTGGTGATATACATAATTGATTTTAATAGGATGTATATCAATTATTTTAGGATTTATTAATTTTCTTGGATTCATATCACATAAACTTATCTAGGATTATGCTATTTCTGAAAAATGAATTAGTCTTCTATTTATTAAAATTAATTTGTAAAAAATCACCATGCATGCATATTTAATTCATAATTACTTCATATTTCATCATAAAATTTCAAAATAAATTAGAGAGCATTAATTTCATTATTCTCCGTATCCTGGCCAAGTTTTAAGATTTTTGGATGTCGTTTGAATGAAAATTGCATTTTAGCCCCTAAACTTATCTGAATTTGCATGACATTTTTAGTAGCATAAAAAAATACGAAAAGTACCTCTATGAAAATATAGTTTCTAGATAGCGTATTTATCAACATAAGGAGACAACTGCCTCATTGAGTTAGACCTTGGGCTTGTCCACGTAAAATATAAATTGATCGCTTGCTTTAATTGACAAATTAATTAGTGGTCATTTTGATCAATTCTAAGTGCCCATATACTACAACATTTCGACATTATTAATCAGGGTATTTGGGGTTCGTCAAGTACAACGGAGGATGGAAGCAATGTCGGGGCTTCGTTGCCTAACCACCATCGTGAAGGAGTTCGGACACCCACGACGTGCAGATACCATCATATCTATCTAATATGATGGCCCATACATGATTCGAGCCTCCAACCATGAGCTAGCAGACTCAGTGGAACTGGCCCCTGCCTCGAAGCACCTAGGTTGCCCACATTGCCCGAGCTGCTTTTCTGGTTGGGCTTGGATCCATGCCTCACTCGTACACACCTCATGTGTGGATCCTGGGGAAATTACAACCAAAACTCGTCACATTCTTTAAATTATATAATGGTCCAAAATTCACAAGAAGTACATGCAACGTTTGGGAATATTACACCCCGCTCCTACTAGGTCCCTTTATTTCTATTTCAATGACCTTGCACCTGGAGAATATATAGATAAGCCCTATTGGTTACTTAATTGCATTTTGTTTATATATTGGACTATTTTGTGAAGTTTAATATTTATAAATTTATTTTCTTTACATTTTATCCTATGGGTTGTGTATTAAATAACTTTTGCATCTAGTTTCCCAATTAAATGAACTTGATGCCATTTTGATCGTATCCAAATGCTATGTTTAATGGCATAATTGATTCTTATTTTGACATTCATATATTCATTTAAAAATAAGAAAAAATACTTTGCTCATTACATAGTAAATTAAATGTCATTGTTTTATGTTATATTCATTTAATGTCCTATTTGAACCTTGGTTTGGTTAAATCAAGCTAGTAATTAATTAGGTGACCACTTATTTGATTCCATACCTTTCATAACCTATTTATTTGCTAAATGATTAAGTAGTTAATTGTGTGATTTATTAAGTAGGATCATTAAATGAGCATATAAACTAAGAGTTATTGTTTGGAAATATTGTGTATTGGATTGAGAATAGTATTTTAGAAATCAATTCGGGAGTTGATTAAGTGATCGTGCATTTCAATTGTATTTATTTATTTGTGTTCATTACATCCATTTTGTGGAATATACATATTGACTTGCTTTATAAAACTTGTAAAAAATAATGCATTCATGTTGTTCTGCATAATTGACATAGATAACACTTCAATAACTTAGCCTAGGTATTTGAAATCCTAGTTGAATATACTAATTGCCAATGTCCTTGAGTTCGACCCTAGACTTATCCATAATAAATTTAAGCCTTAATCTCTTCACAGATATATATTCATCGAGGTTCTATTGATTTCTTAATCGACATTATTACAATGAATGATTATTAGAATAGTCGACTAGTGCTTCATTATATGAATGTAGGGGGTCACCAATTGAGTGGCGGTAGGAGGTGGGGCATAGAAGGAGGATCTTGGAGGAGGTAGGAGCGTAGGAGAGGGTTAGGGTAACTGAACAGGGGGCAGGAGAAGGTGTGTGCGACAGAGGAGGGCGATGGAAGAGGTGGTGGCTGGAAGAGGTAGGGTCGAGGAGGGGGTAGTTGGAGGAGGTGGGGGCTAAGGAGGAGAGGCTCGATGATGGAAGGGACTAGAGGAGGTGGGGGATGGGGGAGAGGATTCGAATGGTGTTGGACGACGGAGGAGGTGGAGGGCACAAAGGATGGGGCATGATGATGTCTCGGCGGTAGAGGATGGGGCTGAAAGAGGTGGGGTAGAGGAAAGGGGTGACACTAGAGGAGGTGGGTGCTGAGGAGGAGGAGGTAAGGTCTGGGGAGGAGGGGATCGATAGTAGAGGGGGCTGGATGACATGGACATGATAGAGGAGGGGCCAGAGGAGGTCTGGGCAGTAGAGGAGGGGGCTGGAAGAGGCATGGCAGAAGAAGGAGGGGTCGACAATGGAGGGGTCAAAGGAGGTAGGAGGATGGGGGGGGGGAGGGATAAAATGATCAATCTACTATTGTTATTATTTAGAAAGTACCATTGTATCCAAAAGTTAATGTCTGTTTGGGATGTAGATAGACATCAACTAACTCAAGGGTACATGTGATAAAACTGGAAAAAGAAGGGACACAACTGATATTCTAAAACATGGAGGAGCATAACTTATATTGCAACATATAAGAGCGACACAAGTGATAAAACCTTTTTTTCAGACTTTTAATAATTAAAAAGGTAAAGTCAAAAAAGAGAAAATGTATACGCTATATACACGATTACAATACCTCATTTTATCTCTATTTTGCTTTTTTTTTTGTAATTTTATTTTTTAGTGGTTGGTTAAAACATGAAATGAAGGAAATAAAGGAAAAAGAAATAAATCAAAATGATTAATTTTTGCATGTAAATAATAGGTTCAAGATCAGTTATCAGTACACCATACAAATCTGTCCCAAAACTAAGTTTCATATATGAACTCAATTCCCTTTATTTTGATCTTAGTTTGTAGATAATTAAAAGTAGATTAAATCAAAGGTGATTAGAATTTCTTAGGAGATTGTATGAAAAAATGTTGAGCTTTATGGACACCTCCAAACTAGGGTTTGGATTTATTAGTCAGTTATACAAGTTAACACTTTTAGTAATTCCTTGATTAAGGTTAGTAATATTTATACAATGGATTTAGTTTTTTAAAATTAGGAGTTAGTATGAATTAACTAAAAGTTAGATAAGATTTGGTTATTTATAAATGAATTTTTACAAAACAAACTCCTTATTTTACGTCTTTTTATAGAAGAATGTTAATTAATATATTTTATGGGGATTACAATAAGTGTTAATTGAGATTTTATTGAGTTAATTATTTAAGGATTATAGCTAAAATTAGGCCATCAGAGTAGATGAATCATATATTTATTTATTAATTAATAAGATCGATTAGGGTGATCGATGAAGGGTTTTGGTTTGATTGATCAAGGATGATTACAATCCTTACGTGACCAAAAAAATTATCTACTCATAGAAACGACATGGTGATCAATGAGGTCGTTAAGTATTGAAACTCAAATTAGCCTCCTCAAATATTGTAATGATCATGGAAGGATGAATGGTCTAATCACCATTAGAGATCGCTCGAGTGTGGTCTTTGGACTTAGGCTAGCGAGTAAGGGAAAATATAAATGGAAGCCTAAGACAAGAAGTACACATGATCAATCACCCAACCCAGATTGATCGATTACATGCATTGAAGCAGTCAATTATACTTGTCTAGGTGATTGATCATTTGGGTGTTCTAGACGTGGACAAGAGCAAGGTCTAATTGATCTCCCTGATAAGGGTATCTATCAAGGATAAATTCTGAACATGATATTTGGATTATGCTATTTTCTTTCTCTTAATGCTTTTAAATGTATGATAAATAATTTCAAGCTTGGTTTAAAAATTTATAGTATTTTACATGGAAGAAAAATCAACAAATTAGTGTTATATGATTGCACCTTTTCTACATTGCTGACATGTAAAGCCTTGAAGTTGGTCGTCTCTTGGATCCTATATCATAAGATCCAGCTCGTCAAGATGAAACCAACAGAATTTATTTTGTATGAATCAGACTTCGTTTCGAATTTTTATGATTTTCAGAAGAAAGAGAAGTAAGGAGGCTTAAGATGTCATTAACATGTAACGACCATCGTTAAGACTAATTAAACATGATTAACTAAACTAATGTTGGATTGAGGACCACTAATGACTATTAACAAACACTAGCAGTGGTTAGCAAAAGCTAAGCATGAGCTGCGAAAGATAAATCACGATTAGTGGAAGTTAATCAGGATTAGTGTTAATTAAGCGTCATTAATGAATCTAGAATCCTCTGAAAAGTTCTAACTTAAGCCCTAAGTTTTGGATAAGACTTGGCCAAAATCATGGGCTAAAAACATGGGTCAGTAACCGCGGTTAAGGTCTAAACCATGGTTCACTAACCATGGTAAATGGTTTTCTGGAGCTTATAAATACCCCTGACCCCTTCGTTCTCTACAATTTTCACTACCACTACTACCCCAAGGGCTAGGGTCGAGAGATCGGGAGGAGGACAGGTATGTGGGGAGGAGAGTGCTAGCGAAGCACAGTCGGGAGAATGAGGAGGAGGAAGATACACTCCTCTCTTAGTTTGCTTCGTAAGTAAGCTCTAAATTGAGCTAGGTTTTCGATTCATCTTCTTTTTTCAGCTTAGTTTTTTATTCATCTTTCTTTCTGATTCATTTTCTGTTGTGGTTTGAGGAGAAATCTGTGTAACACCATACTTAGGTACATGGCGGCTATGCACGTTAGTGAATCCTGTGATTCATCACACCTTCACTTACCTAAGACGCACGGTGTCTACTGATTCTCTATCTTTTATAGTTCTATTAAATTCTTTCTATTTTACTTTTATACTTGTTTTCAGGGAGAAATCTGTGTAACACCCTACTTAGGTGCGGACAGATATATACGTCAGTTGTGATTTGTCACTCCTTCACTCATCTAAGACACGTGGTGTCTATCGATTCTCCATTGCTTGCAGTTCTATTATGTTTTTTTGCTATTGCTTGCATCTTGATGATTTTATAGAGGAAACTCTTTCCATTTTTTCTTTTAAAAAATGTCTCGATATAAGGGTAAACTCTGCTAAAAGTTTCCTAGAAATATGTCCCAATATACGGAGAGATTTTGTCGAAATGTTTCTAGAAATATGACCCAGTATAAGGGGAAACTCTGTCGAAATTTTCTTAAAAATATCACCCTGTATAAGGGGAGGCTCTACTAAATTTTTTAAGAGAAAAATATGCTCTTCACGTTCTTTACGTTCTTCGCGTTCTTTTATTCATTTTTCACGTTCTTGGCATGTTCTTAGCATTTTTGATACAAAAATGAAATTCGATAACGTACAGGTCGGGCATGCAGTACGTCACATTAAGGATAACATTACTAATCGAGATCTCTCTCTTTCACGTTTGCGTATGCAGTACGCCACGTTAAGGATGACTGGGAGTGAAACTACAGGTCGGGCATGCAACCTGTAGGTTTGTCGGAAGGAACCCATATTGGCGTTTCCCTACCTAGGTGGTACACGGTTGCCCTGTTATGATAAGTGCGCACGAAATGAATGATTTGCAATGCGTGGTACCGAGTGCCAATATATTCGAGTTGAACGACAGAAAATGTGGTCGTGCCATGTGGAGACACAGGTGGTTCAATAGCGGTTGAGTCACGATAACATGTATTTAAAGCTGCTAGTATACATGATTAAAGGCTAGATTGAGGTTTTAAGCAATCGAGTCCTTGAGGACAGTGTGCTTCTTTATTTTCCAGGCCGAGGCTTTAAAACGCTAGAAAATAAAAGAAAGGAAATTGTCAGGGTAGTATTGGAGGATTGGTTGAGGCGATGTTCGACAACATAAGCTCACCAAATCAATGCAGTCCCAATCCTGAAGTGTCCACAGCTTTGGAGTCCATGAATGATGGGATTTTCTTGGACTAATCTCTGATGTGGAATAGAAGGAATAAGAGTTAAACTAATGAGAAGAATGAAATTTTCTGATAATAAGTTTTGATAAACTACACTACTTGTTTACTTTTCTCTTCTTCGTTACTTAGCACTCACTAATCTTCATCCTATGATTTATGAAAAACCCAATATGTGTCGGTGAGCCATTACAAGGACTTAATAATCCAACTGGCTAACATAATGGTCATCCAGCCAGCCACAGTAGCTTTACTCTGTAAGGTAGTTAGTAATCTTTTTGTATATTTCCTTTCTAATTGATGTACATGTAAATGGCTATAGTGGGACAATGTATCATGTAAACTTTATCTCGTTAATGGAAAAGTGTTTAAATACTTCTTTCTGAGCAATTTTCAATTGCAATCTATTTCTGAATGTTGGTTGTGATTGTTGAATAAATTATTGTTGAGTAAACATATCCGAATATAGGGAGGATCCGATGACCCGAAATTGGGTCATGACATGACAAGAGACATGGTTAAGGGTTATGAGAGTATATGTATAGAGCCTCTTTGACTCTCCTTGACAAATCAAGGTAGATATAAAATCTAAAACATTGGGTGTTGGCTAAGGTGTTGTTAGCAAATTGTAAAATGAAAATGATGCCTTATTGAGATGATGCTAGTTTAATGCATTGGATAATGTACATGAGGACAACTAACAAATATTATAGGGTGGGTTTATAACTTTGTGTTCTGAAAAAATCACATGAGGGGCATCTCAATGTAGGGTGGTGGTACGTACTTGAGAGAATTTTAGATGGATACATGCATGTCTACATCAATTAGAATATGTATTTGGCCACTTCGCGCGAGCGAGACTCCCATGAAAGATTCAATTGGTAAAGTTTCTACTTTACATGTTTACGTCCTTTTTCTCAAAGCATAGTGTACTACCAACACGACTAGTTTAATATTAGTACTTATGCACATGTTTCGATCTATACTTTGTAAGGCGATGACATATGCTCATCTTAAATATGACCCTTCTCCTTTAATGGGCGATACACGACAACTTGTTTACATGGAGAAATAAGAATATTTTCAATTATATTCATGACAAGAATATTTTAAATTAGAACAATTTATCCAAGCCAATGCATAAATAAGTTTAACATTTACTATATACCATATAGTTTATAGATGGGCTCTGTGGTGCACCCAAATTAGCAACTAGTGCAAGTCTTGCATAGAAAACCCAAATTTGGAGAAGTAGTTTCACCATCTAACCTCATGATATGTAGTTATTATTTGAGTTATCAATATTTCATGTTCCCAAATATACATATTAATTCGATCTATTTTAATTATTTGTACGAATCAGGCTCGATTCATGGGCCCAAGAACACACTCTTTTTTAAACATTTTTCTATATTTATGAACTCGGAAATTACTAGTTGGGTCTCCTTTCTATTACCATGTATTAAGCAAGGAGTTGCACCGACTTTGATTAATTTTCTACCGTAAAATTTCAGTTTTATCGTTCCTAACTTTTTCTGATCGCCGTTTGTCCAAATGAGATAGTATTGCAATTAGAAATGAAAATACATGATATTTTTACTGCCAGTTTCACCACAATATTTATACATCCCCTCTCCTCTTTCACAAATCCATTTTTCCCTTGCAATTTCAAATATCTACAATATTTGAAATTCAAATTGAATGCGACTTCAATCTGTTATTGCACCCAAATCCTTTTATTTTGCCCATAACGAAATATACAAAGATATGTCTTACAAATTTATTTTGCAGATAGGTATACGTATCTAAATATTGTTTTTATTTCTTTAGGATATTGACATGTATATTGATGGATGCAAATAGATATGTGTTTTCATTTTGTTGTATGTCAATTTTCTCAATGATATGGATATGGATATGATAGTTTTTTAATGAATATAGTTATGTATCATGGTTCTAAAACGAATGTGAATTCAGTAGAGCTACAACCGGATATGAATATATTCGCATGTATATGCCATTGTATCCGTCTTCACCTAAAATATCAAGGCATTTTTTGTGTATACAAATAGAGACTGGATATTCAACACTACAACAAAATAAATAAAAAATATGTATATGATTGAGATTTTTCTCGAGTGATTTATATCATTATTATTCATTGAATAAAAGTATAAAAATGCACACAATGTGGAACATCTAATTTGCTAAAGACATTTGTATCAATATACATATCCATACTGAGAAAAAATAGAATATTACACATATACACGTTAATGTAATTAAGAGTAATTTTATAACTATAAAAAAACTTAACAAATTTTCCACACTATAAAAAATGCTAAACAAAATTTCCACATTATGACAGTTGTTCGATCCATTACAATGTTTGAGAGAAAAATGAGAAGTTTTCCCATCAAATGAGGAAGCACTTTAGCAAGATAGAGTGGTCACACTTTATATTATCAGCTTCACAACTTAGATTGTTATCTCCAACCTCAGATTATAACGAAGGCTCACAATGTGGATGTTGTATCCTGAGCAATACCTTCAATCTCATTTACGTAGTTATAATAATAAAATAAATGATATAAAAATCATCAAGTATAATATTTTATTATTTTTAATTTACTCATGCTTTTGCATGAGGTGCCTAAATACACCATATCCAGTTAAAAAAGATATCATTTTTATTATTTAAAAGAGATATAGCTTTATTTTAATCATTTATTAAAATTTTATACTCATCTCATCATGTTTATTTTAATTGATATTCATGTAAGGCGTCCTATACATATGCATGCATACGTATATAAGGGCCCTTCCAATGGAACATGGTCCTTCGTATGTTCAGGACGACAACCTCTTTTTTGTAGAATACAACAACGCTTTAGTAAAATAAATGTACAGTTTGTATTATACCTACACATTGTAAAGTACAAAACTGTACATTGTAAAATAGAAAACTACACATTATATTTTTTTTACTAAATACAAACAACAAAATTGCACATTATAATACAAACTGTTGATTTATTTTACTAAATTGTTGGTGTTTTCTACAAAATGGAGGTGTTTTTCTTGAACTCATGATACATACAAACATACATACATACATTATACATATATATAATACATACATATAATACATACATATAATATATGTACAGACTAATCAAGAGAAACTTCTAAGTTATTAAACACAATCATGTACAATTGCATTGACCAATATGTAAGCAAGAGTCATGGATCACTTAACTATCATTCCAATGAAGGAATCAAAGATACGATTTAAAGTCTAGCTTAGCAATGCAAATAAGGTCTAAATTATGTAAAAAAAATGAATGTAATCTAGATAGAATAATGTTGGAGAAAAGCTCCTTCTAATCATTCTTCTCAAGGAAACTTCATCAAAATGACTGAAGAGCCGTCGACTACCCTACCTAATTCAACCGATTTATCGATTAAAGTTAATGTGCATTCGTTGTAGTCGGGTATATCGAGACCGATAAAAAACCACTTAGATTAATATCGAATTAAACACAAGCGGAAAATTTTTCACTTGGGCAAGCCCAAGGTCGAACTCATGGAGGCAACTTTCTCCATAGGTTGATTTGGAGTCAATTTCGATGTTAGATTTTCAGGGGAATATTTTTGGTACTTTTTATTCAATTAAGGAAAATGCAATGCAATTCAAGCCAAATTTTAAGATTAAATTTGAAAGATGGTCAATTAATTCCAAAAATGATGAAACTTGGCCAAAATATGAAATGCAATGTAATTAAGCTACTGCGATTTTTTTGGAATTTTTCGACTCTAAATGAATTAAATATGAATGTAGGGTAGTTTTTGCAAAATTAATTTTAATAAATAATAAAAGACATCATGTTCAGATACAAAAATTATCTTAGATATTTAGATATGAGATAAATCCAGGAAAATAAAAAGACCTTAAAAATAATGAATTTGGACCTATTAAAAATTAATTAAGCAAAATACTAATCAATTTATTAAGGCCTCGTTATAAGTACAAATGGGGTGATTTTTGGGCATGAAGTAGAACAATTTAATCTAATCTATTGTGATTTTTTTGTTATTTTTGGAATAATAAATAATTTAGTATGGAATTAAAAGCACACAGTGGGAAAACTATGTAAATTTCCACAAAAAGAATTATATTAAATTTCTCGAAGCTCTCAAAAATATGACAAGTGTCCACAATGATAAAGCATAGGTTTCTCTATAACATGCAATTTTTGAAATTTAAAAAGGATGCTAAATGAATGGTGAAATAAACATGCAAATACATGGACTAAAATGTAAACAAGAATTCAAATTGATTAAATCAAAACATGCATACATGGACTAAAATGCAATTACCTATAATGCTGGTGGTATGTATGAAAATTGTCCACGGAACGCGTGCGCCTCACGTGACGCGCCTGGCAGGGACTGAAATGTAATTATGAAAACTTGCAAGGGCCTCGGTGCAAAATACCCAGATCGTACATGAGGACCACGTGAACGGGTCTTCTACAGGCTCGACCTTGCTTCGGGATAGCTTCGGATGCTCCGAGCCTAAAGGTCGGGGAAGAGGCTCAGAGGAAGCGATGTGGCGCATGAGGGTCCGTCAGATCGAGATGATCCAAGGGAGGCGGTGACTCCTATAGGTTGACGTAGAGCACCGAGGACCGTCCGATCAAGACAGTCGGACGGTAGCTGTGCTTTGGTTCCTCCTCGCCGTCGCCTCCTACGGCTGACTTGATTGGGCTCCGGCGAGAGGCTGTCAGCTCCGCCGCCTTGGTTCTTGCTCGGTGTTGATCTCCGAGGACTCACTACAAAAAAAAGCACGATTGACGTGCACACGATGGGGTGCACTTAGCGAGCACATGTGCTTGCTCATTCCCTAGCGAGCACTTAGGTTACACATATGCTCGCCTGGATAGTTGCCCTTTTGAATCTGGAGGCACGGTTATATTTTCGTATATGGGTGAGCACTTGAATAACACAAGTGCTCGCTCGGTTGTTCTCGTCCAGTTGAATTTCAATGTGTGGCTGGATCGACGCATGTCAAATACCAGGAGAGCACCTCGCGAGCACATAAATGTGCTCGCCCGCGTCCATAAACAGAACGTCGGGCGTCCCAGCTTTCTCATTCCGCGCGATTTGCTTCTCCCTTCCTCCCCTCCGATGACCCGTGCTCGAGCATTCCCGCCTCGAGGGACCTCTGTTTGAGTATTCATTCATGGACACGTCCTTCTTTAGGTATATCTTATCATCCTTTCTCTCATTTTTCGTATTTCATTCCATTTCATACTTATTTTCATGGTTTAGGATTTTGATATTGTTGATTGTTTTTTTCTTAAATTTAATATTACTAGTTCTTAATCTTGTAGCTTATATTTCATATAGTTGTTTAATATGTAGTTGTTGTTAGATTTGAGTATATATTTGTCTAATATAGATGGAATATCGTAGGTATGTCAAGTGTTTGATTAAATGTCACAACAAGTAAAGTACTTAAATAGAGAAGTAGGTGAATGTTGATATAGAAATAAAGAATATTGAATTATACCATAACACCGGTTTCATCACAACGGTTCATGTCTTGGGATTTTAGGATTACAGTTGGAAGTGGAAAAAATAAAGAAGTAGATGAATGCTGATATGAGAGAATGAAAGAACAAACACATGGGAAGGAGTTGGAGGATGCATTTGTGGTATTGAACTTGAATTTGAAGTTTTGTTAGAAATGGTTCATTGAAAGAGGGGATGAGAGATACAAAGTCTTTCGGAATAGAACTAAATAATGGATGCCAAATTATTCATTGATTTAAGTCAAAATTGTTGAAGCGTGACGATAACTATAAACAGAAATATTTCTTCTGTGATAATTTATTATCACATTAAATTCTAGTTAATGTGATCAAGTATTCACATTAACTTATAGTTAGGTTAATGATAAGTCTAAAATACTAACCATTAATTATTATAAAATCGCACAAAATCATTCACACACAGTGCGTCCCTCCATACCGAGTGGTGTGTGGCCCTGCATACTGGGAGGCATGTGCAACACATTGGAAGATTTGATCTCCTCTAACTGTGTTATATTTTTTTGTTTCAAAACACTATTGGACTCACTTTGGGATGTTTATCCCAGACCAATGGTCGTGGATTTTGATGTTTGCAGGTGTAAAATTTAGTTTTCTGCAGGTACCCATCTAATATTATTGAGTCAAACACTTTATTAGGTACTAAATTAGGATCACACTTATCCCTATCCCCATCGTTAACCAACCAAATTTACATAAATGTCCAGCTAACATAAATTAATAAATATTTCAAGATTATTTTATAGTCTCATTTGTAGCACGTACAAATGTATGACGTAAAGTAATCTTAAAGTATTACATTTATGTTAGCTTTCCTTAGTTTGGAGATCCCAGACTAGGGGGTCCATAAGCATTCAAACTTACTAAAAGGGTTGTCACAAGCTGTTTATTTCTGATGGAAATTCGATTCATAACTCCTTCCTCATCGATATACCAACTATCAAAATAATCACTAATATGATTATTTTGAAAGTTGATTGCGATTGATTTTTGAGGTATACAGAAGAGGTGCATGGTTATGCTGCTGAATTTTCGTCAGAAATAAGCACGCTTGTGACAACGGGCATCTTTTAGTAAGTTTGAATCCTTGTGGATGGGCTCAAGTGATAACATAATTAAGATACTTCTCTTCTCATCTTTTATGTCAACAATGGGTTAAGTTTAGGTATTCCTCACATATTTTCCTGGATTTGACATTATAAATTGTTTCATCCAGGTTAATCAATATGAGTAATAGAGAGTGGATGTACAACTGTGTAGTAGACGGACGTGTAGCAGATACCTTTTAAAGAGATGTTCAGGAATTTATACAATTTGCTTACGCACAAGGTTCCCGTGTTGTGGATTCAGATAGAACTATCTCGTGTCCATGTCAAAAATGTCGTTTAATGAGGAAGAGATCCAAGGATGAAACTCAGTTACATCTTTATAAATTGGGTTTCATGTAAGGATATCAGATTTGGTGGAGGCATGATGAGGATTACGAGGACAAGATGAATGAGGCGGAAGAAATGGACAATAGTAATCATTTTGTAGATATGGTTATGGACGTTGCGGGTCCAGATTTTAATGCTACTTTTTAGATGATGAGGAACCATATGGAGAGTCTGCAGAATTCTACGAGTTGTTGAAAAAAATAGAAGAGCTGTTATGGTTGGGTTGCAAGACATATTCAAAACTCTCTGCAGTTTCGGATCTTCCATCAATGAAGATGGAGTATAATATGACTGATTGTAAGTTTGATGCAATGCTTAGGATTATCAATAAAATGTTACCAGAAGATACAGAATTACCTGATAATTATTACAAAACGAAAAAGATGATGTAGAAGATGGGTTTAGCAGAAGTTAAAATAAACTCTTGTATAAATCACCATATTTTATATTACGGGGAACACCAGCATTTACAACGGTGTCCTGAATGTTGAGCCAAGATATCAGGAAGTCAGTAAGAGTGGGACAAAAATCTCAAGAAAGATTTTACGTTATTTTCCGTTGACGCCGAGATTGAAACGACTATATTATTGCAAAGAGAAGGCGAAGCATATAACATGTAACGCAGAACATAAAGTCGATAAGTACATGGAGCATCCATCCGAGTTTGATTGTTGGAAAGTATTGATGTCAGCTTTTCCTAACATTTTCTGAAGAAGAGAGGAATTGTGTTATAGGTTTATGTACAGACGGGTTTAATCTTCATGGAAGAAGTAAAGATTACTCTTCCTGACCAGTAATGACAATACTATATAATCTACCCCCGTGGTTATATAATGAGCGACAGTTTATATTTCTTTCGTTGTTGGTACTAGGACCTACACATCCAAGAAAATACATCGACGTTTATTTACATCCTCTTATAGATGAGTTGAAAATATTATGGGTCGATGGATTTGATACATATGATGCAAATAAAAGTCAAACAATTAACATGAAGTAGCTCTGCTTTGGACGATAAATGACTTCCCGACATATGGAATGTTATCTAGATGGAGTATGCTTGGACATAAAAGTTGTCATATTGTATGGAGGGTATTAAATCATTCCAGCTTCAACACGGTCAGAAACCATATTTTTTTGACTGTCACCGACGTTTTCTTCCAAACAATCATCCATATCGAAGACAGAAGCAGTCATTTAAAAAGAATACAATTGATCTTTCAGATCTACCACCATTCAAGATAGGCGATACAATATTATAAAGCTTGGAAGAATTGGAGAAATCAACCACAGAGAATGGAGATAAAATAAAAAATCTTCTTGGTTTTGGTGACAATCATAAATGGATTAAGAAGAGTATATTTTGGGAATTACCATATTAGAGCAAGTTACTGATACGACACAACTTAGATGTTATGCATATAGAGAAAAATGTATTTGCTAACATATTTTATACTGTTATGAATGTAACCGGTCAATCAAAAGATACATTAAAGTCTCACCGTGATTTACAAATCATATGCAATCGACCAGAGTTGCATATAAAGGAACATGATAATGGAAGGGTTGAACTTCCTAAAGCGAAGTATACATTAGACAGAAATCAAGTGAAGCTTGTCTGCGAATAAATAAGTAAATTGAAGTTTCCAGACGGATATGCATCAAATTTTTCCAATTTGGTCGATTTAAATAAGTTTTCATTTAAGGGAATGAAAAGTCATGACTGTCATGTTTTTATGGAAAGATTGCTATCGTTATTGTTTAGAGGATTGTTATCAAAAAATATTGTCGATGTTCTTTCAGATGTCAGCAGATTTTCCAGGTTCTATACTCGTCACGCATATAAGATAAATTCTCGAGGCTATATTTCTAATGACTACACTCATCATGAAGATGACATAGATGAAGCATTCACACTGACATATGAACGAATAAACTTAACAGAAGAAGTCCTAATCATCGAATCGATTTGATTGGTTGATAATGAGTTGTTATGTGTTGACCTACAAGATGATATCGAAAAACTCAAAAAACGAAGAAAATGAAGAAATATCCTTTAATCCCACCGAAATAATTGATGAAGATTAGTTGTAAGTTTTATTACATTATTATAATCGAATTAGCTAAAATCTTAAGTAATAATTATGTAATTAACTATTACATCATCATTACAGTCATGGCAGGTTTTGGACGTGGCAGATCTATGGATCACATTGATCCAATCGTCCATCCTCCTCAGATACACCTTCATCCAGTAGGCAGCCCACCCCGGATGTTGTTTTAGATTCACAGTCCGACGAGGTCCGGCGGGTCGTAGCCTACTACGAGTCTCTTGGTTATCCTCCTCCACCCTTTTATGTAGGCAGCTATGGAGAGCCATCTACCTCAGCCGCTCCCTGGTGGATTCCCGGTCCCGATACCTGCACGGACATCGATGGGTTCTGATTCTCCTTCTTCTAGACGTCCGAACACCTCCGTGCCTTTACCTACTGGAGTTGGACAGACTTCGGCGTCCTACCTTTTGTTGGAGGTTACGGCGGATGGAAGGTAATATTTTAATAAATTTTGTCATTTTAATTTTACCAAACAAATAAATTGCATATAATGTTTATAAATTTTACCAAATGCAGGGATTTTTTGAATAGCAATAGGGTGGCAAAGGAGATAACCACCATAATCAAGACACACTTGACTAGCATGCAATTTAGATAGTGTCGCATCCCTGCTACAGAATAGGAGAGAATGTTTGAGATGTTTCTGGTAAGAATAATTTCTAAGAAATGATATAGAATTTTTTGTCATATTTTCTTATGATATTTTGCAGTAATTTTCAGAGTAGGTATCGCCTTGTTCCGAGTCTGGGGAAGGAGGCTTATTGTCGAACCTTTATTCATTTGGCGGAGAAGAGAATGAGTGATACATTTTTCAAGGCAAAGAGAGACTCACATGCGAAGACGGGATGCGAGGAGATGAATTTTGAGGAGATGAAGAGGTTCCCGCCAGCATGGTGTACGGAGGATAAGTATTGTATTTCTTAAATAATTTATAATATACTTTTTAAAGTAATCAATATTCAAAACATATTCCTTGCAGATGGGCGGGTTTCTGTGATACATTCGTTGCGGATGCGGGGTTTGGAAGGGGATCCACGGTAACAAAAGACTAAATCGACAAATAGCTCTAAAAGCCACAATCAGATTAGAGCGGAGATGGTACTACAATATAAAAATTACATTTTCAAATCTACTTTAATATAATGCAATGTTGTTATTACATCTTAAAATTATTTTTCAGGCAGCTAGGTTGGAAAGAGAAACCTCATTTCAGGAGTGGTGGTCCAGGTCCCACATGAGTGGAAAAGAAGGAGAGTTGCAATGGTCCACTCCTGAAGTAGGAGAATTGTTGGTAAGTCTTTTAATTTATATTATAACTTATTCTTCTATATTTCATTTTGTATTTCAGGATCATTATTTGGCACTATCTAAAGAAAAATGTGGTGGTGATCCAACTGGAGAGCAACCATGTAAAGCATGTAAAGCCTTAAACTTGGCATATCTCGGATCCTATATAATAAGATTCAGCTCGTCAAGAGAAAACCAACGAAATTTGTTTCGGGTGAATCGGACTTCGTTTCAAATTGTTATGATTTCGGAAGAAAGAGAAGGAAGGCTAAGATGTCATTAACCCATAATGACTGTCAGTAAGACTAATTAAACATTACTAAAGAAACTAGTGACGGATTGAAAACTGCTAATGATCATTAGTAAATACTAATCAATAGTTAGCAAAAGATAAGCGTAAGCCGTGAAAGTTAAATCGTGATTAGTAAAAGTTAATCACGATTAGTGTTAATTAAGCGTCATTAGCGAATCTAGAATCCTTTAGAATGTTCTAACTTAAGCCCCAAGTATGGGATAAGTTTTGGCTAAAACCATGGGCCAAAACCATGGGCCGCTAAACCATAGTTAAGGTCTAAACCATGATTTTCTAACCATGGTTAGTGATTTTCGGGAGCCTATAAATAGATCCTCCTACCCATTCATTCTCTACAACTTCTAGTACCACCACCATCCCAAGGGCTAGGGTCGAGAGGTCGGGAGGAGGAGTGGGGGGCGAGGGAGGAGCGCTAGCGAACCGCTGCCGGGAGAACGAGGAGGAGAAAGGTACGATCATCTCTTAGTTTGCTTCGTAAGCTAGGCTTTCAATTCATCCTCTTATTCTTCCAAATTTTGTTTTTGATTCATCTTTCTTTCCGATTCGTTTTCCTGTTGTGGTTCGAGGAGAAATCTGTATAACACCCTACTTAGGTGCGGGCGACTATGCACATCAGTGACCCTGTGATTCGTCACATGTTCACTCATCTAAGACGCGTGTTGTCTACCGATTCTCCATCGTTTATATTTCCGTTCTTTCTATTATGATTTTATAATTATTTTGATGGAGAAATCTATATAATATCTTACTTAGGAGCGGGCGGTTATGCACGTCAGTGACCCTGTGATTCGTCACACGTTCACTCACCTAAGATGCGTGGTGTATACCGATTCTTCATCTCTCGTTGTTTGAGTATATTCTTTCAATTTTGCTGTTGTTTTCCTCACGATTGATTTTATAGAGGAATCTCTTTTCATTTTTATTTTGAATATGTCCCGATATAAGGGTAAACTCTGCCAAACTTTTCTGAGAACTATGTCCCGATATAAGGGGAAACTCTGCCGAAATTTTCCGAGAAATATGTCCCGATATAAGGGAAAACTTTGCCGAAATTTTAAGAGAAAATATGTTCTTGGTGTTCTTCGTGTTCTTCACGTTCTTCACGTTTTTCGTTCGTTCTTCGCGTTCTTGACACGTTCTTAGTGTTTTTGATATGAAAATGAAATTCGATCTTTTCAGGAGCCTTAAAATAGCCTTTCTAAAAACGAAACACGATAAAGCCTTGCATACACAAGAGAGAGCTCGATTAGGTAACGAAATCCTTACTTTTGCTACTGGATTTTCATACGAAATTATTGAAATTCTTGATTTTGTGTCCTTTGCTACGAAGAACCCTAATTTTGGTTATTTTTGAAAAGTCTGAAGAATTGCTTTGTGATTCCCACTAAAATAAGGTTTACGCATCAAATTGATGCGTTGACTCTGAAAGTTAGGGTTTGGGAGTTAAAATAGGCAAAAATACAAGTATATATATGGTTATGAATAATATATATACGAGTATATACTAAGTGTTGTTAATTTTGCAGATTGAAGACTTAACGAAAAGGATTACATCATGGGAATTGATAAGGTTTGATTTAGATTCTAAAAAGGATCGTGTGTCACGTTAAGGATGACTAGGAGTAGAACTACAGGCCGGGCATGCAACATGTAGGTTTGTCGGAAGGAACCCGTATTGGCGTTTCCCTACCTAGGTGGTACACAGTTGCCCTGTTACGATAAGTGCGCACGAAATGAATGTTTTGCAATGCGTGGTACCAGGAGCCAATATCGTCGAGTTGAATGACGGAAGATGTGTTCGTGCCATGTGGAGGCACGTGTAATTCAATAGCAGCTGGGTCACGATAACATGTGTTTAAAGCCGCTAGGTTATATGATTAATTGTTAGCCTGAGGTTTTAAGCAACCGAGTCCTCGAGGATGGTGTGCTCATTTGTTTTTTCAGGCTAAGGGTTGAGATCCTGTTTAATAAAAGAAAAGGAAATTATCAGGATAGTATTGGAGGATTGGTTGAGGCGACATGTGGCAGCATAAGCTTACCAAGATCAACACAATGTCCAATCTCGAAGTGTCCACAGCATTAGAGTCCAAGAATGGTGGGATTCCCCTGGACTAATCCTTGATATGGAATAGAAAGGAATAGGACTTAAATTAATAAAAAGGAATGTAATTTTTGTGATATCGAGTTTTGAAAAATTACACAATTTGTTTGCTTTTCTCTTCTTCGTTACTTACCATTCGCTAATTTTTATCCTATGATTTGTGGAAAACTCAACAGATATCGGTGAGTCATCGCAAGGACTTTAAAAATTCATCCAGCTTACATATTAGACATCCAGCCAGCTACAATAACTTTACTCTTTAAGGTAGGTAGTAATCTTTTGTATATTTTTCTTTCAAGCTAATGTACATGTAAATGGTTATAGTGTGACAGTGTATCATCTGAACTTTATTTTGTAAATGGAAAAGTGTTGAAATACTTTCTTCTAAGTATTTTATTTGTAGTCTATTTCTGAATGTTAGTTGTGATTATTGAATAAATTATTACTGAGTAACTAGATCCGGATATGGGATGATCCGACGGCCCAGGAAATGAGGTCATAATAGATTGGTATTAGAGCCTGCTTACTCCATTAATTTATTTAGTAATTAATACCTATGAGCGGTATTTAGAAATTAAGGTTGTATCAAGATCCTTTGATCTTAATAAATGATTGCGGTACCATTCAGAAGTCATTGTCCCTTATGTACATCATGCTAAGACATATAGGATCTGACCTTTGACCTTGACTCATCTCAGGATCATGGCAGACCAAAACGTGTCTAGATAATTAGCGTCTATGATGGCAATGCTGCAAGATATGGGGCAAAGGCAACAAGCACTGGAGGAGAGACTCAATGCACAGGCTGAGAGACCTGAGACATCTAAGCCTGCGGATGCTAGGATTGAAGATTCCGTCCATCTTTCTGAGGAAGAATCTAGTTACCATCCTTCAACTGAATCTGCTCCTACCCCGGTTGAAGGAGCAATGGAGAAGGCTCTTCTTAGACACCAAACATTACTAGATAATTACCGAAAGGGAAAAATTACTCGATTCAAAGGTGTAGAGACACCTGCCGAGGCTGAATTGTGGCTCGATTACGTTACTAGGATATTGAGAATAATCCATGCACCAGTTGACACCTGGGTGCACTTTGCTGATTACTCCCTAGCAGATTATGCACGACGATGGTGGAGAGTAATTTCCAAGAAGTTAGCAGATCCTGTTCTATGGGATATCTTTGAAGAGAGGTTCCGAGCTCACTTCTGTCCCTCTCATTGGGAAGAATTAAAGAGGAGAGAATTGGCTTCTCTGAATCACGGTTCTAAGACCGTACGAGATTTTCATATCCACTTTACTGAGCTACTACGGTACTCACCAGCTCTAGAAGCTTCACCACAAGAGTGTCTTACCAAATTTGTTAGCGGTCTTCAAGCAGATCTACGAGAAAAGCTTGCTGGTTTTAAAGCCACAACCATAGATGAAGCAATGGGCATCGCCTCTTGTATTGAGATGGAGAGGGATGAAAACCGCCAAAGAAGAAGTTTCCACTTTAATGGTGGACCATCCAAAAGCAAGGCACATTATAATCATAGAGATCATTGCTATCATCCAGCCGGTTCTAATATAAGCTCACCACAGACCTTGGGTCAGGAATTATCAGGAAGAAGGGGTTTCTCTAGACCTCCACTATATTCTCGCGACTCAGCAACAGGAGCTACCACCTCTGTGGCTGGATCTTCAGCTCAAACAGGAGCACGTGTGTGTTTTTACTGTCATCATGAAGGCCAAATCAAGAAAGATTGTCCAAAGTTTAGAGGTTCAGGGTTTAAATCAAATCCCAATTAACAGTATAACATCCACCTCGAGCAATGGAGCAACACACGGAGGAAGACATGGTAGAGGTCGGGGCTCACAAGGAGCATCTCCTACACAACAACCACTACAGAGTGTTGCGGGTTTTAGCTTACCTATTCCTAATGGCCAGCTAAATGCAATTACTGAGGAACAAGCCTACTACTCAGGCACAGTTGTACGAAGTACCGTTACTATTCATGCTTTTCAGTACATGCCTTATTTGATTCTGGTGCGTCACATTCATTTATTGCTTGACGGTTAGTACCCTCTTTGGGTAAGATACCAGTAGATGTACAACAGTCCTATCTGATCAAGGGACCAGGAGGACAAGTATTTATAATCCGAGAAATCGTGGGTAATTGTATAATACTGATAGCGGGACATCAGTTACCTGTTTCACTACTACTAATCGAAATGGAGGACTTTGATCTTATACTAGGAATGGATTGGTTAGAAAGGTATCATGCATGTCTTGACTATTTCCAGAAGATAGTAACGTTTCACCTTCCTAACTCGATAGAGTTGCAGTTCATTGGAAAGACATCCAATGATAATATCGAATATATCTCTACATTGAAGACACAACAGTTAGTGGAGCAAGGGTGCCAAAGTTATTTAGCTTATGTATCCACAACATTAGGGTCAGGAAGAATGATAGAAGATGTGCCTATAGTGTGCGAGTTTCCTGATGTATTTACAGAGGAACTACCTAGATTACCACCTGAGGGAGAGATTGAATTTGAAATCTCTCTTATGCTTGATACTCAACTTATCTCTATCCCTCCGTATAGGATGGCACCAGCTGAGTTACAAGAGTTAAAAGTACAATTGCAAGAACTGTTAGATAAAGGATTCATTCGTCCTAGTACTTCACCATGGGGTGCACCTGTCTTATTTGTCAGGAAAAAGGATGGGTCGATGCGGTTGTGCATTGACTATAAACAATTAAACAAGAGTACAATAAAGAACAAGTGTCCTCTACCAAGAATAGATGATCTCTTTGATCAGTTACAGGGTTCAACTGTGTATTCCAAGATTGATTTACGATCTGGATACGATCAGTTGAAAATTAAAGATACAGATATTCCCAAGACAACTTTTTGAACTAGATACGGGCATTATGAATTCTTAGTTATGCCTTTTGGACTAACAAATGCCCCAACAACCTTCATGGATCTCATGAATAGAGTATTCAAGGAGTTCTTAGATCACTTTGTAGTAGTCTTTATTTATGATGTGCTTATTTACTCCAAGGATAAGTATCTGCATGAACATCATCTCAGGAAGGCACTTGAAACCCTAAGGAAGAATAAACTGTATGCTAAATATAGCAAATGTGACTTCTGACTATCTGAAGTATCTTTCTTAGGCCATGTTATTTCTGAAGAAGGTATATCAGTTGATCCTACAAAGGTTAGTGCGGTGATGAGTTGGGAACACCCGAAGACTGTCACAGAAATACGATCTTTTCTAGGATTAGCTGGATATTATAGAAGATTCGTGAAGGACTTTTCACGAATAGCATTGCCAATGACTAGACTAACTCAGAAGGAGGTCCCATTCTTATGGTCTGATACATGTGAAGTTAGTTTTCAGACACTGAAAGAATGCCTAACATCAGCACCAATCCTTACTCTACCCTCCGGGAGTGAAGGGTTTACAGTGTACACTGACGCATCTAAAGAAGGACTTGGGGTGGTTCTTATGCAACATGGTAAGGTAGTTGCGTATGCATCATGACAGTTCAGGACACATGAGAAGAACTACCCAACACATGACCTTGAATTAGCTGCCGTAGTTTTCGCTTTAAAGATATGGAGACACTACTTGTATGGTATTATTTTTGAAATCTTCACCGATCATAAAAGCTTGAAATATCTGTTTGATCAAAAGGAGCTCAATATGAGACAGAGATAGTGGCTAGAGTTGTTGAAAGATTATGATTGCACTATCTCCTACCACCCAGGTAAGGGGAACGTCGTAGCAGATGCCCTTAGCAGAAGAACTTATTCACCTGGGTTAGTGAGTGCTATCCACTTCTGGGGTTTACTATCAACGTTAAGTGAATGAAAACCATTTGATAGTAGTGTTGATACTATAACTATTCCTCATCGATACAAACCAGATATCTGGGATAAAATAAAGAAAGAACAGGAGGATGATCCAGTCCTTAAAGACTTGAAACAACAACTTGAGAAGAATGAGATAGAGGGATTCCAGATACAAGATGGGTTACTATATAACCATCACAGAGCTTGTATACCAGACATACCTGAACTGAGGAAAGATATTTTACGAGAAGCTCATTGTTCTAGATTATCTATTCATCCAGGAATTAGGAAGATGTATAAGGATCTTCATTCATACTTCTGGTGGCTAGGAATGAAGAAAGATGTTGCTGAGTTTGTGAATTCATGTTTCACTTGCCAGCAGGTAAAGGCTTCACACCAAAAGCCACCGGGATTACTGCAACCCCTCCCAATACTTGAATGGAAATGGAAAAGCATTTCCATGGATTTCGTTACTGGCTTACCTTAGACGACCGGTAGTAAAGATAGTATCTGGGTTATAATAGATCGTCTGACAAAGGTAGCACACTTCATTCCGATAAACTTATCTTTCACTCCAGACCAGCTTGCTGAGTTATATATTACACATGTGATTCGCCTCCATGGTATCCCGAAGGAAGTAGTTTCTGATCGAGATTCACGATTCACCTCACACTATTGGGAGAACTTCATGAAAGCCTTAGGTACACAACTATGCTTGAGTACAGCATATCATCCACAAACAGATGGTCAGTCAGAACGTACGATTCAGACACTAGAGGATATGCTACGAGCATGTGCCTTAAAATGGAAGGGATCGTGGATTAAACATTTGCCTCTTGCAGAATTCACCTACAATAATAGTTACCATACAAGTATTTGCATGGCACCGTTTGAAGCACTAAATGAACGAAGGTGTACTAATCCTTTGTGTTGGCAAGAGGTCGGAATAAAGAACCTTTATGATTCATATAGACTTCAAGAGACATGGGAAGCTATAGAACTTGCTCGAAAAAGACTATTGACAGTTCAAAGTCGCCAGAAAAGTTATAGTGATACCAGAAGAAAAGACCTTGAATTTGAGGTAGGTGACTTTGTATTTCTCAAAGTATCACCTATGAAGGGTGTTCAGAGGTTTAGCTTGCATGGGAAGTTAGCACCCAGGTTCGTGGGTCCCTTTGAAATTATTCAGCGCATTGGAAAAGTGGCATATAGACTTGTACTTCCTCCACATCTTTCGGCAATACATGATGTATTTCATGTATCAAATCTAAGAAAGTACATTAGAGATCCGGAGCATAAGATAAGTTATGATGATTTACATGTTGAGCCAGACTTGACATACCAAGAGATACCTGTGCAAATACTTGAAAGGTATATCAAGAAGTTGAGAAACAAAGAGGTGCCTCTAGTTAAAGTATTATGACGGAACCAAGAGTTTGAAGAAGTCACATGGGAACCTGAGGCAGAAATGAGAGAGAAATATCCGTACTTGTTTGAATGATAACACTATGTATTATGTATATGTTCATTATAAATGAAAGTACATTCATTCTCTTTAAGATTGTTATGTTTTCAATCCCCTTTAAGGTTGTTATGCTTGCATTTCTAGTCTCGAGGACGAGACTTTCTTTAAGGTTGTTATAATTGTAAAGTCTTAAACTTGATATACCTCATATCCTATATAATAAGATCCGGCTCATCAAGAGAAAACCAACGAAATTTATTTCAGGTGAATCGGACTTCGTTTCAAATTTTTATGATTTTCGGAAGAAAGAGAAGGAAGGCTGAGATGTCATTAACCCATAATGACTGTCATTAAGATAATTAAACATGATTAAAGAAACTAATAACGGATTGAAAACTGCTAATGATCATTAGTAAATACTAATCAACAGTTAGCAAAAGATAAGCGTAAGCTGCGAATCACGATTAGTAAAAGTTAATCACGATTAGTGTTAATTAAGCGTCATTAGCGAATCTAGAATCCTTTAGATGTTCTAACTTAAGCCCCAAGTTTGTGATAAGTTTTGACTAAAACCATGGGCCAAGACCATGGGCCGCTAAACCATGGTTAAGGTCTAAACCATGGTTTTCTAACCATGGTTAGTGGTTTTCGGGAGCCTATAAATAGACCCCCTACCCATTCATTCTCTACGACTTCCACTACCACCACCACCCCAAGGGGTAGGGTCGAGAGGTCGGGAGGAGGAGTGGGAGGTGAGGAAGGAGCGCTAGCGAAGCGCTGCCGGGAGAACGAGGAGGAGAAAGGTACAATCCTCTCTTAGTTTGCTTAATAAGCTAGGCTTTCAATTCATCCTCTTGTTCTTCCAAGTTTTGTTTTTGATTTATCTTTCTTTCCGATTCGTTTTCCTATTATGGTTCGAGGAAAAATCTGTGTAACACCCTACTTAGGTGCGGGCGGCCATGCACGTCAGTGACCATGTGATTCGTCACACGTTCACTCATCTAAGACACGTGTTGTTTACCGATTTTCCATCGTTTATGTTTCTGTTCTTTCTATTATGCTTTTATAATTATTTTGATGGGGAAATCTATATAATACCCTACTTAGGTGCGGACGGATATGCACGTCAGTGACCCTGTGATTCGTCACACGTTCACTCACCTAAGATGTGTGGTGTCTACCGATTCTTTATCTCTTGTTGTTTGAGTATATTCTTTCAGTTTTGCTATTGTTTTCCTCACGATTGATTTATAGAGGAAACTCTTTTCATTTTTATTTTGAAATATGTCTCGATATAAGGGGAAACTCTACCGAATTTTTCCGAGAAATATGTCCCGATATAAGGGGAAACTCTGCCGAAATTTTCCGAGAAATATGTCCCGATATAAGGGGAAACTCTACCGAAATTTTAAGAGAAAATATGTTCTTGGTGTTCTTGGTGTTCTTCATGTTCTTCGTTCGTTCTTCGCGTTCTTCACACGTTCTTAGCATTTTTGATACGAAAATGAAATTCGATCTTTTAGGAGCCTTAAAATAGCCTTTCTAAAAACGAAACACGATAAATCCTTGCATACACGAGAGAGAGCTCGATTGGGTACCGAAATCCTTCCTTTTGCTGCTGGGTTTTCATACGAAATTATTGAAATTCTTGATTTTGTGTTCTTTGCTACGAAGAACCCTAATTTTGGTTATTTTTGAAAAAGTTTGAAGAATTGCTTTATAATTCCCACTAAAATAAGGTTTACACATCAAATTGATGCGTTGACTCTGAAAGTTAGGATTTGGGTGTTAAAATAGGCATAAATACGAGTATATATATGGTTATGAATAATATATATGTGAGTATATACTAAGTGTTGTTAATTATGCAAATTGAAGACTTAATGAAAAGGATTACATCATGGGAATTGATGTGGTTTGAGTTAGATCCTGAAAAGGATCGTGTGTCACGTTAAGGATGACTAGGAGTAGAACTACAGGTCGAGCATGCAACCTGTAGGTTTGTTGGAAGGAACCCGTATTGGCGTTTCCCTACGTAGGTGGTACACGGTTGCCCTGTTATGATAAGTGCGCACGAAATGAATGTTTTGCAACACGTGGTACCGGGAGCCAATATCGTCGGGTTGAACGACGGAAGATGTGGTCGTGCCATGTGGAGGCACGGGTGGTTCAATACCAGCTGAGTCACGATAACATGTGTTTAAAGCCGCTAGGTTATATGATTAAATGTTAGCCTGAGGTTTTAAGCAACCGAGTCCTCGAGGACGGTGTCCTCATTTGTTTTTCCAGGCTGAGGGTTGAGACCCTGTTTAATAAAAGAAAAGGAAATTGTCATGTTAATATTGGAGGATTGGTTGAGGCGACGTGCGGCGACATAAGCTTACCAAGATCAACATAATCTCCAATCCCGAAGTGTCCACAGCTTCGGAGTCCAAGAATGGTGAGGTTCCCCTACACTAATCCCTGATGTAGAATAGAAAGGAATAGGACTTAAATTAATAAAAAGGAATGAAATTTTTGTGATATCGAGTTTTGAAAAATTACACAATTTGTTTGCTTTTCTCTTCTTCGTTACTTAGCATTCGCTAATTTTTATCCTATGATTTATGGAAAACCCAACAGGTATCGGTGAGCCATCGCAAGGACTTTAAAAATTCATCCAGCTTACATACTAGACATCCAGCCAGCCACAGTAGCTTTACTCTTTAAGGTAATTAGTAATCTTTTGTAAATTTTCCTTTCAAGCTGATGTACATGTAAATGGTTATAGTGGGACAGTATATCATCTGAACTTTATTTTGTGAATGGAAATTTGTTGAAATACTTTCTTCTGAGTATTTTATTTGTAGTCTATTTCTGAATGTTAGTTGTGATTGTTGAATAAATTATTGCTGAGTAACCAGATACGGATATGGAAGGATCCAACGGTCCAGGAAATGGGGTCGTGACAAAGCACCATTTGATAAAATAGTCTGGAAGCAGGTATAGATAAATATTAGTTTACTATATTCATTTTTTATATATAATTTCATATTAAACAATGAAAATCTTATAATGTGTTGGAGGAGAGGGACGTTGTGGCGAACAGGAAGCATACGCTTGGTGGTCTTCCTCCATACTATGTGGAGGAACATCGTCATTCCTATTTTGTGTACTCCCAGCCGTCGTACACACAACCACATTTGTCCCAATCATCATTGCCAATGGAGTCGCAAATGACGATGATGGTGGAGAAGGTGACGAAGCTCCGAGAAGATTTCACGGCGTAATGTAAGTATTCTACTTAGAATGAGTAATAATTTTATATTTTTTTATATCTTCAAAATGCAAGTAACAAATATATATTCTCCATATATAATATAGGTCACAAGGGCATGCATCTCAACCTGAGGAGATTGAATCGGATGACGAAAAGGAGGAGGAGAACGACCCTGAAGAAGAGGCACACATGTATGCTAGGTTCAAAGAGAAGGAGAAGGAAAAAAGAAAGCAAAGCAGTGTTTAATATCTAAAATTTTTAGATCAAAGAAGAAGTGAATTTTTATTGCTATTGGCTTGTTTTGTTGTTGAACTTTTAGAACGTCTTTCAATTTATATGAACCTTGATAGTATAATTTATTGTAATTTTACTTGTCGTTGTTCCTTCGGTAATATATTTGTAGTATTTAGCTCTTAAATATGAATGTTTAGTTTCTAAGTTCATGTATATTGTGTGAATTCGACTTGTCAATGCTAGTTAATTTTGTTGACGAACTGGTATACTACATATACTCTTATTGACTTTATTAAGCACCTGCAGTGGTTTATTGGCAGGCTATACAGGTTCGACGGGGCGTCAAATCCCCGCCGAACCTGTATAATTTTTTTTCTGCACTTCAGTTTGGGCGAGCACTCCGTAAATGATCGCCATTTTTTATAGGGGCGATCATTTTGGCGAGCACATATGTGCACGTCTACAAGCGAGCGAGGACATAGCGTCCCCATGTGCTCGCCCACCTGCCCGGGCGACTCTCATATCGGCGACCACGCAGTGAACGAGCACATGTGCTCGCCCAGTGTACAGACGTGCACATGGCGTGCAGTTGGCGTGCACATTACGAGCCATCATATGCGCGCTAATCTCGTATTTTTTTGCAGTGACTCCTGAGTAGTTGGACACCATCGTGGAAGCTTGGTGGAGCTGTCGTAGGTTCTGGAAGAGGCTGGAGAGGCCTGTAGGTCGGAGGCGACGAAGCTCGAAGTAGCTCCAACGACGAGTCCGGTTAATGATGAACGACGTACCTACAGTGTTAGTGACTACCAAAAGATGGTGCTCATGTTCACGTAGGTGCAATGAGTGACTGGAGGCCTATGGGGCAAAGTGGGTGAACGCTGACGGCTCCTCCGTCGTGAGGGGCAGAGCTACAATCGGAGGTGGCTCAAAGCGTCGTGAAGGTGAATGAAGGGGTGCATGAAGATGGCAGCTCCAAGGCGGAGCTCGATTGATGGACGGTGGAGGTTGGTCTCGAGCGGAGAAGTCTAATAAATTAGGTGAAGTTCGGTCGAGAAGAAGATGAAAATTAGGGAAGAAGATGGAGGATGCTACATGGGAATGGAGGCTTGAAGTTGAGTCTGCGGTCGTCGCTCGAGGGTCGGTAGAAGCCCGAGCTCGTGCAGCTCGAAGGAGGAGCTGTTGCATGGCGAAGCTCGCTGTGGATCTCGCCGGAGATGAACCGTTGTCTTTGCT
The DNA here is from genome assembly GCA_037367405.1 of Ottelia alismoides. Taxonomy (NCBI): domain Eukaryota; kingdom Viridiplantae; phylum Streptophyta; class Magnoliopsida; order Alismatales; family Hydrocharitaceae; genus Ottelia; species Ottelia alismoides. The sequence goes on along the minus strand of JAZKJV010000557.1, from coordinate 1,286,206 downwards.
CACGTTCACGTCTAATCCATGTCACAGATCAGTAGAGGGGAGCTCTAGGGTTTCTCGTGCAAGGGTGGATGGGGAAGACGATGGCTAGAGGCGGCATATTTATAGAGGGAAGGTGGTGGTCCGGGCGATGGAGGAAGTGGTTTGCGTGGGGTGTATGGAGCGAGGGAGAGGAGATCATGGCGATAGTGGACTCCCGCGAGGGTGAGGGACGTCAGGTCTTCATCGTGGGGTGATCAACATGTAGAGAAGGTGGTGGATATGGCAACGAAAATAGAAAGGGGTCGGCAAGTTGGTGAGGTGGTGACAATGTGGGTGAGGCATTCTCGGAGGTAGGAGACGAGCTCTGGACCGTTGGATCTAGTGATCCAATGGCTCAGAGAGAGGCGTTAAGGAGCAGGTAGGATTAAATCACAGCAGCGCCATCGAAGGGCGATAGACGGTGGAGATGAGAGGGGATTGTCGATCGAGCGGTTGTGGATATCAGAGGAGATCTGCGGCTGGGATGAGAGCATCAAGGCCCCGATTGAGCGGCTGTAGGAGGTGACGCATGGCGTGCTAAGGTTAAGGCAGAAGCGATCGGCCCAAATGCGATCTGGGCCTTGATACAAGGGTCAAAATTGAGGCAAGAATGAACAGCGGAGATCTGAGGAGGAAGGAGGCGATCTGACGACCAAAAAAAGAGGGTGCATGGAGAGCGGATGAGTGGGCTGCGTGGCGCAACCAGAGGGCGCCACGTGGCCCAATCAGAGTAGTCGAGGAGGAAGATGAAATAAGAGGGGGAAAATGGCCGAATTTACAAAAACTCAAAACATGAAAGTTGTAGATCTCGATGAGATCTACAAGTTTCATGTTGACCAAAAATAGAAACAAGGTCAAATGGAGTGATAAAATATTAGAGTATAAATACAAGTACATACAGTATACAAAGGGGGCCCAAAACCCAAGTTTTGCATACAAGCTCTGATTTTAATAAAATTGGTCTCATTTTGAAGGTCTCTGAATGTATATTATTTTAAAAGTGAGTAGACCTAGATCAGAGGATGTAAGAGAGAGATATGTGTATTTTAAGGTCCATGGTCTCAAACTTGGATTGGGGTTTTATTGGTCAATTTTACAAGGTAGCATTTTTTTGGTATTTTTCTTGTATTAGTGTTAGTAATATGTACACTATAGAGATGAATTTATGGAATTTAGAATTAGTGTAAAATATATACAAATGAGTGATTTTGACAAGTGAATTTGGCTTCTTATTTAATGCAGACGTAAATGCTAAAATGTAGATGTTATCAGTGCATGCATGAATGCTAATTGTGCAATATAGGTGGAAATATGTCTCTAATTACTCGGGAACAAGGCTCTATTTCAACTTTTAGAGTGATAAATCACAGATTCATCAATGACCTCCTTCTGCTTCTCCCTATTCATCACATAATCACTCAACCAACTTCCACCAATCTAATTAAAACTATATTGTAATGTAGATAAAATTTTGAATCGAAGAGAATATGAGATTTGTATTGGTGTTCCTCAGCTTTGTTTGGCAATTAGAATAGTAATTACTCATATCTGGTATGAGAAATTCGATAAAATTTCGGTTGCACTACTTATTATGAATATAAGTAAGAACAATAATACTTTCAAATATCCATATTTGACATTGGCTTCTGTATATATTATAAAATGAATACACAATAAATCTTTTTTATCTAAAGTAATGAATTATTTGAATATTCATTGTCATATCTTATAACATAATAGATATTATAATTTAAATGTTTCTTTCGTTCTGGGACAATTAATAGTTGTACCTCTCGGACAAGTTTTGTTCATATATAGGGTAATCAGATTTGGACAGTGATTGGAGTTTAAGTACTGGACTTTGACATTACTACAAAAAATTGAGTTGTATTGACGGTTTTTTCGAAATCCGCCACTAAATTAGCCGTTATTAAATATATAACGACGATATTATTCGTTGCGAAATGATTTTTCGTACTAAAAATCAGCGATGAATAACGTATATGTCGTTATATCATTAGCAACGGTCCATATAGCGACGCTTATCCGTTGCTATTTTTCAAAATATCAACTAATCGTCGCTAAATTATGAACCAAAAAAATAGCGACGATTAGTTGACATTTTGAAAAGTAACAACGAATAAGCGTCGTTAGATGAACGATTGCTAATGATATAACGACATATATGATATTCGTCGCTAATTTTGCGTACGAAAACTCATTTCACAACGAATAATATCGTCGTTATATATTTAACAACGTCTAATTTAGCGACAGGTTTTGAAAAAATCGTCACTATATCTCATTTTTTATAGTGCATGTCACACTATAATATGCGCGCGGTAATCGTTAGGTCCTTGACCGTCACGATATTTTTATTCACATGCTTCCAAATGTTTTGATCATGGGCAAAGAAAAAAATGTAATCAAATTTCCAAATTCTTTTACATATATGGACTCGGTAATTTCTAGGTCCTTCACCGTCATGATATTTTTATTCACATAACATGAAACTGTCTACGAGATCATGTGTGTGAGAAATGCAGATTACCTATCAGTTTCCTTCTGAAAGGAACGTCTCACTGTTGACAACGAGAACGATATTGTTTAAAACGAAGGATGATTTTCTTTCGGTGGTTATATTTTGATATTTACTAGTTTCTAAGTACACTCATAGAATGTAATTGTATTTTTCTATACATTTTTATCTTCGACAATTGCCCATGAATTGAAGGGGCTTGCACTAGTTTGGTTGATGCAGAATTTCCATCTTTTTTAAAGAATGAGGGGTTTGACCAAACTTCCAACTAGTTTCGAATGGGTGATATTTTAGAATTTTAGAATTTACACATCCATCAATGTCTTCTAATACAGGGGCTTTTGCATTTGGACCCTTTTGAGTTGTAGCAATTACACTTATCCCCCTACTTTTTTGCAATTACGTTTTATATCCTTATATTCTTACAAATTCACAACATTTTGCTTCTATTAATGTAATACAGGATCGCAATATAGTGACACAAGTGTAATTGAAAAAAAATTAGAGCGAAAGCGTTATTGGAAAAATGAAGAAGCCTACTAAGTATATGGAACCCTTTAATTTATAGTGGTCATAAAAGCCAAAGGCACACAAGTCAATGACTACGTGAAGCTAATACTCATTACAATTTAACTCCTATCACCAATCTAAACTCAACATTTAAATGGAATCCATATACCATGAGAGTGCTTACCAAGAAATTGAATCTAAGATGGATGGCTATCTTATATTTTGTTTAAAGAACTTTTCACATTTGTATATTTTCGAGTGATAACACTTGTGCCTTCTTTTTTTTTAACAATCACTTGTACCCTTATTTTTATGGAATTCAATGTTACCCTTTCGTGAGGGCAATATAGGGGTGACTATTTAATAGTAAAATAATATCCATCTATATCGTGAGGGCAATATAGGGGTGACTATTTAATAATAAAATAATATCCATCTATACTATATACTAAAATTGAGTTCTTCCCTCCCTTGTCATCCTCTCTTGTCTGCGCTCAAGGCACATAGTTTCATCCCACTTAGTAAATAAATCCATCTCTTAGGTGATGAAAAAAATATGGCACATGTTGGGAAGTAGAGTTTTATATCTAATCATTTGTTACTTTTTCAAAATTAATACATAACAATTCATTCTCAAACATTTCTCTCTTCGTTTGCATATATATTCTCTCTCTCTCCCTCTGAACATCTGAATTATATTCTATTAATATATTCTCGTAGATTGCAAAATATGATAAAAATAATAACTTTCATAACTTTATTGCAAACTAGCAAACATTAAGAAAAAAATACCATATATACTTCACCAACACTATGATTTTATAAGAACTATTATAAAAGCAATACAATTTATTGTGTAAGATAGATTTCATAAAATCTAATTCTAAATTTTAAAATTCAATTATAATATATGAGCAAGTGGAGAGAACAGACTATTTCTATAGAAGTTATATAGTTATTTCTTATATTCAATAAAAGATGATTTATATGAATGCAATTTATATTTTTTGTTTAAATATTTGTGTGATAAATACAGATAAATTTCAGAATGTATTTAATTAATCTAGTAAATAAAAACACATATGAGTAAATATTACGTTACTAAGAAAATAATCATATAATAATCACTTATATCATAATAGATTTATTGCAATCATAACTTTTTATATATTAGAATATTAACAAATATGAGTACATATAAGTTACATCTTTATCATCTTTCATTTTCTATAAATATTTTATTGTTTTAATACATCTTTGACACCTAATCTTACATATCTAATCTTGATAGAGTAATAACTGTACCACAATTTAAATTTAATAAAAATAAAGATGGAATGCATATTAATTAGAATTAATATATGGAATGTGTATGCAGTTAGAATTAATTTTTTATCCATCACAACATCTCTATTAACAAGTCCAATCCATAAGATTTTCTTATATATACCTGAACATTAACAGATAATAAGAGGGGATTATATGAAATAAAATTGACATCTCAATTATTTTTCCTAATAAACTGTATGTATATATAAGATATCTAAAAGTCTCCCTTATTAAATAAATTCACACATTCATGTATATATATGTTTGTAGCGAATTCCATATTATTTTCATTATATTATAAAAAATATTTATATCATTATTGACGTGATAGAATAGATGAATGACAAATTAATTGAAGGGGCATAGATATATATATATATATATTTCTCTTTCTTTTTTTTGTCAATTTTATACATATTTTCCAATCAGGATATGAAATAACATATTATTGTCAACTTACTCAAATCTAGGTTGAAATTTAATTTGATAATTTCTTCAAAGTAGGCATTCACACATTTTGCACAATTATAACAGCATATGATAGTATTGTAAGTAAATAAAATAAAGAACGAATGATAAATCTATGCTTGCAGCGAAGAACATGTTGCATTTGTTAGTTACTATGAATTTGTAAGTACATAGGAGTACACGTGGAATTGCAAAAAAGAGTTAAGAGTTATAATTAGTTGTATTAGAAAAGCTAAGAAGAATACCATTGTCAACATCTCTCTCTTTTTAAAATATATATCACAATGAAAGCAATGAGAATATTATTGTTTTACAAATAAAGTTTTTTTAAAATATAATCATGTCTTGACTTCTATAAATATACTAATACGTCTTGATCTAGAAACATACTTATACCTCAATCTATCTGCTGTTCCTTAGGATAAGAAACGTCAGAATTTCTTTCTTTATCCTAATTCTTTTATTCTGAAAATTACAATCTTCTCTTTTTTTATCACAAAACCATTTCACTTCCCTTGATTTATTTTATTTAAATATTCATTATTTATCTCACATCCATACTATAAAATCTACAATAACTACTGCTTATTATCAAGGTTTTAAAAAATAGACTGGACATTGAACTAGTTAGTCTTCGGTCTAGTTCAATTGGGTCAGAAGATGTCAGCATGCCATCATCATTCCTATCGATTCGGAAAAAGAGCTTAATTTACAAGTCCGACCGCTCAGATCGGTTTTCTGAACCGATAAAATTGGATACATATACGTAAGTATGTATGTATATATCAATGAAATAATCGTTTAAAATGTCAGATCTTTCAATAGAATAACATTATTGTATATTTCGAGTAAAAATCTACAAAAGTAAAACATATTTTCAAACATTATATATGAATACAATATTGTAATCATTTATATATAGTTGCTCATAGAAAACTACTTTATAAAGGTAGTGGCGCAATTGGTATTCCAAAAAAGAGAGGGGCATAACTAATAATGTAAAGTTAAGAAAAGCACTAATGATAAAAACTATATTATTTAATTATTTAAATCATTACTTTTTTTGAAAATTTATCAAACCATCAAAATTGGTCAGGTTGATCCGGGTCAATCGTCAACCCGATCCGACCACCAGTTGAACCCGATTTTTTTATTTTCTTCTTCTTCTTCTTTTAAATTAATTACATGAACCCGCTCGAACAGATGGGGGGGGGGGCTCGATTCGATCGGTCCGTTCTAATCTTTTAATCATGATAAAAACCATTATATCTAAAATTAACTAAAAAGTACGTAATAGTTAGTGAGTTGGATTTAGATGAAACCTCCACTTGAGATGACTTTTACTTTCTAATATGCACTTTTATTTTTTTTTAGTTATATATTTTTAATTATGAAATTTGATAAGGCTTAAACACGCTTTATTTAACCTAACCTCATCGGCCTTCACCCACCAATAGTTCGGGGGACATCACAAAATTAGACTTTATAATGCATTAGTTGAGCAGATGAGTTAAGATTTAAATCATTTTAACTAAGCAACCATTAAACAAATCCATGTGATTTTGGAAGATTGGTAATATGTGGCTTTTACATTTTAAATATTTTGTGGGCGATATATTTTGGAATTTATTAAAATAAATGTTTTCATCACATTTAATTGCTAAACTTAATAATTTATTTTTATTTAATTATTATATTAAATTACATATATTTTTGAAAAGGAAAAAATGGGGCTTTCCCTGCCCCATTTTTCGACATTTTTTTTTCAAAAATAAAATCATATATTTTCATTACTATATCCCTCTAATATGTCACTCCAATTCATAAGAAACATAGACTTCTATGCCTTCCATCTAGGGCACGTAATTTTAACGGTCTTATAATTGATGTAATCCATCTGTTTTAGATGAATGACACAAGAGTCTCTGTTTTCGATGAAATTGGAACGACATATTAAAGGGATATAGTGATGATAATACATGACTTTATTTTTGACAAAAATTACCGAAAAATGAAACGGTGATAGCCATGTTGGCTGTCCAAAGGAAGCAGCCCCGTTGAACCTTTTTGAAAGTGTATTATGTCACCATTTCCATCTCTATTCCTTCCAACCTTGTTCATATTCATAGTCAATCCTAATATTCATAATCACAACATTAATAACATTTATAAAAGTTTAGCTAAAATTCCGATTCCTCTTAAGAAAAACTGACCTTTCAAAAAACTAAGGGCCCATTCTTCTAGGGAATAGTTGAATCCCATTATGTCTCAACTTATCTAAGATCCAAAAAATAAATATTCTCTTTCCTTATTTCACAATCTACTTCTCTTTATTCCTTTCCTTTAAGACAACGGTTATAAATTAACCCACACTTAAACTATATGTTTTACAATAATTATCACTTATTCTGCAATAACTAATGCCCATTCTTCATTTTCAGGAACAACAAAGAAATGTAGTAAAAAAATTATTTACACTTATCTTGCTTCCAACTATAAAACAAAATATTCCAAAAAATATTAAAGCCAAAGATAACTTAATAATTGAGAAAATGAAAATTGCAGGATAAAATTGTCTTGCCTAAGTATGCAAAAGGATAAGGATAAATCTATATCTGATCTGCTACCATGTTTGTTTTATATAGATTTTAGCATCTGTTTCATACATATTTTAAAGTGGATAGGGATATGGATAACATTTTTATGTATGCAAACATCCGTATTCGTAATTGTATATCAATTTTCATATATAAATTTAGTTGTAGCTTTACTTTTAACCATGTATAACATAATTTTTTATACATTGTTCCTCCATATTTGGTACAATTATTATTATATAAACACATTTAGTATATTTATGTCATGTGTATTCCATCCAATACGTGTATATTTAAGTTAATTTATAGAGTATTTCTAATAGGAATTGGGGAATACACACCAAGATACATATAAATTTACATATACCAGTACCGCGAACATCTTTTTTTTCATTTTTAAATTGAAACCTTCAGAGATTTACTTAGAATGATAAGTGGAATACATGTTTTAAATTTTATTTAAAATAGATATTTCTAACATGTCAATCTAGAAAGAGTTAATTTCATCGATTCTAACGACCATTAGAATTTGATGTTCTTGATGAATGCAATATAAGTCTTGAATTAAGTTGAATTTTGAATGATATAATGATGATATATCCTGATCTAAATCCCACAAGTTTGCATTTCTAAAAGAATAAAAAATGACATTTATGGCACATGTGCATGCTAATTTACATGCACCTTGGTGCATACTCTCCCATCATTTCTTCTAATATTATTTGTATGTGATCAATATCTATTTGAATCTATATCCAAAGGATATGTAACACATTTTTCATATCCGTCTTCATATTTGCATTAGTATTCACATTTAAAAATGGATAATGATATGGTAATGCCTATATCTATATCTGTGCACATCCTTTTGCATCCATGATCTTACCACACAACAAAAGAAAAAAAAAGAAAAATTGTTGCTCCTAAATAACTCCGTTATTTTAAGCACGTTAGGATTTTCTTCGTCAATATGCAACAAATTAAAATTTTGGAAAATCAATTAAAAAGAAATACTTGAATTAAATCTCCATTTCTAATTACGGACTTTAATTTAAACGTAATAAAGAGGAAGGCTTGAAATTGAAAAAAAAAGAAGGGACTTCTTTGTTATATTTAAAAATAAAGCCCTTAATTGAGAATGAAGAGATAGTTGAACCGTTTCTGCAATTTACCCGTTAAAAATTGTGGGTAGCTGGTAACGAAGTAACCTCTCTTCTCGTAATTAGCAAAAAGGAATTAAAAAAACACACCAACAACCAAGAGGACCTTTTTGCAAACTTAAGCAAAAATACACAAAACACACGCATTTAAAAATAAAGAAAATCCCCCAAATATAGAAAGCGCGCTCCCACCCGTTCTCGCACACACGAGCAAAGATAGAGAGAGAGAGAGGAGGCGTCAGCTTCTCCTCATGTCAGAGAAACAAGGTAGAGAGAGAAGCGGGATTTTAGAGAGAGAAACCATTGCAATTCCCTCCTCCGTCTTCTCTCTCCTCCCTCCACAAGCGGAAAGACAGGGCGAGGCAATATAGAAGAGAAAGAGGGTCGAGAGGGAGAGAGAGAGAAGAGAGAAGAGAGAAGAGAGAAGAGAGGAGAGAAAGGGGTCAGAGGGGGAAGACACCTGCCAAGACCAGACCTTTGACACCCTTCCTCTTCTCCCCATCCCCATGGATTGATTCCCACACTACCTTCTCCTCCTCTCCCTCTCCCCCACAAACAAAACAGAAAATAATCTCACCTTTCTCCCATTTTCCCATCGAAATCCACCTAAACATCCCGTCTTTGCAGCGCAGGCTACCGATTTCCGCGGATTTGCTTTGTGGGTACACCTCAAATCCGATCCTTGATGGGTAACTGCTGCGTAAGACCCCCCACGGAGCCCTCCGAGGCCAAGAAGCGCAAGCACAGGAAGAAGGCCAAGCGCCCCAACCCGTACGCAGCGGACCGCGCCAACGGCGCGCCCCTGATCGTCCTCAAGGACCCAACTGGGCGCGACATCGCCGCCCGGTACGAGCTCGGGAGGGAGCTCGGGAGGGGGGAGTTCGGGATCACGTACCTCTGCACGGACAGGGAGACCGGCGAGGCGTTCGCGTGCAAGTCCATATCCAAGAAGAAGCTCAGGACGACCGTGGATATCGACGATGTCAGGAGGGAGGTGGAGATCATGAGGCATTTGCCTCAGCATCCCAATGTGATCAGCTTGAAGGACACTTACGAGGACGACGCCGCGGTGCACCTCGTGATGGAGCTCTGCGAGGGAGGGGAGCTGTTCGATCGGATTGTCGCGAAGGGGCACTACACCGAGCGTGCGGCTGCCGCGATCATGAAGACCATCCTGGAGGTGGTTCAGGTATTCTCAGTTGGCCGTGATCGTTGTTTTTTTTATTTTGATTGATTGGTGGTTTTTTTTAAAAAAATAGGAGAAATATGCTTTGCTTAATTTTTTTTTTGCTTTATTAATTCCAGACCTTGATTCCAGGGATGGACTTTGCGTAATTTTGATTGGTTGTGAAATCTTTTTGAATTTTCTTTGGGGCCTGCAAATAGTTAAGCATTTTGGATTTATTGTTCCAAACAGTATTGCAAGATGGTTGTTTTTTTCCAAGGACAAAGGATGGCTGGCTGGTTGGAAAATGGGCATCTAGTAGTTAATGGGAGAATTCTTTATTTTCTTTTTCATGGTGCCTCTTTTTTTGGGTTGGTGAGGATGTTAACTGCAATTATTATCTGCAACTATTATTATTGTTAAAAATATGAAACGCAAAAGCTAGTCAAAGCAAGAAGAAAATATAAACGAGACTTTGATTTTACATGGAATACTATTCCGTGAGGAGCGGGATAACACAGAGAACTGCTTCAAAAAACGGATGTTTCATTCTTCTTTCTCAAAGGTTACAATGAGTGTGTGGCTCTTTATATAGTCCCGTCAACATGATCAAAAGCCATCCCTCCACGATGTGAGACTAAACATGATCCACAAAACACATCCTTCTAGAATTATTATTATGGTGTATTATTATTTGGAGTTGATTTTTCTAGGAGGGGTATTGTTTGGTTATGTGTTGATGTTTATTGCAGGGCCATAAAAATAAGAAAAGAGGATTATTACTATTTTGTTTGATTGCTGTTTTCATTAGATGATTAAATTCTTGCAAGATTTAGTTTCAGTTATTACAGACAGGTTTTGAAGGGTGTTGACGGGAATTATTTTCTTTTCTTTTCACTTTATTTTTTTTGTTAAATTGTTTGGAAGATGTTAGCTGTGAAGTATTTATCGTATCATTATTATTTTACTTTCTATTGTAAATTTTGTTAGGATAGGGAGGATGTTAGCTGCAAAGTTGTTATTATATTATTACAATTTTAATTTTTGGAGTTTTGTTGTAGGTATTATGCATGATCTGCGAGACTATAACTGCTTTAATCATTCAAAGAGTGTGATGAGGAGGGAAAAAGATATACATGTGATGATTATTATCTTCAGGCTCCAAAAGCATGCCTTCTTTGCCTTTTGCTTTTGATATTCACACCTTTTCATTTTGCCTAGCATTTTTCAGTCAACCCTGTCTCCTGGAGCATCCTTTGGATTAAAGCCTCCCATCACAGCGACACATCGTCGTTCCTCGGAAATTTAAAAGTTGAATCTTGTTTCGGGAGTTACAACCAAAGCATGCCTCTTTCCCCATTCCAACTGCTGTTGCTTCCTTTTTTCCTTTTTTCGTATGATAAATGATGCGATTTTTTTATCAGAGTGCTATCTTTTTACAATTCATTGTTTTCTATTTAAGATATGCTTTTATAGCAAAGATCTCAATTAGTTTCTTTAATAATTGTTGCTTAATAACGTTGCTACAGATGTGCCACAAGAATGGTGTAATGCATCGTGATCTCAAGCCTGAGAATTTCTTATTTGCAAACAAGAAGGAGACAGCTGCTCTCAAGGCAATCGATTTTGGGCTATCCGTATTCTTCAAACCAGGTTTAGGTTCTATTTTTTCGTGTCGAAATTTTAACAAGGGTTCCTATCATACACGTCAAGTCTTGGTAGTATGAAAAGATGCTATTTTTGTGCCAAACATTTGACTCATATCACACTTCCTGTTGAGTAGGTGAACAATTTTCTGAGATTGTTGGTAGCCCATATTACATGGCACCGGAGGTTCTTAAACGGAATTATGGTCCTGAAGTAGATGTGTGGAGTGCGGGAGTGATCCTATATATTCTACTTTGTGGTGTACCCCCATTTTGGGCAGGTAAGTTTCTTCCAGTGGTGTGTCATGAATGCTTTTATTGTCTCATTCAATTAATTAATTACCTTTGACTTTGTGCAGAAACTGAACAGGGAGTTGCACAGGCGATCATCCGGTCCTATATAGATTTCAAAAGAGATCCATGGCCTAGAGTTTCCGATAATGCCAAAGACTTGGTCAAGCGGATGCTCGATCCAGACCCTAATCGACGGCTAAAAGCACAAGAAGTGTTAGGTGATGAATTCCGTAAAACATTATACACCCTGTTTCTTCAATAGTGTTCTGCCTGAAATTTGAGGTTACTAATAATCTCTGTCATTTTGGTCTCGCAGACCATCCTTGGCTGCAGAATGCCAAAAAGGCCCCCAATGTTAATTTAGGTGAGACTGTTAAAGCACGGCTTAAACAGTTCACCGTGATGAACAAGTTAAAGAAGAAAGCTTTGAGAGTAAGGATGAAATCAGCTACTTACGATGTTTTACCATTCTCTGGATAACTAGTGTAATGAACACTCCTTGTCATACTGGATGCAGGTTGTTGCGGAGCATTTGTCTGTGGAAGAGGTGGCCAATATCAATGGGATGTTTGACTCCATAGATACCAGCAAGAGAGGACGAATAACCCTGGAGGAACTTAGAGCTGGTCTTCGGAAGCTTGGGCAAAATGTCCCTGATCCAGACTTGCATATACTGATGGGCGCTGTAAGTGTTATTTTAATCAAATATTTCCTATTAAAACAATTTTTATGATATAAAAATGCAATTTAAAACACAGTAAAATGTGCTGTGTAAAGAATTTTCTGTATTGCCCAATATGGAACATGTATTTTTTTGCGAGTATAATGCTGTTTTCTTTATTTGCGTCGTTCTATATTGCTGTGATGTGCGGCTTGTTGTAATTTTCTATGAAAACTTGAAACATGACTTTTCAACAGGGAATCTAGGGTTGGGATGTTTGTCCTGCACCCACATGGGTTAGGATGTAAACCTGGTTGTGCTTATTTTGCCTGTTGCCACCAATCACGGAAATCCAGTTTAGAAGAAAAAATGTCTTGTAAAATTATGGCTTAGATTTAAGATCTTAAATTGAATAGTCCTTGATATGCAGATTTCAATTCTGTTTTGATTTTGGCCTATATGAATGATGCATATCTGAGATGAATAGTGACCCATCACATGTCTAGAGTAATTTATCCATTTTTGGTTGATCCTTTGTCATTTTTCAAAAAAAAACTTCACCACAATTTCCTTCTTGGTTATTATCAGGCGGATGTTGACGGAGATGGTTTCCTTAACTACGGGGAATTCGTTGCTGTTTCAGTTCATCTTCAGAAGATGACAAATGATGAGCACCTGCACAAAGCTTTTGCTTACTTCGATGCAAACAGGAGCGGGTACATTGAGATTAAAGAGCTCCGAGAGTCCTTGGAAGACGACTTGGGTCCGGATCCTGATGAAGTTATCAATGCTATCATCCTAGACGTCGATACAGATAAGGTGGGTGCGGTTTCTTTACTGCTTTTTTTCCTTTATATCAAACAAGCTTGAAATTTGAATACACGAAGATTTCTCCATAGTTTTTATGTTCAAATCAAAGGGAACATATTTGATGAGTTTGTCGGGACTCAAGAAAATAAAAGATCAAACTTTTTTTATTGCTAGCTCATTACATGACATGGTGTTTCGATGTCTCAGGATGGGCGGATAAGCTATGAAGAGTTTGCTGCGATGATGAAGGCCGGAACAGATTGGAGGAAGGCATCGAGGCAGTACTCCAGGGAGCGGTTCAACAGCATTAGCCTTAAGCTGATGAAGGATGGCTCTTTGCAAGTAAAGAATGAGGGCAGATGAGGGAGGGGAGGAAATATATGCTTACATTGATGCAAGAAGAAGGAAACTAGAAATTGATTGATCTTAATTTCATTGTATACCTCTTATTCTTTCATCTAGTTCCCCTTCCCATTGTTCTTTAGATTAGTGCTTCTTTCTCTCATCTACCTCACCCCACAACCTACTTATTTTCGTGAAATCGTAAGGCTGTGATCGGAATCTTGGATGAACTCCGGTTTCAGTGGCCTGATGCATGCGTAGCGGGAAGGAAAATGTGCATGTTGAGGAAGATAATGACTTGTAAATATTGCAGCGGTTTGACGTGTGACATGAGCTCTCTGACTGTTTGGGCTAAGCAGGAAAACTCTAAAGATTGGAAATTGGTTTATGGGGGTTAAAGCTTTGCTGGTGTCTGTAATTTCTACCTAATGAGTTGAGTAAAAATGTTGGTTTCAACTGACTGACTGGCGGGACGAGTGCTGTAGCGCAGTGTGTGATAACTTTGTTTCTTGATAATGATCCAATTGGGATGTGCTTACTAAATTTAAGGGTTCTAGTGTTAGAAACTTTGCAGTTGTATGGCAGTGGTTTCTCTTATTACCTGTTTTTATGGTGGGAACAAGCTTTTTTCCCTTCTGAATGCCTTCTGTTTGATATAACGTGCTGCATCGGTTCCCAGGTAAAGGGTAAAATGGAGACATTCATTGAATGACAAACACACATACATTTGAAGCCTGAAATTATTTCTTGAAGCTTTTCTGAATCTTCATCTCAAATTCAATTCAGGTGAGAGAAATCAGTTGTGTAGGGGTTATGGAGGAGCGAAATCGTATATTTTATGGGGTGTGTTAGGGTTTATGGCTGAGAAGAGAGAACTCATCTACTGTGGTGCGTTGGGAGATGGGATTTGACTTTTAGGGAGCAAGGAAATTACAAGGATTACCTGAAGGGTAAAATGGGACTGCCCTCTGGGACCTGACTCGGCTTTTCTTGCTCAATTTTTCTTATTTTTTATTTTTTTAAAATGAATCCGTTGGTTTTCATCATCATATCTCTATATTATGTCATTCAAGTTTCGTGCGAAATAGGGACTCTTATGGCTTTCATTTAGACATTCATTTTTAACGGTTGCAGAATTGTTGAAATCGACATTGTTTGGATGGAGGTCGTGGGAGTCTTTGTTTCGCATGATTATATGACATGATACAAGAATATAGTTATAAAAATCAATGGAAGCATTTTTGAAAAAAAAATAAAAAATGGGAAAATGAGGGTGGGGGAGCCAAGTTAGCATTAGGGGTGCACATGGATTAGATTGGATCAGATTTTGGCTTAATCCATGTCCAATCCAATCTTAATGGATTTTAACTTTTTTCAATTCAATCCATCAAATATCTAAATCCAAACAAATCCAGCCATTTGATTACATATTGTATTGGATTGATTCGGATTTTTTTATACTTACCTATTCCATCTCAATTGTTTATCCTCTCATCTTTGTTCTTTATTGCACACTAGCCTTCACAATTAAATTATGGCTCAAAAACTGATAATACAGATCAAATGTAAAGAAAAGAATATTTGATGACCACTCAATCAAATTAAAGCTGAAGAACTTCATTAATTCGTAATAAAAAAGTTGAAGGCCATACAATCAAAATAAAAGATTATATTGAATTTGGAATTTGAGATTCCTTTTATAAATGCTGCATTAGTACTTTTTTGCAAATATTTCCAACTAATGATTCAAGTAAGAGTAATACAGGTTATCAAATAATGATCCAAATATAAGTTACATAAACAAAAAATGTGATCTTTGCAGTCAGATATTGATGGAGTTCATGACTAATCCGAACTGTTAAGCTATGTCCAATCTACTTCCAATAATACCCTCCGAAGTCACATAATATATTATTAACAAACGAGGTTCATAAAACGATTATACTTGATTGAGTATATGGTAAATCAACCTTAAATATAGCTCTTGGGTAACATGCCTCTAATTTAAAATGCAAATATTTACCAGATTATACATATATTCAAAATATATATTTAGAAAATGGATCGAATTTGGATATCAATTTGGGAAAGAAAGAAAATCAAGTAATTATTATTAGTACTTAGACGGGTGTAGTATATTTGAACACTAATTAGATGAAGCAACTGATCCAGTTTCATCGTTAGGGTAAGGTTGTAAGTTGGAAGAAGTAAAATATTAGAAGTAAAAAGGCTAAGAATAACTAACACATGTACTCGTGTGGGAAGGGAGGCAACATTGTGTGAAACAAGCAATGATATTATGAGGGAGTGGTGGTGTCATTACGAGGGAGGAATGGCGACGTTGTACTAGAGGAGGGAGGTGTTGAAATGGACTAAAAGGGAGATGGACGTAGGAGTAGGAATGCAAACGGACACGGATATATCCGTATCCGATTCATTACCGTATCTGTTTTATACAGATTTTGACATCCGTATCTGTATCCGTTTTAAAATGGATACGGATATTGATATCGTTTTGATATCTGCAAACATCCGTATCCGTATCCTTATATCCGTTTTAGGATATAAATATAGTTGTAGATTTATTTTTAACCATATATAACATAATTCTCTACCGACTTTTACCATATTTATATACTTTTTATGATACAAACACATTGAGTAAATTAATATCATGTGTTTTCCATCCAATTCTTATATATTTAAGTCGATTCTATAGAGTATTTCTAACATTACTCGTGTGCGATCAGTATCCATTTTACATCCGTATCCGTTTAAGGATATGGTAAGATAGTTTTAATATCCGTCAATATCCGTATTCGCATCCGAATTCATATTAAAAAACAGATAAGGATATGGTAACACCTATATCCCTATCCGTATCCGACCATTTGCATCCCTACGTAGGAGCGAAATATTGGGATCAAGAGTGAAATGAGAGAGGATGGGAACTGAGAGGGAATAGTTCAATGGGGTTTATAACATTACGAGATATAGTTATATTTTATTATTTAATCATTTAATATTTGTCTCTCAAAAGAGAAGAGAGGGTGGTGACAAGAAGACTTGTATCCAGTATTGATGTGAAAAAATAAGATGAATGACATTGATTATGATCTTATGGGAATGGGTGCACACACAAGCGCGCATACACACATGTATATGTATATGTATATGTATATAGGTATATATATATATATATATATATATATGTTAACGGATTAAAGGATTGGATCGGATCGGTCGGATTTTGATGATAATCCGATCCAATCCATACTTTAGCGGATTTGGAATTTTTCAATCCAATCCGATCCACATGATAAATCCAAACCAATCCAATTCAATAACATCGGATTGGATGAAATTACAGATTTTATCCGATCCATATGCGTCCCTAGTTAGCACCCCTCCTCCCAATTGGGCAGCCCCCTTTTTTCCTTACTATAATCAGAATTTAAAATAACCATCTTCGATGAGTTAGAATATAGTGTCAAGATCATGATATTTAAAAGGATGAAGGCAAATTACCAGCTAAGTGGATAAGCTATATTCCAGCTGTGCAACCTTGTTGGTGACTGTTGATGTCGACCAACAAATCCAAAGAATCAAAAAGAGATGCGGTGGACATTCCCCCAGTCATCTCAGCCTACCAATCACGGAGGCGGACCGTCTGCTGTGGTGTTGTCCTTACTGTGATGACGTGAGCCATTCGATCTTGATCGAACGGTTCACATGATTTTGCATGGTACAAACTCACAAAAAGTGCAAAATCGTACGAACCACTGAATCGTGATCGAGCGGCACACATGACTACTGCAGAATCTGCCGCATTTCAGCCTGCAGACATCCTTACTACACCAATCACCCCATCTCATTGGTTGCTCACTCCAGGAACACAGTTGCATACTTCCAAGCTCAACCACCACGACCAATGCATTTTCCACTCCCCCAAACACATGGAGATCCGCCTGAACCCTTTCCAACAGCTGCAGCCACTCCCCAGAGGGCCTCTCTATCCATCCGGTGTGTGCCCTCATGACCCTTCTCTCAGTTTCCAGTTTTGATCTGCTTCCTGACTTTGTTTGGGTTTCCCCTGTTCGTTTTTGCAGTCAAGAGGTTTTTTGATGCCCGGAAATTGGCCATTGTGTGCCGAGGATTGGTTGCTGAGACGCCAGTGGAGATTGATGGAAACAGTGGGAGGAGATGGGCGAAGAAATCTTTGGTAGCTGCAGGTTTGTATTCGTCCTAGTTTTTCTTTACATTCCCAGCTCCAGTAAAAAAGATTCTTTAGATTCTACTCACTCTCTTGAACCATGTATATCTTCAGATGGTTTAACATAGCCTTTTCTTTCTTGTGATCAAGCAGCTGTCCTTTGCATCAGTGATATAGCTGGCGCTGTTTCCACGAGTAGAAGAGCTGTAAGAAAATATTATCTCTTTTTTTCTGTGAATGCAATTTCATATCTTCTAATTTATTTTGATTTGTTTACTTGAAGCTCAGGAGCGCAAAGATACCTGAGAGTGAATTTACTGCTATTCCTAATGGTCTGAAGTTAGTATCCTATTAAATCATCATTTTCCCCATGTGGCTCTATAACCTTGTTAAATATCACTTCTAGCAGCCGAATGAATCAACAATTGCTTCATGTTTGAATGTTTCTACTTGATGGAACCATGATTTTACCAGGTATTATGATTTGAAAGTTGGAGGAGGAGCCCAAGATAAGAAGGGAGCTCGTGTCGCTGTATGGCCGTTCTTCTCTTTCTTTGGTCACTTGATTATGTAGAAACTTTCTGCAAAAGACAAGTTGAATCCATGGAAAATTTTGGTTCTATAGATTTAACTTTTCAGTGAAGAGTTTTCCGCATACGTTAGCTTCTTGCATGGGGATTCCATGGGAAAACTGACAGTGTGTTGCGATGATGTTCTCTACGCAGCTGCACTATGTTGCCAAAGAGATGTATTCTACATTCGGGAAAAGTTTACATCGAAACAGGAGGCAAGCGGGCAACAAGCTGTGCCGCTAGTCCTTTTTGAATTGCAAAGCCAAAATGGAAAGGGATTACTTTCATGACCAGCAGGCAAGGACTTGGCGTAAGTGGTGGAATCGTAAGTTCCCCTTCGTTAATACAAGTTGATACAACTTCCGACGGATTCTGATTCATCAGTTGCATAGATGATCTTGTGATTAAATTGTAGCTCGAACATCATTTCTAGCGGATTTCTGAGGAACATTCTTATATATAATGATGATGATGATGATGATGATGAAGAAGAAAAGTAGCAAACGGTCTTCTGTTATTTCTTTCTCACTGACATGGAGGCCCTACTCGCATGTAATTCTATGTAAGTAGGTGAAGTGGGACTAAACATAAGACAACCCAATGTGCATACTAAATGGATCTTTGACAACATTCAACCATTGAATCAACTCAACCTCTCACCGTTTGCAGCAGTTTAGAAAATGTTTTGGCACAAACACATTCTGTTGACCATCATTCAGAGAAAAATATGTTCTAACAGCACTTTTTCCCAACAGCCCTATGGATTCGATGTGGGTCAATCTGAAAATGGAATCGTTTAAGGGGCCTGGATTTGGGCGTTGAAGGAATGAGGGTGGGCGGCCAGGGACAGTGAACTTGCAGAACAATCGTATGCAGGATCTCTGAATTTTTTTTCAGAAGCAAATTTAAAGTGTGAATATTTTATCATAATTGTTACTGCTTTATCACAGAATTTAATATCTATCACTGTTGAGATATTAGTTATCATTTATTGCTTTCTTGTATTTTCTTTTCTTTTTGTCCATTTTATGTAATTTGTATAACATGTTTCTCCTCTATATAAGAGAACCCAAGGGCCTCATGAATAAACAACTCATTCTTTTCTCTCAACATGGATCAGAGCGACGATCTTAGATCGGAGTTCTCGTACCCTGTGTCCTAACCCCACCAGCCGCCCTTTCCTTCTTGTCTCCCTTGCGCACGTGCAGCATGAAGTGGTCTCTCGTGGACTCTAGGCTGCACTGCAAGGCCCTCTTAGGGTCCTAGAAACGTCGTCAAAGGGCCCCAGCCCTCTAGGGCTGCTGCTGGTAGCCTCCGGAGTGGCACAACCAGCGCCGCCAGCCCATTTTAGGGGCTCCGCAGCAGCCAACCAGGCTGCTGGATGTTTCCATCACCACTGCCCAGGGCACCCTTGGTGCCACACAATCCTATCTTGGCATCCTTTGCCTCCACTAGACCTCATAGGCCCCCGCTAGACCTCCATTGGCCCCCGATAGGCATCACAGGGCTCTTCTACTGCTCTCCGGTGTCAACCAGATCTGTTGTACGGTCTGATTTTGATAGGAAAACATAACTTCAGACCTATAAATCATGTTTTCTGGCCTTAGCGCGGATCGAGGATTAACGATGATGGTTGTATGAGTCTACACGTACAACCAATCCTCTATATGATTGTGTAGACTCGCTCAGATCGGTCTATTTCCACACTCGAGATTCGTTTTGGTATTTTTTTCATGTTAGAAAACAAGGGCAACATCTTCTCTTCGCTCGGTACCTTCAAGAGCCTGGCTCCCATCGTGGAGATGAATGAAACCAACTATGAGTTGTGGTCCATGCAATTTATGACCATTATGCATTGCAATAAGAAGGGACACAATATAACAGAGCATGAACAGAAAGACAAGACTGAGGGATAATGCTTCATGGAAACAAGGTGACGTGTATGCGTGTGTTTGTCTATCTGGGATTCTTAGTACAGAGATTGTAATGATACTGTGAACCATCCCACTGTCAAGGCGATGTGGGATATTTTGATAGCTACATATGCCCAGACGAAGAATGAGACCAAGATTCTTCAGCTCCAGTTCGATATACACACAACCAAGCAGAATGGTCGTCCTATGCATACCTTTTATTCTTCGCTTCGAGGCATGTTTGAGAAGCTTCATAGCTTCATGTATCTTACCACTTCCACGGAGCAACATATGCCATATAGATACTATACGATGATTGAAGTTTCCTTGGTAGCTCTGGATCCGGATTATGAGGCCGCACGTACACAACTCCTTACATGCACGACCATACCTCTCATGGAGGAGGCCGACAATCACCTCAACAAGCTTCTTATCCCAACCGCTGCCATCACGCAGACCTCCCTTGGAGGAGGCCTACAAATGATTTATAACCTTAAGAAGAGTCCAAAAGCATGGTTCTAGACACTCTCGAACTTGATAGAGCACCATGGTTCGTGAGATCGATTGTTGACCATTCATTGTTTGTTCAGAGGACTCAGAGAGGTACTGTTGTCATACTTGTTTATGTTGATGATATCATTGTTACAGGGAATGATATGCAGGGCATACAGGTTGGTAAGAATTTCATAGGTTAGCAGTTTGTGATCAAGGATCTTGGAGTCTATGCTACTTCTTTGGATTGGAGTTTGCCAGGAACCAACGAGGTATGATGATGACCCAAAGAAAGTACGTTACAGATCTTCTCTATGAGACATACATGACAAATTGCAGGCTTGCCACTACTTCCATGGATCCGAGCATGAAGCTGGATGATAGCGACACTGAGGAGGTAGACAAGAGGAGGTATATAGAGCTCATTAGGAAGCTCCTATATGTGACCATCGCTGGGACAAATATATTCGTGAGTCAGTTCATAGAGCAACCTAGACATGCATATATGGATGCAATCCATATGATTCTGAGGTATCTGAAGGCCTCAGCTGGCACCGGTCTTCCATCCAGCAGAGGTATATCCCTTGTCATTACAAATTGTGCAAACAGGTTATGCACAATGTCCTAAGGACTGGAAGTCCACCTCTGACTTTGTAGTGTTTGTAGGGAGTTCCTTAGTGTCATGGAAGAGCAAGAAGTAGTGGTTGCAAGATCCAGTGTAGAATCAGAATACATGGCCATGGCTCAAGCTAGTACATAGATGATGTGGGTCATAATTGTTCTTACTGACCTAACAGTCAAGGTATCTCTTCTCATGCACCTCCAATACGACAATCAGGCTGCTCTCTTCATTGCTAACAACCCATCCTTCCATAAGAGGACCAAGCATATTGAACTAGATTGTCACTACAAACGAGACATGATACAGAAGGGCCTTATCTCCACTACTCATGTTAGCTAGGGAGATTAGACAACATATGTACTTACCAATGCCCTAGCCAAAGGGCCTTTTACCAGAGATGTTGTTTCAAATTGAGCATGATTGACATCAACGCTCCAACTTGAGAGGGAGTGTTGAGATATTAGCTATCATTTATTGCTTTATTGTATTTTCTTTTCTTTCTATCTATCTTATGTAATTTGCCCGACATGTTTCTCATCTATGTAAGAGGACTCTAAGGCCTCATGAATAAACAACTCATTTTTTTCTGTCCACACCGATTGATGTATGAATACTCATTGCGTGCATACTCAAAGCTAATTTGCACATTCTCTAGTCATGTTCTAAGCATCAATATCTATAACTCGTCTGCCTTCAATTGTGTTGTTTATGCCTTGAATGCTTGCAACCCGATTTGAATCGAACACATTTTTTAAATGGTCATTTGCTGACTCGAGTACTCATGGGGTTGTGGGGAAAGAACACTGCACTACATTGGATATGATTAAGAATTTGGTAAGTTGTACTATATCTCCTTCCAGGAGAGCATCACCTCCTAGGATTTTTGGTACTTCCAGCTCTGCGGGGGAGTTTTTTCAACGTAAATCCGTCTCTTGTACGACTGCTTTGTACTCAATGAATTGCATAATGCAACAATTCTCGAATGCATTATCATGTATACGCTTCCCCAATGTCTGTCAGCAGAAACTAACAGTTCTCTGAATTCCTTTTACTGAGCAGAGATTGCTGATAGTGCCTCCTGAATTAGCATATGGGAAGGAGTGCAAGAGATACCACCGAATGCCACAATTGAGGTGCTCAACATTTTAGTTTTTTGAGAGGAGAGACAAAAAGGGATCAAAACCTCTTTGCAGTACCTGGGATGCAAGAGAAAAATATTTTGGCATTTTTAAATAACAGAAACAAAATTCAACTGTGGTTAAAGCTACCTATACTGATGCCCTGATTTATATTGTTTCATTTATGCAGGTGGACGCTGAGCATCTGTCCATCAAGCAAAGTCCATTCGGGTGAGAAATGACATTTTCCAATTTCAAATTCGTTTCAGTACCCATAGCCATTTTCCACTTCAGTGATCAGTGTGTCTATCACCCAAAAGATCAGTGTTCGAATCCCTACTTGACGAGGGTTGTGTTAGGTAGCTGACAATTAGTATAAAAAATAGTCGGATCTTTCAACATAGATTTGATAAGAATCCATGTAATTGACCCTACTTAAAGTGAGAGAAAGCTTTGCCATTATTTTCTAAATTCATTTTAGGATTCGTAGATTTCAATATATATTTCTCCAACCTTTTATTTCATTGCTTTTCTCTTTTTTCTGTTTTAGAACTGCTGTGAAGCTCATTGAAGGCTGAGCCACGAGGTGCTCTTCATTCTGCGATGAAGAACGCGGGCATATGTCTTTTATTGCACCATTTTCTTTTCACATATGATCTCGGACATGTTGACCACCATAGGCATGTATGATCGTATATATGTACCTCATTGTTTTCTTTATAAGATCAAATGTAGTGATTGCATGATGGACTTTCTAAAAGGCATTGGTACGCATGGAAATGAGTTTGTTGGGCACAGCAGAAGCGGGGCATGGTTCAAACAATCAATGAAGAAAGCACGAAACAACCACAAATTCTCCTCAGCAGGACATGATTTACTAGGTTCAGTCCTAACTAGGTTACCCCTCAGAAGCACGCTCGAGTCTCTCTCGTATGATAGTAGAACGTTAATACATAACCTATCGAATATATCTAATCTTAAGGAGGATTATATAACACCCATTTTACCAATGGATCCACAAACGTGAATAATACAAACATGATCCATAGGTTGAATGCTATGTTAAAGGTATTTCCTCGAAGCCGCACACAAAAACAGAAACACACAGCAAGGCCACCATCTAATATTCGTGGTATGGCTTCTTTTGCATATTTGATAAAACTATTAGAAATAGGTATATTCAGTATATTTCATTTATGTGAAAACCACTGCATACATATATATTTAAGCTAATTTAAAACTATTTCTTCTATTGTTCATATTTGATTTACACTTTCCATGTGTCTGTTTTCAAAGATATAGCAACATATTTTTCATATCCATGGCTATATATATATATATAGGGAAAAATGTGTATGCCCCCAAGGGGGAGCTAACTTAGCTCCCCATCCTTTTTTCATATAAATTTTTTATTTTTTTTGAAATCTAAAATCGTGTAAATTCATTATTAAATCCCTATATTATGTCATTTAAATTTCATGCGAAACAGAGACTCCTACGACTCTGTCTGGATGGAGGTCGTAGGAGTCTTTGTTTCGCACGAAATTTGAATAGCATAATATAAGGATATAGTGATGAATATTAATAAAAGAAATTTTCAAAAAAAATAAAAAATTGGTGAAAATAAGGTGGGGGGAGTCAAGTTCGCTCCCCCTAGGGGCAGCCCCATTGATCCCATATATATATATATGGAAAAAATGGGGCTGCCCCCGCCCCATTTTTCGGCGTTTTTTTTATTTTTTTTGAAAAATAAAAACCATGTATATTCATCCATATATCCCTCCTACATGTCATTCGAATTTCGTCAGAAACAGAGACTCCTACGGCCTCCATCTCGATGGTATCGATTTAAAAAAATCTTGTTACCGTTAAAAAATTACTGTCCGGATGGAGGCCGTAGGAGTCTCTGTTTCTGACGAAATTCGAATGGTATATAGGAGGGATATAGGGATGAATGTAAATGGTGTTATTTTTCAAAAAAAATAAAAAATTTTGCCCAAATAAGGCGGGGGCAGCCACATATGACCCATATATATATATATATATATATATATATATATATATATATATGGAAAAAATGGGGCTGCCCCCTGGGGGCAGCCAACATGGCTGTCCCCGCCCCATTTTTCGGCGTTTTTTTTATTTTTTTTGAAAAATAAAACCATGTATATTCATCCATATATCCCTCCTACATGCCATTCGAATTTCGTCAGAAATAGAGACTCCTACGGCCTCCATCTCGATGGTATCGATTTAAAAAAATCCTGTTACCGTTAAAAAATTACTGTCCGGATGGAGGCCGTAGGAGTCTCTGTTTCTGACGAAATTCGAATGGTATATAGGAGGGATACAGGGATGAATGTAAATGGTGTTATTTTTCAAAAAAAAAATTTGCCAAAATAAGGCGGGGGCAGCCACATATGACCCTATATATAGAGAGAGAGAGAATTATATTCGTATTCATAATTTAAAATGACTAAGAATATGGTAAGACTTACATCCGTTCGTATCCAACCGTTTTATCCCTATATCGGGGGCACACAAACTTATTCTATTTTTTAGAAGATATGGTACCCATATGATAGGGAAGTTAGGCTAAGATTAATAAATTTGATGCAAAAGTTTGGGAAATTTGACATCAGGAAATGGAAGAATTTTATCAGGAAATTTCATATAACTATATGGACTTACTAGATCTCAGGAGGGCGGATGCGGCGGAGGGGGTTGAGATGGATCTGCGGGCAGAGCCCGCCAGGGGACGTCCTTGGCGAGCCGCGGCGCCGCCCTTCGCGACACTGCCATGGATTGGCGGCGATGGAGAATGCTGGACGTAAGCCAAGATATTGGATATTACCCCCATCCTGAAAGGCGATTGAGCTCGGGATGAAATGGAATCTTAATTTAATGGGAGTTTTACGTACCTGCCCTCCTACGTTTTCCAATTGTACTTATGCCCTAGGCTGGTTAAACCTGTGAGGGTACTCGGCTTGAAGGTTCGTCTGTGTTTATCATATCACAATGTTTGATCTTGACATGGTCTGTATTGATTTTTACTTATGGTATCATAAAAATCAAGTGTCATTGGAAGCGAATTGAGTGATTGTTTGACTATGATATGATTGTTATTTTGATTGTTGTAATGTACCTGCTAAATCTAAGTAAAAGGTTGTACATTCTCCTTTCACGACCTTTGGAGCTCAACTAAAAACCGGTTTGTTTCTCGTGCATACATACATGGTGTTTGTTCCTCGCGAGAGGATTCTCTGCAGTACTGCAGTCTCTGTAGTAACGCGTGACGAATTCATACTTTTTGTGTGTCCGTACCGTGCGAATTCGTGAGAACCGCTCGATCAAGATCGAGCGGCTCGTGCGGTTACTGCAGAGACTGCAGTACCGCAGACAATATGGATTACTGCAGAGTCTGCAGTACCGCAGACGATCCGGAGCCTCGTTCCTGGCCGTAGATTGAACCACGAAGTGATCTTAGAAGCTCTATCATGAAGCACATTCCCTACGTCAAAACACTCCCCCTGTAAGGATTAGCCCATTCGAGGCAAGACAGAGCTCCCAAATGATAACAAATGGTTTCGACTGTACATTGGTAGGACGGAAACGGTCCCCAAACAACAACTCTCAAAAGTTTTCAAGGTTCTGGGTAATTGATATCCAGCCATGGTAGGTTTTGTAAACGGATGAATAAAAAACAAGAAGATCGACAATAAGATTTACGTAGAAAACCCTACGAATAGGAAAAAATCACGGGGTCATATACAAATTTTAATCTCCCTCACAATACCTCTTCACTAAGATAATGAAATGTGAGGGGGGATGAGTATATTTATAGCATGGTGGGAAAACGATCCCTCATCTATAGGCCTCTTTACTTAAACTAAAGATCCATACAACTCAACACTCTCCCTCAAGTTGGACATACATATCGACCATGCTTAATGTGTCTACATTCATCTAAAAAATCACCGTAGATAGCCCCTTTGTGAAGAAATCAACAATCTGATCACCAAATCACAAGTAATGAAAAACACAACCGGTCATCATCAATTTTCTCACGAACAAAGTGTTTATTAATCTCACATTTTGGCTAAGTTTATTGCTGACTTTATTATCAAAGAATATCTTTAGTGTCATGACTGGTTTGATACCCGCACCATCGCTTACCAGAATCTTCACCCTCGTGCAACCGTATTCTCCTATTTCACGCTGCTTGGTTGTTTACCCAGCACCACAAGCTAAAGAGAAATCGACCCCCGTCATCTTCAATTCAACATGCATCAGCGATGGGGGTTTGTTACCTCCCAACAACACATCCACACTACCAGAATATGACTCTTTGTCGACGTTTATAAACGTCGACTTAACCTTTGTCAAACGTCGTCTTAGCCTAAGTCGACATTAATTAAATGTTGTCAAGATATGTCGTCCCAGCCTCGTCGTCCTTGGCTACGCCAACACTTAATAACATTCGTCGACCTTGACCTCTGACGAAGGCCGACATTCAAACGTCGACATAAATGTCTAAGTTACCGCTTGAAGACGCCGTTAGGTGGTTTTACCGACGATGAAACGTCGACCTTGACCCAGCAAGTACGACGTTTGAACGTCGTTAAAAATGTCGAGGTTGCCATTTAACATTACCTTTTATTATATATTTGTATTTTTTCCATGGTATGAATCCATATGCATATTGCTCTAAAATGTAATACATGTACATCAACGAACATTAAAAAATATATGCTTGAACATATATGATATACCAGTTCTCAAACACATTTCTCACAACAGAAAAAATCATATATATACGTGGGTATGTGTATTACATATACATACAAAACTATAAGTAAAAGAAGTTCTAAATTTTCTATAACTATCCATCCGTATCTGCTCGTCACTTGCCGCTGCTGGAACATCATCGTCGCATGTTCATCCACGAACTCCTATTCTCTCCTCCGTACGCCCACCATTTGGTAGAGGTCTGCTACCGCTGGCAATATGAAGGGCACTCTTCTCGGATCTACACAACCAGCCTCCCCTCGCTCGAGAAGAAGAAGCACGACCACTGAGGTCAGACTATTCCTTTGTCATCGTCACCCCAAGGCGGTCGTCGATCGCCGCCTTTGTGCTGCAGATCTCCCCTATCGTCGCTCTGCCTCCATCTTCGGCGCCCTAGCCGGAGAAGATCACAGCCGAGAAGTCATAGGGCTTGACCCACCATCCTAAGTTCCACATGAGAAGAACTCAAGTTGTAATCACATATGGATTGAACCAAACACGAGGCACACGGGAGAAAAATCCATGGCAATGGAGATGAATAGGATACTTACAGAAGGCTGGACCATACGAGTCACACGAGATGCAGGGGGAGAGGAACCCATGGAGGTGGAGAAGCCCCAAGTTTAACCTAAGAAGAACCCATGGCGATACAGATGCAAGGAAGGTTCGACCATATTTGGAGATGTTCACTGGATATGAGTAGAGATCTGGACGGATTTCACAAAGGAGGCGATTTGGATTTTGTAGGAGAGAAGGGTTTGGTGGAAGTTGAAGGGTCGAGGGAGAATTACTTTTGGAGCCAACGACATTAATATCAATGTCGAGTTTAAGTACTTACTTGATCACACGTACACGACATTTACGCAATTAGATGTCGACCTTAATATAAGTATGATGACATTTGCGTTTAAACGTCATAAGAAAAAAAGATTCTGGACGTTTTTATATATGTCGACTTATAAATAATTAAGCACGACGTTTATTAACTTAGAATGTCGAAAAAACCTTAATATCTAGTAGTGGAGCCCGCGGACCATAGCAACACATATCCACGTCACCAACATGCGCCAGCCTCCGACAATGCAAGGGTACTCCCGCCACTCGCAACCTCCAGATCAGCCCAACACCACCCGATCCACCATCCAAGAAACGTGGCCTCCGCCAACGGATGCTACCCCTCGAATCTAGCATGAGACAATCATCCATTGCACCACCAAGCACTTCCCTCACCCCTTTGTTTGACAAGCCACTCACGTAGATCAACCCCCCCGGTAAATCACACCGATAAAGTTTCCAGCCTCATTCGCTACCCCCAACCGCTCATGAAACCTCCTCAACTCATCCATGCTTCTCTCCCCCACGACGACCCCATCCAAGGGCTACTCGCCTGCCGCGCCCACCTCTGCAACAAAGCAACCAAATCCAGGTCCGACACGAGCATGTTGAGGTCTTCTTTGACCAGCATAGATAATCAACATACCCTGATGTTGATTGTCTATCATCTACATACCCAACCCAATATGCATAGGTACAGCCTTCAATGCTCATAGTTTTTTGCTTTTTAAACAAGATCCCTTTACCAGGAGATTTCTTAATGTAGCATAGAATCTTATTGACCACATTCATATGAAATGTGGTGGGAGCATGTGTGAATTGACCGTCACATTTACATCATAGGTGATGCTAGGTCTTGTGAGAGTGAGGTAAATTAAATTTTGGTTATAGGTGCAAACATCTCGAGATAGTCTATCCGTACTTCTGGTTGTACCCATGTACAACTAATCGTGCCTTGAATATGTCCACTTTCTCATCAGAATTATACTTGAAGGTATAGATCCACTTCGGACCCAATAAGATGTGCACCTTTCGGAATGTCCACAACATCCCAGATGTCATTTTTTCAGAGCTGCCATTTCTTCTTCCATTTCACATGCCCATCTCATATCACCTTTTGCTTCAGCTACATTCTTGTGAAGATCATGCATGTCTAGAAGAGTAATAAAGCTTTTATAACCTGGACTCACCTTGGAGTAAGAGATAAACTCTTCTACGGGATAACGAGTAGAAGGCCTGATTGACCTGACTGTCTTTCGCATAACAATGGGACGGTTATCATCAGGACCTCAATCATTCTCATTCAAGTCATATATGATAGTATTAGTGTTATCAATTTGATTATCAAGGGAGAGAATACTTACAAAGTTTTGAGACTTGGATCATCCGAGGATTGATTGGTATTTTGGTTTGGTAGCAAATTTTCCTCACGATCAATATTATCATCTAAGATCCGTCTCCGCATTAGTGTTCTCAAGAAGCATGTCACTATCTTAATTGTTCTTATAAGCATTTGTGTCTTCATGGTCATCATAATGCATGTTTAGAAACTCATCCAAATAATAGGTACATGTATCATTTTCTATAGACTCCCCCTGAGGAAAAGACGCCCCATAGTAAGATTCATGTTCATGAAAAGTAGCGTCCTTACTCACATATAATTTCTTGCCAAAGGATCATAACATTTACCCTTTCTGGGTACAAGAGTAGCCAATAAAGATGCATTTGATGGCTCTGAGATCCAACTTCCTTCTATTAAGATCAGAATTATGAACAAAGCATATAAAACCAAACACACAGGGAGCCAGAGTAAAAGGATATTTACCCGGATGCAAAAAAGAGAATAGGACATCCTTTCTAATAGCAACATGGCTACCTATTAAGTAAATAAGTGACATCAAGAACAACCTCCCCTAAAAAATTCTTAGAGACGTGATTTTGAAACAAAAGAGCACTGGTGATTTCCAATAGAGATTGGTTTTTTCTTTGAGCCACATCATTTCGATGAGGGCTATAGCTTCAAGAAGTTCCACGTACGATCCCTTTTTCCCTCAGAAAGACCCGAAGAGACCCTTCCACATACTCCTTATCATTATCCATCTATATAATTTTCACCTTAGTATCATGCTGAATTTCTAACATGTTGAGAAAGTCTCGAACAAGGGTAGGGACTTCGCTTCTACTCCTCATCAAGTACACGTGTATAACAAGAGAAATTATCTGTGAAGGTTATAAACTATTTTTGACCTTCCAAACTCTTCACATTCGATGGTCCCCAAACATAAGAATGAACCAACTGAAAAAGAGCAACGCTTTTACTACTCGAAATAGAATAAATAGTTCTAGTATATTTTAACAACTAACACACCTCACAAGAAAAAAAATCCCATGCTCTACTTTATTGCATAAATATAAAAATAAAACAGAAAGAGTAGAATAAGCATGATGGCCTAGACGTTCACACCATATCATCAACTTACGAGCTTCTTCAATTCTGTGATCAGTAGTTGCAGCAACCTAAGATGAGATAATACGAGCTGAAAAATGATAGAGTCCATTAGCAACCAAACCAATACCAATCTGCTTCTCCATCCATAAGTCCTGCAACACTCAAGCATTGACATCAAAAATTAGCCGACAATGCATGTCCTTAGCAATGTGGTAAAAATATAATAAACTGATTGAAAAATCAGGATCATGAAGAGCATTCTGTAGAATAAATTTATCTATCATAGATATGCTTCATTTGCCTGTGACTCCCTCCAATCCAGGCGACCCATCTTCTTCTTCTTTCTATTCCTTCTTCTCTTCTGCTTCCCCTACCGAATCCATCGTCTCCTTCGTCGTAGCGCTTGATTCAACACCACCCACCTTTAGGACCTCTCAGCTTCCCGTTCTTCCTCCCACAACCTTCCACCACCTTGCTCCTCTCCTCCATTGTTATGGGAGCACTGCCTCGCTACACCACCGTTCTTCAAAGCAGCTCGCCATCAGATCCTTGTCGATGAAGAACATAGGCAACCTCAAGTCCATGCGTACAAGAGGCCTTATATCAAGATCTAGAGCCATCTCAACCGTCAATCCACACCCAAATCTAGGACATTAGATCATCTTCAATCAAGCGACCACGATTAGTGCTGACCCAAGAACCCGAGCCTTGATCTTAGGGTTGACCCGGAGCATCGAGAAGCGATACATGGAATGACCGGGCCAAGCTCACCCGAGCCTCGCTCCGCCTCACGCGCACCCCACACGTGGGTGGAAAAATTGCAGAGTGTGCCCTTGTATTCCTTTAGAACTGTGCACATGCCCTCACACATGCTAAATTTACAAGGAGATACAAATAATTTTGAATATTCCAGATCAACCACTCCAAAAGATCAAACTTCCAATATTTTATTTATTTTAATTACATTTTGATCCCGGACCTCATTTTATTCAAATCTCATGAACCATTTATAAGATTTTGGTGTTCTTCTTGTTGATTTGATCCTTGTTTCATTCTCCAACATATAGAACAATTGGATAACTATTTGGAGATAGTATTTGACTTGAATATATTAAGGATGTTTATCTGTCTCATTTGAGCATATTTAATCTCATCATTGATCTACTTTTCAATAATTTGTGCATTGATTTGAGTGAATTACTTGGGAAGTTCATCTGAGTTTAAGTGAATAGTCATTCTAAAATTCATAAAAGGGAGGCTTCTGGATTGATCTACATTACTTGGATTGTTTGCTTTGCTTGGCTTGACTGCTTGATTTCACCATATTACATTTCATTCATTTCTTTATCATTTAAAAATCATAAAAATATTGCATTATTTATTGTCCCACACAGTATAGCATCTTTTTCTGCATTAAAAATTATTTCAAAAATTCATGCATCATATCTTTTGATAATTGACACATCTCTTATTAAAAAAATCATAAAAATATAAAAAAATATGAAAACACCAAAAGCATTCACTTCTTCTTTTGAAAATCTAATTTTTTTATTACTTAATTATTAGTTCTAAAACCTCATATTACCTCACTGAGTTCGACCTTATGACTTACCCAAGTAAAAGAAATAATTCGATTGCATTGAGGATTAATTTTTCATATTATTTTATTGGTATGATAATTTTTTACGATTCCTAGATTGCTCGACTACAACAATTAAAATGACGGTGATTCTATAGCATCGTCAGGGGATGCGGTAGGTGGGAATGGAAGCAGTCCCAACGACAAACCATTTGTCACTGTCAGTTGTTTGTAAACAGGGGTTGACATGCGGTAAATGGTTTGCCGCACAAGGTCTCGTCCCATCAACGTGAGAGTCTCCCCATGCTAACTTTTCCGTACCTCCCATTGGGGATGGGCATTGGGATGGGCCGGCCCGACCCAGCCCGAAGCTCGGCCCAGCCCAGACCCAAAAGGACATTGGGCTGGGCATGGGCCTAAAAAATCAGTCCAAATTTTTTTTGGGCCGGGCTGGGGCTTGGCATGGCCCAGCCCGACCCAGCCCAAGGCCCGACCCGACATAGGTCCGAGTGGTGGCCCGTAGTATGGCATGAGATTGAACCCACGTCCCAACCCAAATGTTGCCCGCAGGCCTTAATCAGGACATATGTCCCCTCCTAGTTCCCTCCCCTCACGCCAAACACGATTGATGCCATAGGCTCCTAACCCCTAATGCACGAGAAACCCAAAACCCCAAGTTGTATTGTCCTCTAAGGCTCCAAGCTTAGTTGCTAAGGTATATCATTGTTGAAGAATTTTTTTATTTTTCGATAGCAACTGAAATTTAATTATGTGGTAGTTTTAGAATTTTTGACATTGTATTGTCACTAGAACATCATTTTTTACAATTGAAGAGATTGATTTACAATTTACAATATTTTTTTCATAAGTAATATAATATTATTCCTCATTTTGTTGGTTAAATGTTTTGTATCTTATATTACATGTGAGGAGGATGGTATGCTCAATCTAGGGGTTTTTTCGGGCTAGAAATCATCCATGTAGTCACATTTCTTGATGTAGGAAAGGATTGAGTGTTGTTAGGAGGAATTCGTGGCAATTAATCATGAGGAGCTCGAGGTATATTTGTATAGGTCTGCAGAACATGTCTAGTCTCAGGCCGGCCCGACCCAAGCCCGGCTCAAAGGAAATGGGCCGGGCCTGGGCTTGGGCCGAACAATAACAAGATTTGTGGGCCTAGGCTCGGCCCAAGGCCCAAAATAATTAGATGGGCTTGGGCAAGGGCCCTTCAGGGCCCGGCCCAGCCCGGCCCATGCCCATCCCTACCTCCCAATGACCGCATCCAAAGCTTTGAATGACAAACTGTTTGCCTTGCCATGTAGGTGAGCGGCAAACAGTTTGTCGATATATGTCTACTCTAAGAATTATTTTCAATCCATACCCATACTGGGAATTATTTGCCTTGAGGTGATCTCGGAAATTCTTCCACACATAGATATATATTTAGGACAACTTGCTCATCTTTCTAAACTATGACATAAAAATTGATCAAGAACATCGCTGGCACTCTCAAAATCTTTTTCCTTTACCTTAGAATTGGTGGTTAATGTGTTAAATTATATCATTTATTATCTTTATTTATCAATGGAGGGAAAACATAGATATGTGCACTGAAAGATTTTCCTACATCGTATTTTAATTCTCTGTCATTGCTGCCTACTAGGGGTGTAAACGAACAGATACGAATGTGAATTCAAGTCATACCATAACTATATCCCTATTATTTTACAAATGCAAATGCGAATGTTGCATGTAAAAAATCAAGATCCATATCCTCAAAATATGAATATGAACATATCTTTTATATTTCGAATATGAATCTTTTATGAACAATTACAAATATCCAAAAGAATGTTAACTTAACATGAATATTAAATTATAAATAAATTGAAGGAAACAAACAAGCTAATATAACATATCCATATCCTCAACATTCATTGTTTTTTTCCTGCAAACATTGAAGTTAACATTCAAGCTATTTAAAAAAACATCACCATCGCATCTTCATTGTGTAATATTTACTTTCTAAAAATACATTCCGATTTATTTAACTGCATTCTATATTTCAAACAAGCAACATATGGTATATAATATCTACATTATATACCATAATATAACATATCATCTTGTGCAATCACATAAGAAATTGGTAGAATAGAATAATCATTAGAATATTAAGATGCTATACTAGATTGGTTGCGGCTGCGAGGGAGGGTGAGGGAGACGAGGGAGGTGGCTGCATGTGGCTGCGAGGGAGGGCAAGGGAGACGAGGGAGGGCAGTTGCTACTGCGAGGGAGGGCGAGGGAGTTGAGGGAGAGTGAGGGAGATTGGCTGCGATTGGAGGGTGGGGGAGGCGAGGGAGTTTAGCTGAGGTTGCTATGGAGTGCGGGGGAGGTAAGGGGGGTTGACTGCAGCTTGATAGAGGGAGGAGGAGGTGAGGGAGATTTGTTGCGACAGAGAGGGGGGAGGTGAGGGAGGTTGGCTGCAATTGTGACGGAGGGCGGGGGAGGCGAGGGAGATTGGCTGCAATTGCGGCGGAGGGTGGGGGAGGCGAGGGGGTTGGCTACGGCTGTGGCAAAAGGTAAGGGAGGCGAGAGAGGTTGGTTGCGGCTGCGGCGGAGGGCGAGGGAGGTTGGTTGCAGCTGCAACGGAAGGTGGTGGAGGCGAGGGAGAAAGAGAGAGGCATGGGAAGAAGAGGGTGGCAACATTTGGGGGTTTAATTTGGTGTTCATCCAACCCTAATTAAGTAATCATATTAATATTTAATACAAATATTTATATTCGTAACCCTAATCATTTTTTCGTATTCATATCGGATTCGTATCTGTGATAAATTTGTTCGTAAGAAGAACCATATCCTCTTAAAATGAGTATAAATACGAACGAATATGAATATAACCACATTCGTTTGCATCCCTACTGCCTACCATGAAGGAGTTCGGCAATTAGGGAAAACATAACTTTTTTGGTATGAGGGAAATACTCAAACAAAATAAAGACGCACAATGACATGGGAAAAGATTTGTCACTCAAGTACACAATGAATATAGCATTTTAAATCTTAAGGTTTTTTTATCAACTTTATGCTCTCTAAGATTATGGTTAGGAAGGTAATACACCTACCATTATTGAAGTCTCTTGTCATAAGAATAAACCATGACCGCCAAATTCACTATTTCGAGTAAAGATTCAAATCTTGATAAATTCGTTACATGTGGGGATAAAAATAAATACAAAAATATCTATATTCATACATATCCGTATTCATCAAATTGAGTATGTGGATGCTATTTTCTCGTATGTGGTGAATATAACTATAAAAATTCAACATTTACCGTATACTTGTAGGAGTTTGATATCAATAATTTTGACGAATACAAATGTTCAAACTTTAGAGGGCTTGCATACGAATATTCATTTTTTAAGGATACAAATACGAATAGGAATACGAATGTTTAAATTTCGGATGATATCAATACTAATATGATACACATACAGATAATTATATTAGCTTTCTTTTATTATCTAGTTATTTTTTAATTTTTTTTAAATATTTAATTATTTTTATATCCACATTCATTATGAAATATTTAATATACTTTGATATGGTTGAGAACCTAAAGTGATTATAACTTTTAAGTAAAATTTGACATGTCTAACATTGAAATATTGATTCATGTTCATTTTTAAACATCTGTCTTGCATTGTATTTATATTTTGAGGATATGATTATCTTATTTATAGTTGTGGTATTTATGTTTGAATTTTAAAAAATATTAGGATATAAGAACACCTATCTTCGTATCCGTATGTCCTTAAAGAGAGTAAATTTAAACAGTCAAATTTGCAATTCAAAAGGACTAGCGGTGCAACTTGTTGCCCGCTTGTCTCATATTTTGATGTAATCATTAGTGTAATATGTGGAAGATTATTAACTAAATTCCATAGAATTTTTTTGTTAATCTCATTTCCATCCTAAGGTAACTCTATTCTTATGGATACACTCCCCCCCTCCCCTCCAACACACACAAAGAAAACTAATCACACAAGATTAGTTGTATAAATCTAATATTTATCAGGTAAGGAACAATAGATCTTGTTTCCGAGGGTTGTCCTTCTATGGTGTGTTTTTTTACACTTGCACCTATTTTAAATTCTACAATATCAATCATGCTCCTCTCTTGCAATATTATTTGTACCACTTACCTTCTTACGTCGCTATCACTTTCGCCTTTCCTTTAGTTTAGCCATCAATGGAAATGATCCAATCATGATTTATTCCAACCAATATCTAGTCAAAGATTTTTTGGTAGGCATACATCTCTCATTGGCTCCACCATTATGGTGCACCTTCTATCCTATCTTGCTCCCATATACGAAGAACTCAGTGGCTCAACCTCATCGCCTCTGTGATGTGAGGTTGTCACACCAACACTGCAAGCTTGTTGTTGCGACCTCCAATATTCCCATGATCGGTCGACTCTAAAGATGCTGCAGTCGTCACTTCAAGGACCAGCGCACCCATAGCCTACGCTCGAAGATTGTGGTTACACTGCCTCCATTGGGGCAGTGTTATCGCTACAACAAGCCCAAAGGCCCTCCCTCCTTTTTTCAGTACTAGGCGGAGGTGGTCGGCGACAGAGAGGGGGCTTGGGATTGAGAGGAGGTGGCTGGTGGTGGTGGTTGGGGTGGGGGTTCAGGATTGGGCGAAGGTGGCTAGTGAGGGGATTGAGGGTGGGATTAGGAGGAGGTGGATGTACAATAACTATCCCGAGGGCCATAAGTAATAACGGTGCAAGAATGTAGGAGCAAACTGATATTGCAAAATAAGGAGAGGCATAACTGATATTATAGAACACTGAGAGGGTGCAAGTATTAAAAACCCCTTATGGTAAGATTATTCAATGAGATAAACTTATCACAATTACAAAATCCATCATTATTTTTCTTTAGTGCATATTTGGTAATACTTTAAAATCATATTTTGACGAAGTATGTAAAAAGAGATGATGTCTTGTGGTTTCTATGAAGGTTGTATTACAAACAAGCATTTGAGGATGCAGATATCAATTTGCAAAACCTAGTCCACAACATTTCCTTTTCCCTTTCAAATGGAGATCAAATATTACTAATTTAACAAGTCATTACAAAATGAAGGAATAAAATGTCTCATTACTAAGCCATGCATGTGCCTCTACACACAGATATGCACACACATGTGTAGAAGCTAGAGCAAAAATAGTACATAACACAAAAGAGGTAAATATTAAAATGAAAATAATATAACCATCTTCTCAATCATATCAACCATGTTTTCAATCATATCAGTTATATTCCTGATCAAATAAATCATATCATTTAACACTCCCTCCCAAGCTGGTGCATATATGTCAATCATGATCAGCTTGCCACAACTACGTTCAAACGGAGGTGTTGTAAGGTTTGGTGAAAGCATTGACAGTCTATCCTCTGAAATAACTGCTACAATATATAATAACTCCCTTTTGAATCAGATCTCGAGTGAAAAGAGAGTCGATCTCAACATGCTTATTACACTCGTGAAACATAGCATTGTTTATTGCAGTATGCACATCTGCATGGTTGTTACATCTAAGCTCCATCACACTAAGGCTGATATTATGTACATAGAGGATCCTCTGTTGTGCCTGTTGTGGTTGCGTGAGCCGATCGATCGTGATCGAGCGGTTCACACGATTTTGCACGGTATAGGCCTGCAAAAAGTGCAAAATCATGCGAACCGCTCGATCAAGATCGAGCGGTGCACACACCTACAACAGACTCTACTGTCCTCCCGCCTACAGCAGATGATCCGTCTCCTATTATGTAGGTATGTTAAAACATTCTTTTCTTATGTGACCTACGTCATGGGCCATTTCCTATATCCACTCCCAACATTGGAGCAAGAAACCACAACTTGTTTTTCGCTTCTCAATATAATCAAACTACCTAATACACATGTGCATAAAGTGGTAGTTAACTTTCTTCCAACTAAGCATCCTCCATTTCATCATTAAAATATGTCACATAATCCTCTGAGGCACCTTTGTAAAACAAGAGTCCCTTCCATGTGGTATAAATTTAATGTACCAAGATATCATCATGACATCATCAAAATGAGCTTGACCGGGACAGTCCATGAAGTCACTCAGTTTC
This sequence comes from Ottelia alismoides, assembly GCA_037367405.1. Classification (NCBI taxonomy): domain Eukaryota; kingdom Viridiplantae; phylum Streptophyta; class Magnoliopsida; order Alismatales; family Hydrocharitaceae; genus Ottelia; species Ottelia alismoides. The sequence continues at coordinate 1,247,912 of JAZKJV010000557.1, read as the reverse complement.
CCAACACAAGAAAGATATATGGTCCAGTAGTGGTGAAATATAGCAGCTTCTCAACTAGATGTCTGCAGCTAGTGGTGTCACCAACCTCACTTGTCTCTTATAGATCCTGACATCTTGACATCCTCAAGTCAGTAGTCTACTTTCTCTAAGATATAACAACACCTAACCCTCTTGCTGGAGGAAACTCTATCCCAAGAAAATATCTCAATGGCCCAAGATCCTTGATGATGAACCTCTCTGCCAACGATCTCTCCACATCAAACAATGCCCTTTGAGTCATTCCATGTAAGAACAATATATCATTAACAAAGACAAGTATGGAAGTAATGCCTTTCTCTATTTTCCTCAAAGGTTCAGGCCTCTGTGACCTCTAATAGCTTCTGAAACCAAGCACCGGGGATCTACTTAAGAGTATATATGACCTTCTTAAGAAAACACACCTACTGACACCCCCCAAACCTCAAAGCCATGGGCATGCTCTGCATATAAACAAGCTCCTATGTATCACCGTAAAAAAGGCATTATTCACATGAAGCCGATAAGGGGCCAATCTTTCTACACTGTCAGTCACAAAAATCCTCACAGTAGATAGTTGAGCCACAAGAGAAAAACTATCAAAGAAATCAACCTCATTTGTTTTTGTAAAGACTTTGGCCATTAACTTGGTTTTATACTGGACCAAAGACCCATTAAGATTATATTTTACTGTAAATAACCATCTAGAACCAACCAATCAGATTCTTGGTTTAAAATCGAGCATTTCTCTCTCATCTGGAGAGGAAGAAGAGGAGAAGTCAACTACCAGTTCCACTAGGAGACACGATCTTTCGTCAGTGAAAATTTTCAACATGAAGCATATCATTCCTGTTGAGATGACGAGAAGTCTAACATGTATGTGTCGGAGTTGTTAGACTTAAGTCAATGTGAGCCCGGGTAATTAATCAAGTTGGGTGAGGTTAAAACATCATTTCTGGACCTTTCTATGGTCCGGCTCAAGAGCTTAATAATACGATGATACCAGATATCTCTACGACATGTTTTACTAACATGACAACCCAAGAGCAGTCTGAAGCACCTAGAACCCGAGCTCAAGACATTATCTCTGATCTTCCAGTACGTGTTCTGTGTAGGTGGATATTAGTAATTTCTGTTAACTACCAGTTTACATATCCTCATTGAGAAAGAATCTCGTTTGCTAGAGACACTAGAGAAGAATTGCAGGACCATTTGTTAGATCATGTCAGATCTCCGTGGGATTAATCCATCTTTATGTTCGCACCATATCTATTTAGATGACGATAGTAAGCCTTTTACGGAATTTCAATGCATGCTTAACCAAAACATAAGAGAGGTTGTCAAGCATGAAGTATCTTGCAACATTGATATTGTCTATCCCATCTCCAACTCAAAATGATTTAGTCTAGTCCAAGTAGTTCCAAAAAAGCCGGAAATACTATTAGTCATGACCTAGTATGAAGAGGAGATACCAATCAGAGTAACTACTTCTTGACGAGTTTGTGTTAACTATAATGCCTAAATACAACAAATAAGAAGAGCCACTTCCCATTTCCATTCATTGATAGGTCATCAAACGACAGACGGAGAAAGAAATTTCCTTTTCTTTGGATGGTTACTCTGGATAAAACCAAGTAGCAGTTGCTCCTAAAGAGTAGGAATAAAACCACCTTCACATGTATGTTCGACATATATGCCTGTAAATGAACGCCATTTGAATTATGCAATGCACATTTGGTATTCCAAAGGTGCATGATTGCCATCTCCGTGGACATGGTTAGTGAGTTCCTTGATGACTCTATGGATGGTTTCTTTCATCTATGAATCAAATTCAAATTATATATTGTTTTTATCATAGACATGGTAGGGTGGCAACTCCAATATCGAGGAAAATATCCAAATTTAGATTTGTTTGTTATATTTGTATAATATTAAAGACAACTTAAGTCTTCTTGTAGAAACGTTATTTTTGGATATTATACAAATTATATAGCTAAAAGAGAATGATGTTTGGGTGAATGTTACTAAAACTCGGATAAGTAATGAAATCCATTGAGTCTATGGTTGTATGAATATGCAGGTATACCCTTAAGTATATGTTGCTAATGCTCTTGATTACAATCCAAGGGTTGTAATTTGATATACGAATTGTTTGATTGAGCTTAACGACCAGTTACTTTTTTTACTAAAGTTGGATGATTCGTGTAGAGATAGAAGGTAAATACCACAAGGTTGGTGCACAACCTTATGGTTAAGCAAAATCCAATAATGAATCAGCTCCACTCAAGGAGCATCACAGAGTAGGGAGGTGGTAGATACTCTAGAGAGTTTTAGGTATGTACATACGTGCATTCCACTATACAGATCCATTAGGACCACTTGTTTTGGGGGTGAACGAGACTTCCCTTGATGACTTGGTAATGAACTACATTTTCGTGGTTCGTAAGTCCCTATCCGAGAGTTAGAGTACTACCAACCAAACTAGTTGAAGTATAAGAGTACTACCAACCAAACTAGTTGAAGTATCACATTTGTACACATATATTAGACTTTACTCCGAATGAAGCCTTGTAAAGCTTCATTCCTAGTATAGACTTTCTCCTTTGATAGGTAAGTTTGGAATAAGTAAATGAAAGCATAGATATAGTGATACAAAGAAAATGGAATATTGCATAAATTGATCTAGAGGTCTGATAATAACTGTATGCATACAACTTGTTTTCATTGGAACAATATTATTATTGATTTGGGGTCTTGCGGGTGATTTCTTCCATATATATATGAAATAAGATCACATCAGATATATATGAAAGAAAATCACATGGCAGAAAAATCTCATATAGACAAAGTGGGCATTAGGTAAGAACTAATATGCATAGAGATTAGAGACTTGATGTGTCGTTCATTTCCAACAATACTCTCGATGGGATTTACACATATCTTCTCCAAAGTATTAGCGAAGCTCTCCCCTGGTATATTATTCATTTTGAACTCTCATCTCTTAGCTATTCAGTTATTGCATAATGCCTTGCTCATCTAAATATTTATATGTTTATAGCCATACTAGATCATTTGACTCACAAGTTACCTCTTTTTAGAAATCCAGCAATGATCATTGAGCCAGAGACATAGGTCATGGTGTTTGTTGAGGTTGAGAATTACTTTAAAGCAATGCAATTTCTTTTCCCTTTCTTTCTAGCTTTTGATGATGCAATGAAGAGAATCGTCAGGTGGAGATTTACTATTTGAATGAAATGGTTTGAATTTTCATATGTTTATTCGGATGGTGTATTATTAAGGTGGTTAGCGACGTTTGCTAGGTAGCATTGTAATTGGGTATGCAAACATGCCCTCGCGAAGATGGAGCAGTAAGGATTCAACAATACAACCATTAGGTGCATCTGGAATGGTTCATTAAATCCACACATTTCCACATATATAAATATTTTATATAAAACAAATTTTCGACAAAAGGTCATCGCTGCCTTCACTGAACTTGGAATCAAGATTCAATTGCTACTTCACTTGTTGCGAATCGCGGAAGCACACACAAACACTATCAATCACGCAAGTATAGAGACACGCGGATTTACAAGATTCACTCGTAACTGGACTATGTTCTTTGGTGGCGATGATCGGTTTCCACTGTGTGGAGAAAGAAGAATGTAGAGGATATACTGAGAGCACTAACCATGTGGGAGTTTATATACCACTCTCGTACAAACAGATCTTTGATACAAATAGATCCGTACAGTGAGACCTCAGCCTTGTTGGGGATTATGATACAATAGGAGAAGGTGCATTCACCGGTTCTTCAACCTAAATCGGATGGTTAGGATTCAAAGATTATCAACGCCTATCTGACAACAACGATAGGAAGTACCCTAACCAAAAATCTTAAGATCTGCAGCTGTTGGTCCTCGTATTTGTGGATGTATAGTACAACAGTTATGGACATCGAGGAGGAAGCTGAGTGGTGACAGAATAAGACAAAGAAGAGAATGATGATGATTGGTCCTCTCCGCTGGATCTTTACATCCGATTTCTCCTTTGACTCAAGTCCACATGAGCGGATCCTCTGCAGTATTGCAGAGGTCTGCTGTAAACCACGATCAAGTTTCAGTCGTTCGATCTTGAACGAACGGTTCCCACGAATTCTCACGATAATGACCCACAAAAACACCAATTTCGTGCTACTCTCCAAGTCCGTTGTTAATGAATGCATGTTCCATTGCTCCTTCAATAGGACACAGATCCTCTGTTGTGGTGTTGTTCATGTTGTAGGCGTGGGAGTCGTCCGATCTTGATTGAGCGGTTCGCATGATTTTGCACGGTACGTGCCCACAAAAAGTGCAAAATCGTGCGAACCGCTCGATCAAGATCGAGCGGTGCACACGCCTGCAGAGTCTTCTGCACTCCCTCCTCAGCAGAGGATCCTCTCTCCCTTCAACGACTTTGTACTCACACACCCCACTGTTAACTTGACATTTTCGTAGAAGTCTGACACTGTTTTACCAATTTCAATCCCTTCAATTCCTGGTATTTATTTTTACTTTGTTGTAGGTGTTATGCGCTTTAATTTATTTTTGTGCTGTATAAATAAATGGTAGGTGATAATTATTGTGGTTAATAATCAATACTTTAAAGGTGTGTTTGGTTGCTAGGTTACCCCATGGTAAATTGGGGGAAGGTAACACGTTTTTGTGTTTCGATGTTTGGATAGAGGGTTTTGGGTTTAGAGGGTTTGTTGCGATATGATTGTATTGAAGTTTGAAAAAGTGAGTATTCATTGTGATGTGATTGTATTAAAGTTTGAAAAAGTAAGTAGAAGTTGAGTGATTTATATTTTTAGATGATATAATAGTATTATTTTTGTGGAATAGATAAAAGAGAAATGATTTATTTAATGTATTAAAAAAGCAGAAGAGTGGATGTCACATGAGAGAGAAAAAGGGTCCAAAACCTCCCTTTTTCTCTCTCGTGTGGGGTCCACTCTTCCTTTCTTTTTTAATACATTAAATAAATCATTTCTCTTTTATTTATTCCAAAAAATAATATATTATATCATCATATCATCTAAAAAATATAAACTACTCAACTTCTACCTACTTTTTTAATCATTAATATAATCACATTACAATAACTACTCATTTTTCCAAACTTTCAATACAATCACGTCACAACAAATCCTCTCAACCCAAAATTCTCTATCCAAACACCAAAAAATAAAAATGAATTACCCTCCTCCAATTTACCTCAACGTAACCCGGCAACCAAACACACCTTAAGGAAGGCACGTGGAAAAGTGGAATAGTTGTGGAATAGAGAAGAATAACCTGTGAATAACGATTTTTCATTCTATAGATTTTTGTAATTGTGCCCTTCCCATTTTTTCAATACTACTTATATATTAATTTTTTTACATTACAGTTTTGCCTATGTGTTCTTGCAAAAATCACAATATTGCACATACTTTACTGTAATATAGCCGTATAAGTGTAACAACGGAAAGACACTGCTGGAAATTTTGTAAGAACATAAAAGAAAAGTCGGAAGGGTAGAAGGGTAAAAATGCCTCCATCATAATTGCAAGCAATATTCGAACTTCTTACTAGCTGCACAGAATTTTTCATGATTCTCCTAAAAAATAAGAAAAAATTACAGCTCTTATGTCATCATAATTTTACTTGACTCGTTTGATTATCAGGTTTTCCTGGGATAATCTGGTTTATCACATGCATCTAGGGGTTGGAATTCCATCACAAACTAATGTGACACCAGATCACATTTCTCATTCCAATCCTCTTCAATAGGGATGCAAACGGTTACTGATATATCCATATCCGATCTGTCACTGTATCCGTTTTATACAGACTTTGATATCCGTATTTGTTTTAATATATGTACACACACACACACACAAATATATATGTAGGGATAATTACACCTATAACCCTGAGTAATTCCTCAATCTCAATCATAACCCTGCATAATCGCGAATTACAGGAGAAACCCTGAGTAATGCTTAACTCTTACATAACATAACCCTGTGTCATGTTCTGTTTAAATTAACCGTTATATTTAACGGTTTCCATTAAAAAAAGACAAACTTGCCCCTAATATTCATTCTTATTTACAAATTATGTCCTCTTCTTCCTCCTCTCCCCTCCCCTCTTCTTCCCCATCGACCACCTCCTCCTCCCCGTCGACCCCCGGTCCAGGCCTCCCCCCTCCCCTCTTCTTCCCCATCGACCACCTCCCCCTCCCCCTCAACCCCCGTCGTCGCCGAGGCAGCCCCCATCGAGCCCCCCATACCAGGCCTCCTCCAGCCCATGCCGGAACCCCCCGCCCACCTGCTACAGCCCAGGTCGGACCTCGAGCGCCAGCGAACCCCCCCCCCCCCCACCCCTCCCCAGCAGGCGACCTCCATCTCCCCGCACAAGTCCCCCTCCCCCCCCCCCCCCAACCGTCGGCCAGCAGCGAAGCCCCCAACCAACGATCTCCAACCCCCACTCCCGGTCCGACCTCCAGTCCTCTGCCATCTCTGCCCCTGGGGCCCCACTCAAGCCCCCAAGCCACGCAAGCACCCCCCTGATCCCCACCTCCCCTGGTCGCGTCGAGTCCCTCTGCACCAGATCCGCTAGGAGCTCACGCGAACCCACCGCCGCTTGCTTTAGCCACCAGAACATCTGTGTCACCGGTGCCCACGCGTAAGGCCGTGTCACCACCTCTTGCTGCCCAGCCCTTCGCGCAGGACACAGGAGCACCATCCGCAGATCTTGACCCCATCCATAGCCCGCTCCTCCACTTGGGAACCATGTGCCTTTAACTTCTTCCAGGCCTTCAACTTTGAGACTCCATCGTCGCCGCAATCTCCTAGAACCACAGGAGCCGCCAATCGAGGGATGTGGGTTGCTTGGGAGTGGGTGGCTGCAGGATGAGGAACGAAGGAGGAAGAAGGGAAAGGTTTTTTGATTTTTTTTGAAAATTTAGCAGCCGTTGGATTGGTTAAGGGTTGGATTAACCCAATACTATGGTTGGGTTAATGACAAAACTAACGGAGGGTTATGAGTGTAAGACGGAGTGACTACTCAGGGTTTCCCGTGTAATTCGCGATTATGCAGGGTTATGATTGAGATTGAGGAATTACTCAGGATTATGGGTGTAATTATCCCATATATATAGATAGGAGAAACTTCAAATGAGGCGGGGTCTCACCATATATATGGTGAGCCACCCTCAATTTAGGCATCTTTCTAATATATTTTACCATTTCTTATTTCATACATATAACAATAAATATTAACACAACATGTATAGTGAAATAAAATTATGAAAATATTATTATATTGGATGGAAATGTTAATTTAAAATTGGATACAATATTTTACGAAATTCATTTTTTACAATGTGCATATTATACTTTTGCAAAACGGTTACAGAGTTTTTACTAAATTCACAGTGACCTTTACAATTTCAGAAAAGCCCCCACCTCATTTGAAAGGTCCCTATATATATGACTTATCTAGAGAGCCCTGTGCCCATTAACGTTTCGGTGAGCACCCATTTCTGGGTCATACACGTGTATTAGCAATAACTATATATCTAATTATAGGCTGTCACATATTTTAAAAAAATCATATATTTCCTATTATACAACTCCTTAAAAATTGGAAGACGGTTTTGGAAAGAAACGATTCAAATAAATGGTTCCTCGTGGATGATTAAGATTCAAGCGCTATGATAGTAATAATATAATTCGGTCAAGTAAATGCTTGTTGTGAGATCGGTAATATCAAGACAATGATCAGTAATTTACATCCAAATAGTTACATTGTACAGAATTTAGTAATATGCATAAATTTGTCAAGTAAATGTGTGTTGTGAGATCATTAATAACATAACAAATGATTAGCAATACCATTGTGTATGTAATGTCCATTGCATTAACAAATAGTTACTTTCTTACTTGAGCACTGACCATTACTTTGTTATTACTGATCTCATAGTAGCTATTACTTGAGAATCGTACACATATTACTGAACATGTGATATAAGACATAGATATATACATTACTGAACACAAACAACATTTTAGTTGATACTATGTATATATATTACTTGAGTATCATCTCTAAATTACTGAATTATGTTCAAAGTAATAAAAGATATGGAAATTACTGACCATTTGTTATGGTTTTACTGACTTCACAATAAACACTCACTTGTCCATTATGTATATATTACTAAATTCTGTACCATATAATAAAATGAATGAAACTCCTGACCGTTGTTTGGATATTACTGATCTCGCAACAGCCATTTATGTGAGTATTGTCTCTAAAGGACTGAATTCTATTCAAAGTATAATATATATAGAAATTACTGACCTTTTATTATGGTTTTACTGACTTCACAACATGCACTTACTTGACCAGTGGTATATTTTACTGAATTCTGCACCATATAATAAAATGAATGGAAATTACCGACCGTTGTTTGGATATTACCGATCTCGCAACAACTATTTACTTGATTAAGTATAGGATATCAAAGGAAGCCAGAATTGATAGCCTTGGAGGAGATTAGAGATACATACTTTTCAAGCAGCCTACATTACAAGGAGTGAGTGAAGGAGTGCATGATTCTCACATCAGTCATATGTACTATATACATAGGTATATACAATATTGATTTTTAATTTTTGATTTTTAATTAATTATTTTTGTACATTTTTATTCCCATTTATATTTTATTTATTTATAGCATAAAATTAGGAATAAAAAGGTATTTTTATTTTATTTTTATTATTTATTTACAAGGGTAAAATAAATAGCTATATATATTTATGTACATGGTATATATACAATGTTTCTTTTGGTTTTTATTTTTGTTCTTTTTATTTTAATTTTTGTTTCTATGGTTTTTATTCTATTTATTTACAACATGAATTATAGAATATATACAAATTTTATGGGATTTTGATTTATTTATTTTCAAGGTAAAATAAATATAAAAGTGGGTTTATGTACATGGTGGATATACACAAGGAAGGGTATTTTTATTTTCTTTTTAATTTTCTTATTTTTATTTTGATTTTGTATTTACAAATAGACCTGAGTATTTGGATCTCGATTTTCTAGAAGAAATCATCGATTTGAATGTTTTCTTTCCAAAACGTTCTTCCTATTTTTTAGGACGCGATATAATTGGAATACCACTTATTGTTAAATCGCTTTGCATATTAATCTCCTTCCAAAAATGACATCCTTCGAAATAGGTAACCACTCAATTGGTAATACACGTGTGTGGCCTAAAAATGGTGCTTAATGAAGCGCTAATCGCCCTGTGCGCATTGGATAAAAAGGGATAAATGGGGCTGCCCTAGGGGAGCTAACTTGGCTCCCCCCGCCCCATTTTCACCAATTTTTTTATTTTTTTTGAAAATTTCTTCATGAATATTCATCACTATATCCCTATATTATGCTATTCAAATTTTGTATGAAACAGAGACTCCTACAGCCTCCATCCAGACAGTCATTTTTTAACGGTAACATGATTTTTTAAATTGACCCCGTCTGGATGGAGGTCGTAGGAGTCTCTGTTTCGCATGAAATTTGAATGACATAATATATGGATTTAATAATGAATTACAAGGTTTTGGATTTCAAAAAAAAATAAAAAAATTATGTGAAAAAGGGGCGGGGGGAGCTAAGTTAGCTCCCCCTAGGGGGCATACACATTTTTCCCGGATAAAAATCCTACACACACATATACATACATACCACACATGACCCAAGATTTCAACTTATCGCATCTACAACCACATATGAATGGGCATCGAATCTATGGTTTTGATGCTCTTGGGTTGAAAAGATCCACAGTTTCAATATAAGGGCTTCGATCGTCTGCTGTAAACGGGTTTTACGGCACACGCTGCAATGAATGAGAAACGTCAGATGCGGATTCGACGACCCTCAGAGGGGGCTGGGGATAGTGTGCGCACATGTCGAGGCTGGGGACGTGCATCTCGAGGCTAAAGAGAGACGATTGGACGGTTGTAGCCCTTACAGCAGAATCTGCTGCAGCAGGGGCTATAGGAGACGGTCCAAGTTGTCAATATAACTCGTGTTCCCATTACGCATGTTTAACTGAAATTTCTCCCGCATCACTTTGTTCGATTAGCTACATTGCATGGATTGTCTGCTGCAGCAGTAATTGCTTAAACCGCTCGATCAAGATCGATGGGTTCACATGATTTTGCATGATACAAACACAAAAATTACAAAATCGTATGAACCGCTCGATCACGATCGAACAGACTCAAACATGTACCCACTGCAACAGCCGACCCGTTTCCTGTGGCATTTGCCTCCAAATTCCAAAGTCAAATCATGATGCAACTAAATCAAACGCCCGATATGATCAACACCCGTTTCAGCGTATTCCCACAGCTTCCATCCGATCCCTTTCGTGTCCCCTATCACAGTACAGCACCCTGTCCTACTGCTGCTGGGCTACGGTGGGAGGCAGAGGAGCAGGGGAGACATGGCCACAGGTGGTACTCCTTGCTTTGCCTGTTGCCTTCTTCTGGCTGCTGCTGTGCTGGTCTTGGATGGTACGATCCTCTCCTGCAGTGGAGGTGTCACCAGCAGATACGTTCGAAGATTGGGGGAGACCATAGATATGCCTCTCGATGCCGATGTCTTCAAGGTTCCTCCGGGTTATAATGCTCCCCAGCAGGTGATTTGTGAGGAAAGATCGAACCATTTTGTTGTTTTGGGTTCTTCTCTCTTTCGTCTCTGTCGCAGAAAAGATGGTTTTTTGTTTTGTTCTTGTTCTTGAATCACAGTGCTTTTTTGGGGATGATGAACAAGGGGTTCATTATGTTCTTGAGAAACCACATGCTGTTTTTTCTTCTTCTATTACTTTTGATCTTCCCGAGAAAAGGGGCAGATTCTATACTTGTGGATGGATGCTTGTGGGCATACTTTGACATTGCGGGTTCTTTTTTTAATGTTTCCTTCTTTGTTTATGAAGGTGCACATTACACAAGGAGATCATGATGGAGCTGCGGTGATTGTGTCATGGATTACACAAGATGAGCCCGGTACTAAAGTTGTGTTCTATGGGACGTCGAAGAACAACCTTAAATATCGTGCAAAGGGAACTGTTACTAGATACAAGTACTATGATTACACTTCTGGATACATTCACCATTGCATCCTCGATCAGCTCAAGGTTTTTGTAATCTTATAAGCAAGTCACTGTACTGAATTGATCTGCAATCAAGTTAAGAATAACGCATCATCTTTGTTTTGTTGCAGTATGACAAGAAATACTACTACTTGGTAGGAAGAGGACACACGACTCGGTTGTTCTGGTTCACGACACCTCCTAAAGTTGGTCCTGATGTTCCTTATACGTTTGTCTCATAGGTATTAAGCGTCTTCTGCTCCTTGTTTCCATTTTGCTTAAAAAGATAAACAAGTCCTCCTTTAGCATCTGTCACACTATTGCATGCTAGTGATGCTGATTTATAAAGATTCTCCTGCATAGTTTTGTGCAGATTATGCTTTCTTTTTGTGCAAATCTGGTTCGAAACATTAAATAATTAAGACCATGATTCCCCTAATAATGTGATAGTATTATGTATGTGAGTTTATTTGGACCTTTAAAATACATATGACTAGCTAAGTTTGCAGTACAGTCAGATTCTATTTCTTTATTTCGTTTTCCTCATATTATATTTGAGGATACATTCAAATAAAGGACATGCAATTGGTAAGGAAGCTATATACTTATATCTTGACTGGAAATTTAGAGTTGGAGTCTCAGAAAATGGTAGGCTAGGTTCTTAGATCGTCTTTGTCATAAATAACAAGAAACAAACCCTACCTAAGAGTATATTGATGTAAAAGGAAGATAAAAAAGTCAAAGTACAGTCAGGAAAATTGGGGATCCCTGAGATCCCTGCAGTTCTTTAATGTTTGACAATTGTTCTAATATGGAAAATATACAAAAAAGATATGCATACTGAGTGGTTTAATCAGCAAAAAAGTCTGCATCGTTAGGAGGGTGGGCGAAGGTCGGTTCTTATTTTCAATACCACATTAAATGCTCAAGACCATTGATGTCTTTAGTGATGAATGAATATTACGTACTATTTTATGCTTGCTTGGACCTTTAAATTCAAAAAGGCTTCCTAAGTTTGCAGTACAGTCCGATTATATATTCCCTTCTTTGTTTTCCTCAATATATTTTAGGATGCATTCCAGTAAAGGATCTACCGTTGGTTAGAAAAACTTATCTCGATATGCATTAGAAAATTGAGTCTTGCAGTCTTACAAAATGGTGGGGTAAGTTCTTGGATTGTCTGTCTGGTTATAAATAACAAGAAACAAATCCTACCTAAGAGCATACTGATGTAGAGGGTTGCTCAAAAAGTTAGAGTATATTCAGAACAATTGAGGATCCCTGAGATCTGTCATTCATCTGTGCGGCTGTGCCGCATCTTGCTGCTAGCTATTTTGCACTTATCTATCTACCCCTGAATCTTCGATGATAGTTTTGAAGATGGAAAAGATGCAAGAGAAAATACATAGTTGGTCATCATTTAATCAGGAAAAAAACAAGCCTAAGCACCAGCATGAGGGTGGGGAAATGTGTCAGTTCACATTCTTGGCACCTTTCGTCAAAGTCTGGTTGCTTCTCCTTTTAAAGATGACTGGTAATATTGAATTTTGGATATGCTACAAAATGAGACATAACTATGTCTTTGTTATCTAAATTATTTCTTGATAGAAAACTTTAAGTGTTTCCTCAACTTATTTAATTAGTTGGTGCATTGGAGGAAGAATTTATAAAGTATTCTTCATACGGATTGTACAACTTGCTCCATATAATAAGGCCATCGTCTACAGACTTCATTTGCTTGTGGCTTCGAAAACTATAAACTAAGAACCTACTTCTTAAGTACTATCTACATTTTATTGCTTTGAAGATTCGATATACCTGCAAGTTACCTACTTCTTATCTACTTCTTTTTTCATTTTGCATATTCAATATAACTCAGTCATGACCGGTCCCAAGCCCGGGTAAATGAGGAGGGTTGCGTTAGGTAGCCGACAACCAACGTAAAACAGTCAGAGACAATTTCCTAAATGGTATTTTTTTACAAAATACTATTTAGGAAGTTGTCCCATGACAGTCGGATCTTTTCAACATGGATTTAAGCAAACATACATATTTCGTTTGGACGTTCCTTACTTGCAACGCGTTGCATCTCCCGAATGCAATGAAAATTGACAAGGACCGCTACATTGCAGCCTAGATGTAATTCAAAATTTACAAGGGTTATCGCATGAGGAAGGCATGCAGGTAATTGAGCTAGTTCCACTGCATCACCGTCCGGATGCAGTCCAAAATTTGCAAGGGTTCTCGCATAATGGATGCATGTGAGTAAAGAAGTTAGTCCAAAAAAGATTGCAACGGAAGTTGTGGATTGGGAGTTGGAATATTGGCACTTTAACTGGAAAATTGATGGAGATAGTGGATACGATGGAAAGAAGGAAAATTCATATACTATGTCTTCAAGAGACTAAATGAGTTGAAGAGAAAGCAAGGGAGATCGAGAAGGCATGCTTTAAACTTTGGTATTCAGGTAAAGATAAGGGTAGAAACAATATTGGAGTGGTTGTGTATAAGGATTTGAAGGATTGTGTGGTTGAGGTGCAAAGATTTGGGGATCGGATTATTTTGCTAAAATTGGTGCTTGAAGAAGAAATTCTGAATATCATCTCAGTTTATGCACCGCAAATTGGTTTATATAAAAGGACTAAACAAGCTTTATGGGAGGATCTGGATAAGATTTTACAAAGAATCCCGCAAAGAAGATGATTTGCATAAGTGGAGATCTTAATGGACATGTGGGAAAAGATGCGTCAGGGTATGCTAGTGTTCATGGATGACATGGTTTTGGGGATAGAAATAAAGAGAGAAAAGTCATTCTTGATTTTGTAAAGACATATGATCTTTTCATAGCAAATACTCTCTTCAAGAAGAGGGATGAGCATTTAATTACTTATAAGAGTGAGCCAACTAGAACACAGATAGATTACTTTGCTTTGAGGAGAAGAGTTCGGTTGTGTTGTAAAGACTGCAAAGTAATCTCATGAGAGAGTTTGACAACCCAACATCGCTTTTTAGTCTTGTATGTACAAATAAAATGGCTGGTCAAGAAAAGAGGGTTCCTAAGACCACTAGAACTAGATGGTGGAATCTTCCACTAAAGCAATCGAGTTTTATGAAGAAGGCTTTAGAAGACTTATCTTGGGATTGTAGCAGAAGTGCATACGAGATGTAGGAGGCAGTGGCATCTTGTATCCGAAAGGTATCCAAAGAGATGCTAGATAAATCAAAGGGAGGAGCTCCAGGTCAAAAGGAGGCCTGGTGGTGGAGTGAAGGGGTGCAAGAAAAGCTAAAAATTAAAAGAACATGCTTTAAATCTATGTCTAAGGGTAAAACAAAGGAAATTGTCACAAATTACAAAATAGCGAAGAAGGAAGCAAAGAAGGCTATAAGCGAAGCTAAGTCAAAAGTTTATGAAGTTTCGTATAAAAATCTCAACTCTAAAGAGGGCCAGAAGGATATATTCAGGTTGACCAAAGAAAAAGAAAGAAAGACTAAAGACCTTTCTCAAGTGAGATGCATTAAGGACGAGGAAGGTCACGTGCTTGTTACCGTTGAAGGGAATCGGAAAAGATAATCATTATCAAACCCTACAACTCTCTTATATAGGAGAAAAGCTCTATGGGTAAATTACAAAGAAGGGACCATAGAATATAAACACGATAGAAAACACACGGTAACACAAAATATCTTAACACTCCCCCTCAAACTGGAGCATATATACCGATCATGCTCAACTTCGAACAACAATGATGAAAACGACCTATAGCCAGAGCTTTAGTAAACATATCTGCAATCTGATCTCCTGATGCAACATAAGATGTTGAGATAAGCCTCTTTTGGATCAAATCACGAGTGTAATGACAGTCTACCTCGATGTGCTTTGTCCTTTCATGAAATGCTAAATTGTTAGCTATAAATAACGCTGCATGATTATCACATTTGAGCTGCATAGGAAGAGGTACTTCAATAGTTAAATCAGTTAGAACATATTTTACCCACATCATCTCAGTACTACTCTGGGCCATAGCTATATCTTCTGATTCTGCAAGGGATCGAGCAACAACTGTTTGTTTCTTAGTCTTTCATGAGACTAATGAGCTGCTAACAAAAACAATAAAGCCTGTAGTAGACTTCCTGTCATTAGGACATCCAGCATAATATGCATCTGCACACTCTGTAACAGAAAGAGATGTGTCTCTCCTAAACAGAAGACATGCACCTGGAGATGACTTCAAGTATCTCAGAATCTTGAATACAACATCCATGTGCGCCTGCCTGGGTTGCTCCATGAACTGACTTTACTTACAACAAAAGATATATCAGGCCTGGTGATAGTGACATACAATAATTTCCCTACCAGTTCTCTGTAGCATCTCTTGTCCACCTCCTCAGATCCATCATCATGAAGCTTCACATTAGGATCCATTGGGGTAGTAGATGGTCTACATTCGGTCATTCCTGTCTCAGATTAAAGATCAGTAATATACTTCCTTTGTGTCATAACCATACCGTGTTGATTTCGTGCAAATTCCAGTCCAAGGAAGTAACGAAGCATACCCAAGTCCTTGGTAACAAATTGATGTCCAAGGAAGTCCTTTGCTACCTGAATTCCCTTTTCATCACTGCCAGTGATAACAATGTCATCAACATAAACCAAGATGACCACAATACCTCGCTGGTCTCTCTTTACAAAGAGAGTATGATCTGCAGATTTAACAAACCCCTTCTGTTCAGTCAATTCTGAGAGTTTCTGAAAGCAAGCCCTCGGACTCTCCTTAAGGCCATATATAACCTTATGAAGATGACATACCATACTGGACTCCCCCTTAGTAGCAAACCCAGGTGGCTGCTGCATGTAGACCCCCTCTTGTAGATCACCATACAAGAAAGCATTTTTGACATCCAACTGGAAAAAGGACCAATCTCTCACCACAACAACGGAAATGAGAATCTGTAAGGTAGAATGACGCGCCACAGAGAGAACGTGTCATGGTAATCCACACCATATGTTTGGGTGAACCCACAAGCAACCAACCTGGCTTTGTATCGATCCACTGTACCATCTGCGCGCTGCTTCATAGTAAAAAACCATTTGCTACCAACAACAGACGTACCTGGTGGAGGATGGACATAACTCCATGTACCTCGTGATTGTAATGCTGCCATCTCTTCCTCCATAGCTAAACACCACAGACTACTTTGCAAGGTCTCCTGATACGACCGTGGTATCTGTACAACTGACAAGCCCACAACAAAGTGCTGAAATTCCTTGGACAAACGCTCCAAGGAAACATGAGAACCAAAGTCTACCCCATACTCGGGATTCATCGTACGCGTACGCTTCTGCCTCCGGAGTGCCATAGGAATATCCAGATCATCAACATGAGTAGGAGAAGTATCATCCGCACCGTGAACCTCATTCTGTGCTAGCAAGTCACCCGTGCCATCAGAAGAACTCAAATTATCAAGACATACCTCGGGCGTGTTGGATGATGGAGGAGGCGCATGAGCCTGAGGCCTTCGCTGGTAGACCTGTGGAAAGAAAGTAGTAGACGTTGGTGGTGGCGGTGGCGGTGGCGGTGATGGAGTTAGAGGGAGAACATGGCAATGACGGAGGAGGCATATAAATATCTTCGTCATCCTCTGAAGGAGCAAGCCTGTCACCTGTGGAAGAAAAATACATAATAGACTCAAAGAAGGTGACATCAACACTGACATAGTACCTTCGTCGAATAGGGTCAAAACAACGATAGCCCTTTTGGGTTTTGGAATACCCAACAAAAACACATTTGACAGATCTTGGAGAAAGCTTATCAAGACCAGGGAAGAGTTGATGTACAAGCGCAACCGATCCAAAGACACGAGGCGTAAGCGAGAAAAGATCTTTCTCGGGAAACACAATCAAGAATGGGACCTTTTCCCCTAACGCTGAAGAAGGCATACGATTCACTAGGTAACAAGCTCTGAATCAAGAGGGTCCTGGTAACGTCCAACAAATGGTGGTGTTTCCTTTCAGCCACCCCATTATGTTGAGAGGTATATGGATACGATGTCTAATGCACAATACCATGAGATTTAAGGAATTGGGATAGTTGAGTACTGCAGAATTCTAGAGCCATTGTCTGAATGTATGTACTTGATTCTGGCAGAAAAATGTTCTTTACTTCATTAATAAAAGACTGAATAACAGGACCAGCATTAGACTTATTCTTGAGAAGGAAAACCCAACATAACCTAGAAAACTCATCAACAACAACAAGATAAAATCTGTGCCCCTAATGATCTGGGACACTACTAGGACCCAAAATATCGAAATGAAATAACTCAAACAGACTATGACTACTCGGACCCTGACGACTCTGAAAAGAGGACCGATGATGCTTCCCAAGCTGGTAGGCCTCGCACTGGAAAGTGGAGCGAGGAGAAATCTGTGGAAGAACATGAACCAACTTTTGCAGAGGAAGATGACCAAATCACAGATGCCACATATACGGAGAAACAGACCCAGTGTGTGAAGAAGATGAGGCACCAGCATACGGAGACTGCACAAGTCTGTAAAGGCCCCCTTACTCACGGTCAGTTCCAATCACTCTGCCTGTAAGTATATCTTGAAACACAAGAGTAGATGGATCAAATATGGCGTGACAATTAAATCTTTGGTGATTTGACTAATTGATAATAAATTCATGGGAAATTCAGGTGCATAGAAAACATTAGGGAGTCACAAGGTAGGAGTCAACTGCACCTCCCCCTGACCAGTGATGGGGGAATGTCTGCCATCTGCTATCACAATTGATCGTCCAAGCTGGACAAGAAAAACTCTGAACTGACCTCTGTCACCACAGAGATGATGTGATGCACCTGAATCCATGATCCACTTGACAAGTTTGCCCTGTAACACGTAGTAAAGACAAACACTGTACTTGACGTAGATGCTGGTGTTGAGGCTGATGCAACCACTTCTGAGGATCCTGAAGGAGAGTTAGTGGATCCAGATGTGCCAGGCATGATCTCTCTTAATTGTACTACGAGGCTACGGGCTCATCAAACCTTTGATCAGGTAAACTCCCAGTCTACTGTGTCTGTTCTGCAACCCCGGCTGAAGCAAGAAACCTATTCTTAGAATAGCAGGTTTTCTCAGAATGACCTGTCCTGTGGCAGAAGGTGCATGGTCGACTCGACCGCTGCCTCCTTTACCACGGTTGGAACTTCCTCGACCACGATGTACTGTATGGCTGCCTCTACCACGTGAAGCCGCCATAACTGAAGATTTATGGTGCTGTAAGATACTACCAGAGGATATGGATAGTCTTCTTAATCTTCGATACGCCTCCTCCATCGGAGGTATGGTAGCATCAGTGAGGATCTGGGCACGAGTTGCATCATACTCCGGATCCAGGGCTGCTAGAAATACCCCGGTCAATACGGAGTCTCTATATGCCTTGAGCTACTCTGGTGTAGCAGTAAAGGGTATGTAACCATGTAGCTTCTCGAACATACCACATAGCTTTTGCAGTAGGCTGACTCAGTATGTCATTAGCTATCTCCGTGGAAACAATCCCAGATAGCCATACACGAGCATATGCATCATCCGCCTTCCATGAGGCATTTATCCCAGTCTTGTCACGTGTCTCCTCTGTAGTGAGGATATGCTTCTTGCCATTACATTGCACCAAACTCATAAACTGCATGACCCACAGTTCATAGTTGGTTCCATCCATTTTAACAATGCGTGTCGGACCTTTGAAGGCACCCAGGGATGGAACATCCACCTTGTTGTCGGATATGATGACAACAATATCTACAGACTGGGATTACACCATGCTTAGACGAGAATGTCTACTCAGACATATATGAAGCGGTTGTGGGCGTAGACTCATACTACTATCAGCGCCTTTCCTCAGAATGCATGCCCCTTCCATGTTTATAGACGAGAAGCTAGGGCGTAGAAGGCTAGGGAACGGGCGATCGGGCGCTAGGGCACAGGTGCTCGGGCGCAGGAAAATGCTAGGGCGCGCAGGGGAGCGCATGAGGTGAGGATTTAAAGCACAGGACACACAGAGCACAACCGCGCAGACGCGTACGCCACACTCGCGTGAGGCGCTAGAGCGCACAGGCTGTACGCACAGCACCGCCACGCGACAGCGCAGATGCGCAAGACAACAGGGGGCGCGGGGAGCACGAGGATCTGATCGTGCAGCAACGGCAGCGCGTGAGGCTTTCAGTGGGGACGAGGAACTAGGGCACAGGCTCCGGTCTAGGACCGTCGCTCTGATACCAAGTTGAAGGGAACCGGAAAAGATAATCATTATCAAACCCTAGAGCTCTCTTATATAGAAGAAAAGCTCCATGGGTAAATTACAAAGAAGGGACCATAGAACATAACATGATAGAAAAGACACGGTAACACAAAATATCTTAACAGTTACTCAGAAGGATATAGAAACTAGATGGGAGCAGTACTTGCATAAACTTTTCAATGGGGAAGGAAATAAAGAGATCACTTTGGGAGATCTACCTAGTAGTGAAAGTTATTTGAATCATGCAACCTATAGACGGATACAAAGAAAGGAAGTAGAGGAGGCTTTGAAGGTTATGAGATATGGGAAAGGTGTAGGACCGGATGACATCTCTGTAGAAGTATGGAGAGTTTTAGGTGAGCGCGGTTT
The DNA here is from genome assembly GCA_037367405.1 of Ottelia alismoides. Classification (NCBI taxonomy): domain Eukaryota; kingdom Viridiplantae; phylum Streptophyta; class Magnoliopsida; order Alismatales; family Hydrocharitaceae; genus Ottelia; species Ottelia alismoides. Next base: position 1,228,035 of record JAZKJV010000557.1, on the reverse strand, counting down.
GACATGGCTTAAGTATCTATTTAATGTTATTTGGCGAAGCAAGAAAATGCCTGAAGATTGGAGGAGGAGTTTTGTGGCGCCTCTTTATAAGAATAAAGGAGACATTCAAAATTATTCAAATTATAGAGATATCAAGCTGATGAGCCACACTATGAAAATTTGAGAACGTGTGATCGAAAGAAGGTTGAGGCAAGTTTCAACGTAAAGGAAAATCAATTCGGATTCATGCCAGGTCGCTCAACTATTGAAGCCATCCATTTGTTGAGGAGGACAATGGAGATTTGTAGAGCTAAATAGAAGAACCTCCATATGATCTTTATTGATTTGGAGAAGGCTTATGATTCTGTCCCACGAGAGATATTATGGAGAGTTTTGGAGAAGAGACAAGTACATGTCCTATACATTAACCTCATAAAGGACATGTATGATAGGGCTTTATCTTGTGTAAGGACTCCGTCTGGGAAGATTGGCTATTTTAACATCAACATTAGTTTACATCAAGGTTCAGCTTTGAGTACGTTTCTTTTTTACTTTGATTATGGACAAGTTGACAAGTCACATTCAGGATGAGTTATCTTGGTGTATGTTATTTGTTGATGATATTGTGTTGATTGACGAAACTAGAAATGTAGTAAATGAGAAGCTTGAGATTTGGAGACATGAGTTAGAGATTAAAGGATTTCGTATAAGTAGGGCTAGGACAGAATATATGGAGTGCACCTTTGATGGAAGCGATGGTCAAGGAATTGAGGTGAAGATCGGCGAAGATAACATTCGGAAGAGAGATTCTGTTAGATATCTTTGCAACATGATGGAGAAATTGATGGAGATGTTACTAATAGAATAAATGCAGGCTGACTAAAGTGGAGAGGAGCCTCTGTTGTCCTCTATGATAAGAAAAATCTTTTAAAAATTAAAGAAAAGTTTTACAAAGCAGCCGTGAGACCTGCTATACTCTATGGATCGGAATGTCGGCCTGTGAATCATAGACATATGCAGAGAATGGTTGTAGAAGAAATGAAAATGCTAAGGTAGATGTGTGGACACACACGTAAAGATCGGATTCGGAATGATGCAATCAGAAGGAAAATTGGTGTAGCTCCCATCGAGGATAAGATGCGAGAAAACCGCTTAAGATGGTTTGGTCATTTGCAAAGAAGATCAGCTGATGCACCAATTAGGAGATGCGAGTGTTAGGATGTTGAGCCAGCTAAGAGAGGGAGAGGACGGCCCAAGAAGTGTTGGAAAGAGACTATATGAAGGGATCTTAATTTTGTGGATATAAGCCCAGGATTGATCCACGATAGATCTGAGTGGAGGCGAAGAATCCATGTAGTAGACCCTACTTAATTGTGGGAAAAGGTTTTGTTGTTGTTTGTTTGTTTGTTTGCATATTCATTATACTTGTAACTTGGAAGGTATGCATGGTTTAAGTTGTTGCAGTATTACTTAAAGGCGCCACCATTGCTATGATGGTTTCTATTTGCATTTAGATATTAATTGCGAGTGATGGTATGTACAGGGGATCTTGGACAGAGTTATGATTCCAATAGAACACTTTCTCACTGCGAGGCCAACAAAAATGGACAAACAATTCTATTCCTTGGTGACTTGTCATATGCAGACAACTACCCAAATCATGACAACCATAGATGGGATACTTGGAGCAGGTTTATTGAGAGAAATGCGACATACCAGGATATGGACTGCTGGGAATCATGAACTTGATTATGCTCCAGAGATTGTAAGCTCCACTCTTCTCTTGAAGCTTTGCAATTTAAAAATCCTAAATTTTAGTTTCGCAAAAAAAGAGGTTGGTTATTTCCTGAAGATGTAGCGATTCCTTTTTTTAGTTACTGATGTTACTAATAATTAAAGAGCCTTTTGTCGCAGGCATATCTCTGCTAATGAGTGACTCTTTTCTTTGATTGTATTTACTGGCAATTGCAGAACATCTTCGCAGGTGGGCAATTAATTGATGACAGATTAACATTGCCACTTCTACATGCATATTGCAACGAACATGAGTGATCACATTAGGTATAGTGTAGAAAATGATAATAGGCAAGAAATCATGAACATGAACTGAAGAACATCATGGATTTTCACGGTTTGTAATGACAGAGAGCCATCCTAAACCATGGGAGAAGCGGACAAATAGTTGAATGCAGTGTTGTAAAAGTCGCCCGACTGGCTCGATTAGTAGGTCCGACTAGTCTAGTCAGTGGGGTGGCCGACGGAGTACCGACTAATTCCGACTACGTACCATAATCGACCAATTTTCGCTTGGAGATACCGTATTTTTTAATGCTTTACTTTTTTAGAAGCAAACTTAGTATAATATGCTTAATGTTTTATTTAAATTCAATATTTTCTTTTATTTTATTATGGTAGTATAAAAATGTACAAAATCTATGTAAATATATGTATAAAAATGAGTTATATATTTAAAATAATTATAAAATTCAAAGCCAATTAAAGTCCGACTAAATCCGATTAGTCGCCCGACTACCGATTAATCCTTAGTCAGTAACCCAACCGACCGAGTACCGACTACCGACTTTTGCAACCTTGGTTGTTTGAATTCGTTCTTCTCAAGTAGTACCAGTAGTGTAGAGGTTGTTGTATGGTCCCACAAGTCAATCCCAAGGAATATGGGAATGAACTAGAAACCAAGCAATATCCAATTAGCCATTTAACTAAATACATTATTCTCATTAGATTGATAAGAAGATTTTCAAGATAACACAAAATTCAGGGTTTAAAATATGTATACATAATGATAAACATTTTGAGGTAAATAGGAAATATTGAAACCATGAAAAGGGTTATTTCATTGGTGACATGGTTTTTCAATGGCTATTTTTTTACAGTAATGAAATGGAGCAAATCTCCTTCCCCTCCCCGCATAAATACTGCAAAAGCCCCGATCGAATTCCTTTTCAACTCAGATGAATTACAAAATTTACTAGGAGGAAAACGTGGTGCAACATGCTGTCCATCTAAATTAGCGGACTGTTTATGGTTTTGATATGCTCAAATCTTCCCTTGAAGGCGGGTTAGAGCTGCAAACTGGACCAATAAGGTTTGTATTGAGGTTGTCATGTTTGTTATTCTCAGAGGGCATGTTACAACCCTTTTCCCACTACTAATTAACACAAAAGGGAACATTTGTTTCACTCTTTAATGGTTTCAGAACCACTTTAGGAAGGTTAACACATGAGCTTGCACAAAAGTTCTTTCTTTATTGTGTGTTGATTGTTGAGTGTTGTGATGTTATTTATATTTATACTTATTATCTCTTTCTTGTAGGTTGTGTTGCATGCCAATCTCCTTCCCAACCCAAGCCATACACTTGCGTCCCCTACCCTAATGTTCCTATTATGCCGTAGACGTTGTCAACAGCCTTGTTGCTTTCAACAAGTAGCCTTAGTGATATTTGGTTGATGAAATTTGTGACTTTAGAGGCTTTCAAACTTCGTTCATCTTCGTAATCCAAGTCCTCAACTTCTTCTTTCATGACGAGGTTGCAGTTATTGCAAAGAATGGGATTGTTGTACCCACGAAGAATATGTAGGTGGAGGTAGTGCTTGTTGGGAAATCGAGGGGTTCTCTTAATCTGTCTTGCAAAGGATGACTAGCAGCGGAATGTTCTTCACACGAGAACCGGGAAAATAATCGTAGCACAATAATCAAGTAACCACAGAGAGAAGAAATTTTACGTGGAAAAACCCTTGATGTGAGAGAGGGAAAAAACCCACGGGGCACGACGACTCGCAACAAAATCCACTAGGCCAGAAAACTGAGAGGGCACATTATCTTCTCAGTTTTGTTTCCCAACAAAACCGAGGCTCATTTAAAAGAATAAATCAGATAACTGTCACCTTGTACTTAGAGAACACGATACCGTTTTCTTCTCCTCGTCACGTGATGCCCCTCCTCGAGAATGAACCTCCTTGGCGGTTGCTTTCGCGCCTTTGACGCAGACGCTCCTCACGGATGTGACTTCTCTTCGCGCCCATGCGGGCTAACTCTTCGTGCCTTACGCGAACTTGCTCCTCACGCCTTGCGTGGGCTTCTTCTCTCCTTGCTTGGGGAGAGAAAACTAAGAGAGAAGAGAGGGAGAGATACTTGAGTTGGAATGATCCCCAATGCCATGTATGGGGTATTATTTATACTACTTTTGCCTCTTCTCTCCAATCCTACTCCTACATGAAGTAGGAGTCCCTAAAAGGATAATCATCCTTTTTCCTTTTTTTTAGATTATTGGGAACGGATAATGTTCCCAACAACCTTCCCATCCGCTCCCAATGGGGAGGTGTCTTCAAGAAGATGATCACGAGAGGTGACACCATTCAGCTCTCTACAGAGCTGCAGTTTGTCACGAGTCACGACCTTCGTCAGCATATCTGATGGATTTTTATCTGTGTGGACCTTCTTCAAAATAAGATGCTTATTGTTAAATTATCTCCAAGCCAATGATATCCCACGTCTATATGCTTTGTGCGAGCATGGTGCATCGTGCTCTTGTTCAGATCAATGGTGCTCTGGCTATCACATAAGACAATCGGCTCACTATCTTTGCATCCAAGTTCACCAAAATATCCCTGTAACCACAACACTTCTTTTCTTGCTTCTGCTACTGCAATGTACTTGACTTCAGTCTTTGAGAGTGTAATGCATTTCTGCAAATTGGATTGCCACGAAATTACTTCTCCTACAAATGTGAAAATGTACCCGGAAGTCGATTTCCTTTGATCCACATCTCCTGCCATGTCAGCATCTGTGTATCTACAGAGTTTGGGATCTGACATCTCAAATATCAGACACATACTTGAGCTCCCTCTCAAGTATCTCAGAATCCACTTCACAACTTCCCAATGATCCTTCCCTGGATTCGACATGAATCTGCTCACTATGCCCCTGACATGAGCAATATCGGGTCTGGTGAAAACCATGGGGTACATAAGGTTGCCAACTATGGACTAGTAAGGAATCTTGGTCATCTTAGCTTTCTCCTCAAAAGTAGACGGACATATCTCTTTCGTCAACTTGAAATGAGCAGCAAGGAGCATGCTAACAAGCTTCGCATTCTTCATGTTGAACCACTACAGAATGCATTCAACATACTTCTTTTGTGACAACCACAACATGTGCTTCTTCCTGTCGCGAGTGATCTGCATCCCAAGTATGTTGCTTGCCTTGCCCAAATCCTTCATCTCAAATTCCCTGGAGAGTTCCCTTTTGAGCTTTGCAATCAATTCAGGATCATGACCAACTATCAGCATGTCATCCACAAAGATCAACATGATAGTGAACCTGTCATTGAAACGCACACACATGGATTCGATGTAGTCCTCTTAAAGTTCTGCTTCATCGTGAAGGCATCAAACTCCAAGTACCACTGTCTAGGGGCTTGCTTCAAGCCATAGACTCTTCCTCAGCCTGCAAATCATATGCTCTTTCTCCTTCTCCTGGAATCCCTGTGGCTGCTCCATGAAGATCTCTTCCTTTAGATCACCATGAAGAAAAGTTGTCTTCACGTCCATCTGTTCTAGTTCAAGGTCTAGGTTTGCAACAAGACCTAGCACCACTCTTACAGAATTCATCTTCACAACTGGTGAGAAGATCTTATCATAGTCCATGCCCTCTTTTTGGTTGAATCCTTTCACAACTGATCTGGCCTTGTACTTTAGTTGCTTGCCACCATCATCTGTCTTCAGCTTGTAGACCTATTTGTTTTTCAGTGTTCTCTTGCTTGCAGGAAGCTCAACAAGATCATATGTATGATTTTTCTTCAGAGACTGCATCTCTTCATTCATTGCAATTTGCCAATGATCTCTCTCCTTATGCTTTTGTGCCTCCTCAAAAGTGCTTGCCTCATCATGATTAGTCAGCATTACGTACTGGGAAGTATGATAGCGAGATGATGAATGATGTGCCCTTCCAGATCTCCTGACCTGAGGCTCTACTGCATCTGCTTCTTGATGAGGTTTCCCCCCCTACCCAAGATACCCTACACCTACAGCAACGGGATCTGCATCTAGCTCATGTTGTTTTGGCTGTGCATCATCTCCATCTGTACCTAGTACTAAAGAAGGATCTGAGTCCTCATCGCTGTCATCATCCATAGCAATCCCATCTGACTCACCATCACCACTATCATCCTCAGCCAAAGTCCGATTCTCATAGAAAATGACATTTCTATTCTTGGCGATGGTCTTCTTCTTTGAATCCCAAAGTCGGTATCCGGACTCTTGATCTCCGTAGACAACAAAAATGCAGGGCAGTACCTTGTCATCAAGCTTCTTCCTATGTTCTTTTGGTATAAATGCATAAGCTTTGCATTTGAACGTTCTCATGTGAGCATATGAGGGATCTTTCCCAGACCAAATACGCTTAGGGACCTGAAAATTCAAGGGAACAAATGGAGATAGATTAATCAAGTAGCAGGCGGTCCGAACTGCCTCGGCCCAAAAGGTCTTAGGCAACTTTGTTGTCTTTAGCATGCATCGAACTCTCTGCACATTGGTTCTATTCATCCGTTCAGTGATACCCTTGTGTTGGGGGTGTGTCGGGCTCTGCCCTTTCATGCCTGATCTCGTGCTCTGCACAGTAGCTCTGGAAACCATGAGTGGTGTACTCCCCTCCATTGTCTGTGCGCAGACACTTCAATACTTTGCTTGTCTCGCGCTTCATCATGGCATGAAATTTCCTGAAGCAATCAAAGACTTGATCCTTCGTCCTCAGCATATAAACCCACACCCTCCTTGATGCATCATCAATGAAGGTCAGAAAACACTTGTTTCCACCCAAAGATGCTGTGTCCATGAGACCACACACATCAGAGTGAATCAACTGCAAAAGGTCTTCCTTCACCTTTGATCTGGTCTTAAAAGGTGCCCTCTTGTTCTTTCCAATCTCAAATGAATCACAAGGTGACAACGTTATATCAGTGTGGCATGGTATCAGTTCCTTCTGCTCAAAAGTTGTAAGTCCTTTTGGCACATGTGCCCGAGCTGACGATGCCAGAGATCCAACGTGTCAACCTCACTAGCATGTAGGCTGCCATCCATGACCTTCACCCGAGTCTTATAGAACGTGCAACACAACCTGCCTCTGGCTATTATAAGAGAGCCCTTGCTGATCTTACATCTGCTGTTATCAAACATCAGATGATATCCCTCCCTATCTAATTGAGAACCGGATATGAGGCTAAGCCGCAGGTCAGGAACGTGCCTAACGTCATGTAGTGTCATTGCATATCCAATATCAGTGTGAACTGAGATGGTGCATGTGCCAACAATCTTGGAGTAACTGATGTTATCCATCTTGACTCTCCCAAAATCTCCCTCTGTATAGGAAGTGAAGAACTCCCTGTGCAGAGTCACGTGGTAGGAGGCGTCCGTATCGACTGCCCACTCGGAGTCATCCCCTGCATGTAGACACTGCTTCTGGATAGTGAGAACCAACTGATCCTCATTGTCATCAACCACTAATGCAACAACGTTCACATCTTTATCTTTCTTCTGATTTTTTTTGGCTTCGGCTTGCTCTCTTTTCCAGACTCTACAGTCTCTCTTCCAGTGACCAGGCTTGTTGCAATGATGACACTTTCTTTTATCCTTGAACTTCTCCTGGATTTCTGTCTCTTTTGTGATTTTTCCCTGTTGTTGGACCTACCTTTTCTCTCAACTGCGTACATGTGAAGAAGAGGACTCTCTGGATGATTGCCGTCTGATTTCTTCATTCAGATGCTCTTGACCATATGTATGGTCAACTTACCGTCCGTAGTGGAGTTGTTCACGATAATCATCAGAGTTTCCCAACTGTCTGGCAGGGAACCCGGGAGAAGAAGCAATTCATCATCTAGCTCCATGTTCATGGTACTCAGTTGATTGATGAGACTCTGGAACTCATTCAAGTGCTCAACAACTTTTATCTCGTCCTTGTACTTTAGATTCACCAACTTCCTAATCAAGAATGCCTTGTTGGTGGTTTTCTTCTGCTCATTAAGCTCTGCCAGTTTCTCCCACAGTTTCTTCACATTTGTCTCTTCTGTGACATGGTGGAATACCGATAAGTCCAACCACTTCCTGATGGTACCGACAGCTTTCCTGTTCAGTTTCATCCAGTCACCTGCTGACATGCCCTCGGGCTTGGTTGTTTCTCCTTCGACCGGATCATGGAGGTCCTTGCAACACAAGATGTCCTCCATCTTGGCCTTTCATATTTACCAGTTCGTGCTCGTCAGCTTGATCATTGTGCCTTCGTCATCATTTCCCATCTCGACAATGTGTGCTTTGATACCACTTGCTGGGAGGGGTTCCCTTAACCTGTCATGCAGAGGATGACTAGTAGCGGAACGTTCCCCGCATAGGAACCAAGAAAATAATCGTAGCACAATAATCAAGTAACCAAAGAGAGACGAGAAATTTTGCAGGGGAAAACCCTCATCGATGTGAGAGAGGGGAAAAACCCATGGGGGTACGATGACCCGCAACAATATCCACTAGGCCAGAAAAATGAGAGGACACAATGTCTTCTAAGTTATGTTGCCCAACAAAACTGAGGCTCATTTACAAGAATAAATTAGATAACTCTCACCTTGTACTTGGAGAACACGATACCGTTGCTTCTCCTCGTCACGTAATGCCCCCCCTCGAGAACGAATCTCCCTAATGGCTGCTCCTTACACCTCCGACGCAGACGCTCCTTGCGGATGCGACTTCTCTTTACGTCCCTGCGGGATAACACTTCGCGCTTTGTGGGAATTTGCTCCTCATGCCTTGCGTGGGTTACTTCTCTCCTTGCTTGGGGAGAGAGAACTAAGAGAGAAGAGAGGGAGAGATGCTTGAGTTGGGATGATCCCCAATGCCATGCATGAGGTCTTATTTATACTACTCTTGCCTCCTCTCTCCAATCATACTCCTACATGAAGTAGGAGTCCGCAAATGGATAATCAACCTTTTTCCTCTTTTTTAGATTATTGGGAACGGATAATATTCCCAACAGTGCTACCAAATACAGGAAACATAAAAGAACTCGTTCCTTAGTCCTATGATTTGACTGGACGAGACTAATTATCGCCAGGATTAGATGTTAATTAGAGGGCATGGACTTCTTATCTTAATTAAATTGAGTAGTATTCTTGTAAAATTTTTTTAGAGAAAGGATTATGGACTATGTATTTGGGCTATATATAAAGGAGTAAAGGAATTACTTCGACAGATCACCAACACCACAAAACAAGATAGATAGATAGAGAGAGAGAGCGCAATGCAATGGAGAGAGTTATACTTCTGAATAACTTTTCATCTTTTGTGGTCGTAAGAGGTGATGTAGCATTATTATATCACGTGTCATCTTCTTTACGTATATGTCAATCAATCAACTAGTATCTAAACAAGGGTTGAACATTTACGAGAGGGTGCAATAAAATATGTATACATATCTTAAAAGCTACGAAAAGTTAGTAATGCTGGTTGCTTGGAGAGATTAATGAGTCCTACCCAAGGATTCTTCTTGTAGTGATAGACAATAATATTATGGAAGGAGGCTTGGCAATAGTGCAACATGATAGAAAATTGGTGGTATAGAATCATACATCTGATGATTACGACAAATAGTTGAGATCAAGAGCATCATTAATCGATTGAGGAGATCGAAAGATTCGGATAGAGGTTTTTGCATGCTCTCAATGAATCAGATCATATGGAATAGGAGGATTTGAGTCCAATTTTCCAGATATTGCAATAACATTTTGATTTCAACTATTTCAAGGAAAAGGTTGAGATATAACCCAATTGGGTTGTTGGGTATTTTGTGGCAGATGATAACCACACACATGAGAGGGTCCTGTGGAAGTTTTTTAGGCATCAAAGAGGAAGCCAAAAAAGATGAAAGATGAAGAGTGGATGAAGATGTGAGAAGTTCAACTGTTGATACCATGTTATAATCAAACGCACTAAGCACACACAAATATGGAGACAAGGATTTATGTGGAAAACCCTGCAGAGAGGGAAAAACAACAGGGACTCTCAATCTCTAATCTCCCTCACTAGAGATTAGGGCCCTTTTCACTAAGTAATCTTTCAATAAGGAGAGATGAGTACAATATATAGAGAATGATGGGTAAACAATACCTCATCCAAAGATCCGTTTACCCATATAAGTATGAATTCAACATCAACGAAGGTCACTAGATGCTATAGCAATTGATGAAGTCGTGTGTTGGCGATAGAGAGAAGATATTCTATTGTTGGAGTATAAGTTGTATGTGTCACTTATGTGGGAGATGGGAAAATGGATCTCTCTAGGATCCATTTACCCCATCAAGTTGTTTAGTCCCACATCTACTAGTTGTGGGATGTGGAGACTCGGTGAGGGTTATTTAAGAAGCCCCTCACCCCTTTTATCCAATGAGAAAGTTCATTAGACTATCGGTCCTTTGAGACATTCTCCCGTGGTTTCATTCCGCTCCTTGGGAAGTAGGATTCCACGTAAATCCTGGTGTTCTTCATGTTTTAAATTTTTTTCTCTGATATTCGCTTCTGTATCATATTTTCTAACATGGTATCAGAGCGGGTCGATTCTCGAAGATTTTTATGTTCATTCCTTATCCGAGATTTAATTTTTGTTCTTGAAGATGTACTTTTGAAGAAATTATCTATGATTCAAGTTGAGTTTTAGGGTTTCTTTTTGAAATCCTAATCCTGCAACCTTGTTATGTTGATGCTCTCCAGTTCCAGACATCCGCCTCTACGCGCCTTGCGTATCTTCATGCCGATAGCACCGTCACATCTTCTTCCTCTCTCTAGTTAATAGTGCCTGACCTCTCTCACAGTGGAGACTATTCTTCTCTCTCTCCTGGGTGCGGAATCGGGCCTAGCGAAGCTCTAGTCGCACAACCAGCGCACCTCGCTCAGGCCGCATCTATTCAGGAAGAGCTCAAGGCTCCAGGAGCCCCATCTCATCTCATGTTCTCGCATCTAGCGGCACATATCCAGTTCAAGCGGCAATGCTGCTCCAAACACCAGGTGGCCACCCTTCCCGATCTCCTACTCCAAGCGGCGGCAACACAGTCGTTGGTGGCGCCATCGATCTCCCTTCTCCAACCCTTCTGCTACCAGGTGAAGACCCCCCTCACGAAGCCTCCAGGATAACCTTCATCAAGGCGGCAAGGCGCACCAGCGGCGTGATGAGCTTAGAGCCCTCGTGCTCCCAACGCATCAGCTGCGCCTTCTCGCTGCACACGAATCCTCCATCCTCCTCGGCGGTGGCAGCATCACAAACACCTCCAGGCGCTTCTTCTCAGCATCGACGAAGCCCCTCCTAGATCCTTGGCGACAACCCCCCTGCCCACCTACCGTGTGGTTTCTTCGGTACACGAGTCTTCTACAGGAGGCACCTCCCCCACCCCCGCACCCACCACGCGGCTTTCCTCCCCGATGCTTCCTCCCAGTGACGGCGTGCCCCAACGGGTCGGGTTTTCTCGAAGAGATAGGGTTCAGAACTGGGAACCCTAAGGGCCATAGGCCATTTAAAAACAAAAATATCTAACCTGTACGTTTGAAAAAAATACGAAGGGTGGTTTTTTAAAAAGAATTATATGAGAGAGGGGGGAGGGCTGAGCAGCCCAGTTCATTAAAAAAATACATTGGATGAGAGTTGAAGTATCAACCAAGTTGAACCTTGAGTTTTTGTTGAAAAAAAGATTGATTGAGAGGAAATGTCGTAAAAAAACTGAAACGGCTTATTACAAAAAAAGGAAAAATGAGTTGGCTATTTAAAAAAGGGAAATAGCCAAAATGAAAAAAAATGCAGGAAAAAGGGAAAATGAAAAGCCGTAAAAAAATTGTGAACAACTTGTGCGAGGAAAAAAAGAGGCAACGACTTATGTGGTTTTGTTTATTCCCTATCATTGTTGTCTTCTCTCAACTTGGTCGATGTTTATATTCTGACTATTATGGGAGAAGGGGGAGTATTGTGTATCGTCACATGTCCATTCAGATGACAGATTCTACAGACCAGCCAGATGTTCAAACTCTACAGTTCAGTTTCAGACACGCATATGTATGCGGTCTTTTCAGATGAGCATATGTTTGCCATTATTGTTTGTGGTTCCCATCTTTTGTTATTTCGGCCAGGATTTTCATGTGATCCATAGGGACTCAAGAGTAGAGATCCCATTCTCCATGCCATGTGGAATAGGATTTTCATGTGGTTTCATAGGGACTCCAGAGTGGAGATCCCATTCTTTGAGCCAAATAGGAGAGACCCGATTCTCCAACGGGGAGACTTTCAGACTCCATTCTCCAACGACCATAGACTCCGACGAGGATTGCACTCCACGGCCTTTTTAGGCCCTTTCGGAGATGGAGTAGTTGTCTACATGTTGTGGCGGGACAGAGTTCTCCATATGGAGACTCGTTTCAGTTGCAATGACTCTGACAGGCGTAGTACATAGAACATGCTCTCCAACGAGGAGATTCAATTAACTCACACTCCAACCCGTTCGTCCTCCTTACCTGCACGTCATGAGAAGCAACGTCCTCGACAGTAGCCGGCAACTGTGCACGTTGAGTTGATATTGTCTGTCGTTGTTAAGAAAGAATAAACAGAGATCAATTTCCTCAAACCCTAGAGCTCTCTTATATAGGAGAATAACTCTATGGGTAAATTACAGAAATAAGACAATAGGACTAAATAACATAATTATTCTAACACTCCCCCTCAAGCTGGAGCATATATATCTATCATGCTCAGCTTGGAACAACAGTGATGAAATGTCCCCTAGCAAGAGCCTTGGTGAACATGTCTGCAATCTGATCACCTGATGATACATAAGATGTCGAAATGAGCCCTTTTTGAATCAAGTCCCGTGTGTAGTGACAGTCCACTTCAATGTGCTTTGTCCTTTAATGAAAGGATGGATTATTAGCTATAAACAAGGCTGCCTGATTATCACATTTAAGATGCATAGGAAGGGGCACTTCAATAGTTAAATCCGTCAAAACAGACTTAACCCACATCATCTCAGTATTGCCTTGGGCCATTGCCCTATATTCTGACTCTGCACTGGATCGAGCAACGACGGTTGATTTCTTACTCTTCCAAGCTATTGGTGAGCTACCAACAAATACAATAAAGCCTGAAGTAGACTTTCTATCATTAGGACACCCAGCATAGTCTGCATCTGCACATCCTGTGACGGATAGAGATGTATCTCTTCTAAACAGAAGACCAGCACCTGGAGATGACTTCAGATATCTCAGGATCATAAAAACCGCATTCATGTGAGCCTGCCTGGGTTGCTCCATGAACTGACTTACCCTATTCACAGCAAAGGCTATATCAGGTCGGGTAATAGTAACATACAATAATTTCCCCACTAACTCTCTGTATGGTCTTTTGTCCACCTCCTCAGAGTCATCAGCATAAAGTTTAACATTAGGATCCATAGGAGTAGTAGCTGGTCGACATCCTGCCATACCTGTCTCAGACAACAGATCAGTAACATACTTCCTTTGTGTCATTACCATGCCTTGCTGACTTCGTGCAAACTCCAGTCCCAGAAAATAACGAAGTGTACCTAGGTCCTTGGTAACGAACTGCTTGCCAAGGAAATCCTTGGCTGCTTGAATGCCTTGTTCATCACTACCAGTGATAACAATATCATTAACATAAACTAAGATGATCACAATACCTCGTTGGTCTCTCTTTACAAAGAGAGTATGATCTGTTGTAGATCTGACAAAGCCCTTCTGTTCAATCAATTCCGAGAGCTTCTGAAACCAAGCCCGCGGACTCTGCTTCAGGCCATATATGGCCTTATGAAGATGACACACCATACTAGACTCCCCCTCAGCAGTAAACCATGGTGGCTGCTGCATATACACTTCCTCTTGCAAGTCACCATACAAGAAAGCATTCTTGACATCCAACTGAAACATGGGCCAATCACGGACAACAACAACTGCAATAAGGATCCGTAGGGTAGAGTGACGTGCCACTGGGGAAAACGTGTCCTGATAGTCCACCCCATATTTCTGGGTGAACCCACGAGCGACCAATCTGGCTTTGTATCTGTCAACTGTACCATCAGCCCGATGCTTAACGGTAAACACCCATTTCTTGCCCACAATCGACGCACCTGGTGGAGGATGCACAATACTCCACGTACCTCTCGACTGCAAGCCCGCCATCTCTTCCTCCATAGCTAGGCGCCACTGACTGCTCTGTAGTTCCTCTTCATACGATCGTGGGATCTCTATAGCCGATAATCCAACAACAAACTGCCGAAAGTCCTTGGATAAACGATCCAAGGAAACCTGAGAAGCAAATTCCAGCCCATATTTAGGATTCATCGTCCGTGCACGCTTCTGCCTACGATGCGAAATAGGGATATCGAGATCATCAACAGGAGTAGAAATACCATCAGCACCCCGTACATCCATCTACGTATACAAATCACCCGTGCCATCAGAGGAACTCAAATGTTCAGTATATACCTCGGGCGTGCTAGATGATGGAAGAGGCGCATGAGCAGAGGGTCGACACTGATAGACCTGAGGATAGAATCTAGTAGGCAGTGGTGGCGGCGGCGGTGGTGGTGGTGGAGTATGCGATGGTGGTGTTGGACTAGAGCATGGAACGGACGTAGAAGGAGGCATATAGATATCTTCTCCATCCTCTGAGGAAGTAATCATGTCACCTGTAGGAGAAAAATACATAATGGACTCAAAGAAAGTGACATCCGTACTACCATAGTACCGTCGTCGAATAGGATCAAAACACCGATATCCTTTTTGGGTTTTGGAGTAACCCACAAACACACACTTGACAGCTCTGGGAGAGAGCTTGTCAAGACCAGGGGAGAAGCAATGAACAAATGCAACGGAACCAAATACGCGTGGTGTAAGGGAGAAAAGATCTGTCTCGGGAAATGCGGTCAAGAACGGGATCTTCTCCCCTAATACAGACGAAGGCATACGATTGACCAGATAGCAAGCAGTTAGAACCGCATCTCCCCAATAGGAATGAGGGGCACGACTCTGAATCAAAAGGGTTCTGGTTACATCCAATAAATGTCGATGTTTTCTTTCAGCCACTTCATTCTGTTGGGAGGTATATGCACAAGACGTCTGATGCACAATCCCATGGGACCTAAGGAATTGAGAGAGTTGAGTACAACGCAATTCTAGAGCATTATCAGACCGTATGTACTTGTTATAAAATAGAATATGCAGAAGCGGATGATAAAACAGAGCAAAGAACAAGAAACATCAACATGGGAACACCATGATTTTACGTGGAACCCTACTTCGTGAGGAGCGGGATGAAACCACGGGAGAAGCCCTCAAAGGGGCGTGTTTTGCATAACTTTTTCTCAATGAGTACAGGAGGTCTGGGGCTCCTTATATAGCCTTCTCAGAGCCTCCAAGTCCCACCACTGGACGATGTGGGACTAAACACTGGATGGGGTAAATGGATCTTCTCCAGGATCCATTTACCCTGCTACAACTCAATATGGCGCATAACCAAATACTCCAACACTCCCCCTCAAGCTGGAGCATGCAATGCTCAGCTTGGACAAACAGAAAGAAACTCAACTCAACTCTACAAGACACTACGGACAATATCAACCCAACGCGCACATGCTGCAGTCGAGGACGTTGCTTCTCATGCCGTGCAGGTGAGGAGGACGAACGGGCTGGAGTGTGAGTTAACTGAAGACTCGGAATATGACCATCGAGTCTGAAAACTTGCGCCTGATGTCTCCTCGTCGGAGAACTGGGTCTCTCCCATCTGGCTCAGAGAATGGTGCACTGCTCTGGTGTACCTATGATACCACATGAAAACCCTTGCCAACATGGCATAGGGAATGGTCCTCTACTCTGGAGTCCCTATGGCTCACATGAAACCTCTGGCCGCACAACAACAAGAATGATGGGGACCTCGAACTGATGATGGCAACATATGCTCATCTGAAAATGACCGCAAACATATGCGTGTCTGAAACTGGACTCGGAATCAATCGTCGAGTCTGAAACTGCAATCTGTAGAGTCTGATCAACTGGCTGGTCTGGAGACTGGCATCTGAATCTGGATCAAGACCTATGACTCTACATATATACTCCCCTTTCTCCCATACTTGTCGGAAAACATGGACGTCGACCAAGTTGGGAGAAGACAACAATGATGGGGATAAAACAAAAACCACTTAGCCGATTACACATTTGTCGGCTTTCAAAACATTCAATTTTTTTTTGAAACTTTTTTTTAAGCCGTTGTTTTTTTGGCTTTTCATCAATATTTCTTCTTTCTTTCTTTTTTGGCTTTTGCATTTTTTTAAGCCTCCATTTTTTTTGCTTTGCATACGACTTTTTTTTGTGTACGCGCCTCTTTTTTTCCAACAACGTACGGTTTTTTTTATTGTACGCGCTTTTTTTTCGACATTTTTTCCTTTTTTTGTAACAAATGGCCAAAATTGGCCCTCAAAGCAGCCCCTTGGGCCCTTTCTCTCTCTCTCTCTCTCTCTCTCTCTCTCTTTCTTTTTAAAAACCAACGTGGCCCATTTGAGCCAACTTTCTCACCTTTTTTTAACAATTAACCCACATGGATCCAATACAGGAGGCCCCTTTTGGGCATATTTAGGGTTCCCCAACGGGAACCCTTTCTTTCTCATACCAATAGCCGCCGCCGTCGAGATTGAGAAGAGGGAGCCGTAGGGGGCTCCGCTTGAGGTGCTTCGCGCACTGTCTCGCACGGGAACGCCTCCGCACGATGGGGCAAGCAGCAAGTTGCACCGACTGCTGCGCGAGAGAGAAGCCAGGGAGATGCGTGAGCGTCTGTGGGTTCTGGATGCGCGTGGTGCACGGGGATGCGCGTGGTTCATGAAGAGCTGGAGTCACGCGTGCGTCCGAGCACCCCGGGTTTGGTGCGACATTTGCCGCCGAGGAGTGTGCGGCCTGGAGATTCTGCAGCTTACGAAGCTTGGACAGTCGCCGAGGGTTGTTGGGCGGCGAAGGAAGAGCGGAAGGGCGCGGCTAGAAGCCACCGATGGCGCCATCTGTTGGTGTCGCCGGCGAAACAAGGAGGAGGAGCGCGCGAAGGGATCGCGCAGGAAGGAGGAGCGCCGCCTAGCGCTAGCGCAACGAGGGATGCTTGTGCTTCGGATGCCGCCACCGCCTGCGCCTCTGGATGGTCGTGCGAGGGGCTGCACGCATATGAGGAGGAGGAGATTCCGCCTGGGGAAGCCGCCTTGAAGGAGATGTCGAGCTTCATCTGGAGCAGTTGGCGGCATTGCCTTGAAGGAGGAAGATGCGCACCTCCTCTTCCTTTAACAGATGCGGCTAGGGCTCTGGAGATTGGAACGCCTGAGAGGAGGCCGCCTGGGAGACGCACAGGACTGGAATGAATGTGCCGCATGACCATAAATTAGGGTTTCAGATCTGAACCCTAGAACTCGGATCTTAAACACCGAAAAACTCATAATAATATTCTTCTCCAATAACTTTCACTAGCAGAAATTACAAGAATATCAAGAACTGAGTTTAATAAACAAATCTCCAAAACAAATATGAACAACATGAAAATCCCGAGGATCGAACCCGCTCTGATACCATGTTATACAATAGAATATGCGGAAGCGGATGATAAAACAGAGCAAAGAACAAGAAACATCAACATGGGAACACCATGATTTTACGTGGAACCCTACTCCGTGAGGAGCGGGATGAAACCACGGGAGAAGCCCTCAAAGGGGCGTGTTTTGCATAACTTTTTCTCAATGAGTACAGGAGGTCTGGGGCTCCTTATATAGCCTTCCCAGAGCCTCCAAGTCCCACCACTGGACGATGTGGGACTAAACACTGGATGGGGTAAATGGATCTTCTCCAGGATCCATTTACCCTGCTACAACTCAATATGACGCATAACCAAATACTCCAACATTACTCTAGCAGAAAAAATATTCTTTATTTCATTGATAAAAGACTGAATAACATGACTAGCATCAGACTTATTTTTAAGAAGAAAGACCCATGATAACCTAGAAAATTCATCGACAGCGACAAGATAAAACCTGTGTCCTTGAAGATCAGGGACACGACCGGGACTTCAAATATCAAAATGGAGCAACTCAAACAGACCATGACTACTTGGACCCTGGCGACTCTGAAAGGAAGACCGATGATGTTTCCCAAGATGGCAAGCCTCGCATTGAAAGGTAGAACGGGGAGAAATCTGTGGAAGGATATGCATCATCTTTTGTAATGGAAGATGACCAAACCAGAGATGCTAGGTGTATGGAGAAACAGATCCAGCACTAACAGAAGAGACACCAGCATAAGGAGACTGCACCAGTCTATAGAGATCCCCTTGCTCACGGCCAGTTCCAATCACTCTGCCCGTTAGGATGTCCTGAAACAAAAGAGCAGATGGGTCAAATATGGCACAACAATGTAAATCTCTAGTGATTTGACTAATCGACAGTAAATTCATTGAAAATTCAAGAGCATAAAGAACATTCTGAAGCCGTATTGCAGGGGTCAACTGCACCTCCCCCTGACCAGTAACGGGAGAGTGTGTCCCATCAGCTATCACCACAGATCGTCCTGTCTGAGTTGCACTAAAAACATCCAACTGCTTTTTATCACCACATAAATGGTGAGATGCTCCAGAATCCATGATCCATTCTGATAGATCGGCCCTGTAACAACTAGTAAGAGCATATGTTGTACCTGACGTGGATGCTGACGCTGAAGCGACTATCTTTGAAGTACTTGCTGACCCTTGGCTAGGCATGATCTCTCTAAGTCGCGCCACCAACTCCTCAAACCTCTGATCCAGAACATGTGAAGGACCCCCTTCCTGCCGAGTCTGTTCTGCCACATGTGCTGTAGTAGTAGGAAATCCATGCTTGGAATAACATGTTTCCTCAGTGTGACCTGTCCTACGACAGTAAATACACGGCTGTCGAAGAGGTCTGTTACCTCCTCCTCTGCCACGACCACCTCTACCTCGGAACTGTGGAGATCCTCCCCTGCCACGAGATGCTTCCATGGCGGAGGATGTCTGAGATAGCGGAGATCCACCATGAGATATGGGGAGTCTACTCAACCTGCGTTAGGCCTCCTCCATAGGAGGTATGGTGGCGTCTGTAAGGATCTGTGCTCTGGCGGCACCATACTCCGTATCAAGCGCTGCTAGAAATACTCCTGTCATCACTGAGTCCCTATATGCCTTTAGCTGTTCTGGTGTGGCTGTCCTGTACCATGTAACTTTTCAAACATACCCCTCAGAGAGGTATACAGGGTATGAAGAGGACGACCGTTCTGTTTCGAGGTGAAAATATCATGTTGAACCTGTAGGATCTTCGACTCGTTCTTTGCAGGAGAATATGTGGCAGCAAGGATATCCTACATGGCCTTCGCCGTGGGTTGACTCGAAATGTCATTGGCTATCTCCATGGATACTGTACCAGATAACCATACACGTGCACATGCATCATCAGCCTCCCATGAGGCGTTAACCCCAGTCTTCTCAACAGGTTCCTCTTGTGTGAGAATATGCTTCTTGCCATTGCATTGCATAATACTCATGAACTGCATGGCCCACAGTTCATAGTTTGTGCCATCCATTTTCACAACGGGTGCTGGACCTTTAAAGGCACTCAGGGACGGAAAATCTACCTTGTTGTCTGACATGATGACAACAATATCTGGCGACTGGGGTTACACGATTAGACGATAATGTCTACGTGAACATGTATGAAGGCAGTTGTGGGCGTAGACTCATACCACAACGCCTTCCATACCTTGAGGGTTCCTCTGACGAGTTCGCCTAAACGCACAAACCACAGGAGATTAGATCAGATCAGGTCCACGCAGATCTCAGGAGCACCACGTAGAGATCCACGCACTAGGATGTGCGTAGACGAGCGGGTGCGCGAGAGAGAAGATGCAGGTGCGCAACACGACGTGCGATGAAGAGGATGAAGACGCGCGATACGCGCGGATGAGGCAGGGCCCCAAGGCGGCAGCGGCGACGGCGACGCCTTAGGTCTGGGCCCCAAGGCGGCGGCGAGGTTTTAGGTGGGGAGAGGGGATTAGGGCACAGGCTCCGGTCTAGGACCGTCGCTCTGATACCATGTTAAGAAAGAATAATCAGAGATCAATTTCCTCAAACCCTAGAGCTCTCTTATATAGGAGAAAAGCTCTATGGGTAAATTACAGAAATAAGACAATAGGACTAAATAACACAATTATTCTAATAGTGCCATGTAGCGTGAGTTGAGATTTCTTTTTGTTTGACCAAGATAAGCATTGCATGCTCTAACTTGAGGGGGAGTATTGGAGTATAAGTTGTATGCGTCACTTATGTGGGAGATGGGTAAATGGATCTCTCCAGGATCCATTTACCCCATCTAGTTGTTTAGTCCCACGTCTACCAGTTGTGGGATGTGGAGACTCGGTGAGGGCTATATAAGAAGCCCCTCACCTCCTGTATCCAGTAAGAAAGTTCAATAGACTATCAACCCTTTGAGATATTCTCATGCGGTTTCATCCCGCTCCTTAGGGAGTAGGTTTCCATGCAAATCCCAATATTTTTCATGTTTTAAACCTTTTTCTCTGATATTCGCTTCGACATCATATTTTCTAACATCTATATAGAAGGAAATGAGAGGTTGATCCAAGTCATGAAATCCTATCGTATGCTTCCATCATGACAAAGAGGGTCACAAAGTTATTGATTCTTTGAGATATATAAATGAAAAAAAAAGAAAAGTACGTTTGTAATCCATACTTAGACCACGAGGATTCCATTGTAGTATTGTTCGTATGCCTTCAATCCTAACTATTTGTTCTGCTAAATCCAGTTGAAGAACCGTCTAATGCACCCACCGTCACACCATAACCTACTAACACGGGGGATAGGAGGGAGCAAGTGTATCCCCCCGACAAGGGTTGTAGGGGACAACGCCCTCATCCCGAAACAATTTTTATATAAGTTATTGAATTAGTCTGCATCCTAGATCCTTTTGTATCGAGAGTGCTATACAAACTCTACAGTGTTAGAGCTCTCTATATCCTATGTATTTTTCTTCTCTAAAAATAGTGAAACTGCGTCACCATCCAAGGACGTAGCCCAATTACAGGTGAACCTTGTAAATCCGTATGTTTTCAAAAAAAATGAAGCTTCGTTAGATGGATGTTATGAATACCTTCTTGAATAGAGATCTTGTAGAAATGTTTACATTCATGTCATCTATCCATGAGAAGACATGAAAATGCTGCAAATTGAAAAAAAAACTTTATATGGATTAGAGTCCGGTTCGAGAGGCCTAAAGTTGTGATGATCAGACTAGGATATTACCAAGGCAATGATGATCATACTCTCTTTGTCAAGAGGCTAAAAATAAAATGATCCTTCTTGTTTATGTTGATGACATGATTATCATAGGGGATGACGAAGAGGAGATAGCTTGTATAAAAAGAGACCTTGATGTGGTCTTTGACCTGAAGGATCTTAGAACCTATAGTATTTTCTGGATATGGAATTGACAAGGACGAATGAATGTCGTATTCTTTATCAAAGAAAATATGCTCTAGATTTGTTGAAGGAAACTGGAAAGTTGAGATGTAAACATGCCCCTACACCTGTTGAGGGGATTCACAAGTTGACAATCAAAGATGAAAGTAACTTGATGAAGACTCCAAGAGTCGGTACTAGATATTTTTGGGTAAGTTGATTTATCTTACTCTAACCAAACTCGACATTACTTATGCAGTCGTTGTTGTAGTCAATTCATGCATGTACCTATTGATATTTACATGAAGAAAGTAGAGAGTATCCTTTGCTATGTAGGAAAAGACCATGGAAAAGGACTTATCTTTATAAAAAAATGCAAAAACTTGAGATCGAAGGATACACTGATTTAGATGGGGCTAGATGCACTGATACAAGGAGTCCACAACTGGTTATTGCATATTTTTGGGTAACAATTTAATGATTTGGAGAAGCAAACGATTATCAGTATGTGCTCGATTTAGTGTTGAAGGGGAACACAAGGTTGTTGCCATAGGTGTTGCTGAGATGTTCTGGGTCAAGATATTTTGATGGACAATGGAATAAATTTGAGTTGCCTATGAAATTTTCCTATGACAACAATGCTGTTGTAAATCTATTCAACAATCATGTCCTGTATGATAGGACCAAGCATGTGGAGATTGATCCTCATTTTAGCAGATAGAATTGACTCCAAGGAACTTGTTCTACCATCCATAGAAAGTAATGATCAAGTGGCTGACATCTTCACCAAGGTGCTTCCCACAACTAGTTTAGTAAGAATGTCGGCAAGTTGAGCATGTAAAATATCTATGCCCAACTTGAGGGGGAATGTTGTCTTCCTTGTCTTACGGGTAAATGGATATTGGGTGATGATCCAATGTACACACTTGATACTATACTTGTCCCACCTTGGTTTCATATAGAAAAAGAGAAACCCTAGTTGCTATGAGCAACATGATATTCCCCTGTGGTTTTCACCCTTCCGTAATGGAGGGTTTCCACGTAATCCATTGTGTTGTTGGTGTTTGTTGTTCTACAAAGTGCAATGTCAAGCATCAAAACATTACAAAACATTAATAACACATGGTTTGATCTTCATGATGACTGCCTTACTTTCCTGAAGTAACCTGATAATTGTGTTGCACCATTATCTATTCTCTATGGAATTTATAGTTCAGGATCACAGATATAGTCCCTACTCATACCCAATTCTCTCTGAATTGGTGACTTGAGACTAGACACATGAAAAACACTACACAAACTAGAAAAATCTTCTTTCCTCGCATATGATGTAATGGCAAGGAAGGCCGTATCGATATCGATATCGTTTCGGTCCGCCCGGAAATGGATATATCGGGGATATATCGCCGGTATATCGACGATATCGGTAGAAATGTCGGAAATGGCTCAAAAAAGTCATTTTTTGTCATTTTTTAGAAATTAAGATCATCCAAGATATTAAAACAACAAATAGCCTACAAATACACACTCATGCCTCTCATATTGGTCATTTATAGCCCATATATCATACATATCGGTCATCATATCGAACATATCGTTGTTAATGTCTATTCATGACCTTTAGATATTGGAAATGGATTCCATTCAAGTTCTTATAACATTAAATAACTTACAAATATACACTTAGATGACACATATAGATCATTTGTTAAAATTATAATCCTTATATTGCATATATCGGTCATATCAAACATATCGCTTACTATTAGTTATTGACCTATATATATTGAAAATGGAGTTCATCCAAGTTCTTAGATTGATAAATAACTTACAAATATAGTCTTAGATCACACATATTGATCAATCTATGAAGCTTATATCGCATATATTGATCATTTTGAACATAACGATATTAATGTTTGATTCTTGACTTATAGATATTTTGTTTTGAAGAATTGACTTATAGATATTGGAAATGGATTTCATTCGAGTTCTTACAACATGAAATAACTTGTAAACATACACCAAGTTGAAGAACCATTGTATGCACCCTCCTGTCGCATCATACCCTACCAGTACGGGGTCTCGCTGTGTGTTTTAATACTAGGTGTAGCAAGATATGTGTTTTAATACTGGGTGTAGCTAGATAAGTAGTTGAATTAATCTTGCATGGATAATATCATTGATATATAGAGATATCGGAGAAATATCGACGATACCGGTCAATATCCGGGATTTTTTGTACTGAATCCAGCCATTTTTGACTGATATGAGCCAACATGGCGATATATTGCCCATATATCGACAATATATCACCGATATCCCTGTAAAAGGATATACTATGTAATATCGAAACCCCCTATCCCGTCGAAACCGATATATCAACGATATATCGCCGACACGACCTTCTATGTGTGATGGTTTCTTAGCACCAGAAGCTGTTGAGCTTTTGAAGAGGATCCAAAAAGTCATGAGTAGTGATGTGATGATTTCTAGATTTATGGATGTAGTGTTCAAAAGGATTGGTTTTGCAATTCAAAAAGGACTAGCAGTGCAGCTTGTTGCCTGCTTGTCTCCTATTTCGATGTAATCCCTCTATTTTTATATATTATATTTAACCCAACCTTGCAGAATTCTTAACATAGTGAGTGCTGAGGGTCTGGCCTATTGGAAAGAAACTGCAAATTTAATTCACGGTCTCTAATAGAATTTTCTTTCAATTTCTACCATATGATTAAATCTTCTATCCCTGCTTTGTGAAACATTTAGTCCTTTTGCATCCAAGTTTTGCACCTATGCCAGCTGTTACATTTCGTGGAACTTAACCTTTGTTGACATTAATTTGTTATTGTCTTATAGATATTATTTGTAGGGTGAACGTGTACCTTTCAAGCCTTTTCTGCACAGGTTTCCCACACCCTATAAATCCTCGGGTAGTGATTCTCCACTGTGGTATTCTATCAAGAGGGCATCAGCCTACATCATTGTCATGTCATCGTATTCAGCATACGGTATACTATTCATGCCTCGACCAGTTGATTGTTGGATGACCATTCTAATTTTGTTATTAAATTTAGAATTTTCACGTGTAAGACAGCGTTCTTCATAACTAAAGGCAAAAGCAGAACAATAAAACTATCTGATTTCTCTAAAAGTGCTCACTATGTAGCTCAGAGAGTGCACTACTGGTAAGAAAATGTCAGCAAAAAATGGATCCGTCCAGTAGCCACATATTCTATCTAATATGTATCCTTTCATGTGATCTTCCTATTTCATGCCAATTATACATTAGCAAGATTGTATTTTTATTTTCAAAAGTGTTATATGATATTTAGAAAAATGCTGCATTTGAGAACAGTTGATTGCTCAGTGATGGAGCTATTGTTCTTGAACTCCATGTGTGTGTACTCTCTGTGTTTTTGTATGAGCAAGTTGGATGCCTGGAGTGTTGAGGGGAATGAATGAGATACTATTCCATTAACCCTAAAGCTCTCTTATATAGGAGAAAAGCTCTACGGGTAATTTACATAAAGAGGACAAACAAAGACTACATAATAAAGTTACTCTAACACTCCCCCTCAAGCTGGAGCATATATATCCAACATGCTCAGCTTGGAACAACAAAGATGAAATGGACCCCTAGCAAGGGCCTTGGTGAACATGTCTGCAACCTGCTCTCCTGATGATACATGAGACGTTGATATAAGTCCTTTTTGAATTAAGTCCCGTGTATAATGGCAATCCACTTCAATGTGCTTTGTCCTCTCATGGAAGGCTGGATTATTGGCTATGAACAAAGCTGCTTGATTATCACATTTCAGATGCATGGGAAGAGGGACATCAATAGTTAAATAAGTCAAAACGGATTTAACCCACATCATCTCAGCACTACCTTGGGCCATTGCCCTATATTCTGACTCTGCACTAGATCGAGCCACTACAGTTTGCTTCTTACTCTTCCAAGCTACTGGTGAGCTGCCAACAAATACAATAAAGCTTGAAGTTGACTTTCTATCATTAGGGCACCTAGCATAGTCTGCATCAGCATAACCTGTGACGGATATAGAGGTATCTCTTCTAAACAGAAGACCAGTACCTGGAGACGACTTCAGATATCTCAAGATCATAAAAACAACATTCATGTGAGCTTGCCTGGGTTGCTCCATGAATTGGCTTACCCTATTAACCGCAAAGGCTATATCCAGTCGGGTAATAGTGACATACAAGAGCTTTCCCACTAGCTCTCTATATTGTCTCTTGTCTACCTCCTCAGAATCATCATCATAAAGTTTGACATTAGAATCCATAGGAGTAGCAGCTGGTCTACATCCTGCCATACCTGTCTCAGATAAGAGATTAGTAACATACTTCCTTTGTGTCATTACCATACCTTGCTTGTTTCGTGCAAACTCCAACCCCAAGAAATAGCTAAGTGTACCCAAATCCTTCATAACGAACTGCTCGCTAAGAAATTCCTTGGCTGCTCGAATGCCCTGCTCATTACTTCCTGTAATAACAATATCATCAACATACACTAAGATGATCACAGTACCTCGCTGATCTCTCTTTACAAAGAGAGTATGATCTGCTGTAGATCTGACAAAGCCTCTTTTTTCAATCAACTCTGAGAGCTTCTGAAACTAGGCCCGTGGACTCTGCTTCGACCATAGATGGCATTATGAAGACGGCATACCATACTTGACTCCCCCTCAGCAGCAAACCCTGGTGGCTGCTGCATATACACTTCTTCCTGGAGGTCACCATACAAGAAAGCATTCTTGACATCCAACTGAAATAGGGGCCAGTCACGGACAACAGCCACAACAATGAGAATCCGTAGGGTAGAGTGTCGTGCTACTGGAGAAAACGTCTCCTGATAGTCCACCCCATATGTTTGGGTGAATCCACGAGCAACCAACCGGGGTTTGTATCTATCAACCGTACCATCAGGTCGATGTTTAATTGTAAAGACCCATTTGCTGCCTACTACTGACGCGCCTGGTGGGAGTTGTACAACACTCCACGTACCACTTGACTGCAATGCCGCCATCTCCTCCTACATAGCTAAAGCACCACGGGCCGCTCTGTAGGGCCTCCTGATATGACCGTGGGATCTCCACAGTCGATAACCCAACAACAAAGTGACGAAAGTCTGGAGATAAACGCTCCAAAGAAGCCTGAGATGCAAA
The DNA here is from genome assembly GCA_037367405.1 of Ottelia alismoides. Lineage (NCBI taxonomy): Eukaryota > Viridiplantae > Streptophyta > Magnoliopsida > Alismatales > Hydrocharitaceae > Ottelia > Ottelia alismoides. The sequence goes on along the minus strand of JAZKJV010000557.1, from coordinate 1,201,309 downwards.
ATCCATCCCATATTTGGGATTCAAAGTCCGAGCACGCTTCTGCCTTCGATGGGCAATAGGGATGTCTAGATCATCAACTGGAGGAGTATAATCGTCTGTAACCTGTACATCCATCTGTACATGCAAATCACCTGTGCCATTAGTAGTTCTCAAATGTTCAGTACATACCTCGGGCGTGCTGGATGATGGAGGAGGCACATGAGCAGAGGGCCGACGTTGATAGACCTGAGGGTAAAAAACTGTTGCTGGTGGTGGTGGCGGCGGTGGTGGTATAGGCTGTGGTGGTGGTGGAGTAAGTAGAGTAGAACAGGGAACATATGGAGGAGGAGGTACATAGATATCATCTCCTTCCTCCGAGTGAGTGAGTCTGTCACCTGTAGGAGAGAAATACATAATGGACTCAAAGAAGGTGACATCAGCACTAACATAGTACCGTCGTCTAACTGGATCAAAACACCAATACCCTTTTTGGGTTTTGGAATAACCCACAAAAACGCATTTGACAGCTCTAGGAGAAAGCTTGTCAAGACCAGGAGAGAAGCAATGAACAAAAGCAACGGACCCAAAGACACGTGGTGTTAGGGAGAAAAGATCTTTCTCGGGAAATGCAGTCAAGAACGGGATCTTCTCTCCTAACACTGACGAAGGCATACGGTTGACCAGATAGCAAGCAGTTAGAACCGCATCCCCCAATAGGAGTGAGGGGCACGACTCTGAATCAGTAGGGTCCTGGTGATGTCCAACAAATGACGATGTTTCCTCTCAGCCACCCCATTCTGTTGGGAGGTGTAAGCACAAGAGGTCTGCTGCACAATCCCATGAGACATAAGAAATTTTGAGATGTGAGAACTACATAATTCAAGAGCATTATCAGACCGTATGAACTTTACTCTAGCAGAGAAAATATTTTTTATTTCAATAATGAAAGACTGGATAACATGTGCAGCATCAGACTTATTTTTAAGTAGGAAAACCCAAGATAACCTAGAAAATTCGTCAACTGCAACAAGATAAAACCTGTGTCCTTGAAGGTCAGGGACACGACTTGGACCCCAAATATCAAAAAGTAGCAACTCAAACAGACCATGACGACTCGGACCTATACGACTCTGAAACGACGACCGGTGATGTTTGCCAAGTTGGCACGCCTCACACTGAAAAATAGACCTCGGAGAAATCCGTGGAAGGATATGTACCATCTTTTGCAAGGGAAGATGACCAAATCGGAGATGCCATGTGTAAGGTGTGACAGATCCAGCCTTCATAGAAGAGACACCAGCATAAGGAGACTGCACCAGTTTATAAAGATCCCCTTGCTCACGGCCAGTTCCAATCACTCTGCCCGTTAGTATGTCCTGAAACACAAGAGTAGATGTGTCAAATATGGCACGACAATGTAAATCTTTAGTGATTTGACTAATGGATAGCAGATTCATGGAAAAAGCAGGAGCATAAAGAACATTCTGAAGCCGTATCCCAGGGGTCAATTGCACCTCCCCCTGACCAGTAATGGGAGAGTGTGTCCCATCAGCTATCACCATGGAGCGTCTTGTCTGGGTTGCAATAAAATCATCTAACTGCTTTTTGTCACCACATAAATGGTGAGATGCTCCTGAGTCCATGATCCATTCTGATAGATCTGCACTGTAACTACTAGTAAGTGCATACGTTGTACCTGAAGAGGATGCTGAGCCGGCTATCTCTGAGGATCCTGAAGTACTAGCTGGTCCCTGGCCAGGCATAATCTCCCGAAGTCTTGCCACTAACTCCTCAAACCTCTGATCCGGGGCAAGGAAAGGACCTTCCTGCTGAGCCTGCTCCGCCATCCGTACCGTAGTAGTAGGAAACCCATGCTTGGAATAGCATGTTTCCTCAGTGTGTCCAGTCCTGCGACAGTAGGTGCACGGCTGTCTAGGAGGTCTGCTACCTCCTCCTCCTCGGCTACGACCATTTCTACCTCGAAAGTGTGAAGATCCTCCTCTGCCACGAGATGCTGCCATGGCTGATGGTGTCTGAACTCCACCATGAGATATGGAGAGTCTGCTCAACCTGCGATAGGCCTCCTCCATAGGAGGTATGGTGACGTCTGTAAGAATCTGTGCTCGGGCGTCATCATACTCCGGATCAAGGACTGCTAGAAACACTCCTGTCATCACCGAGTCCCTGTATACCTTGAGCTGCTCCGGTGTAGCTGTCAATGGAATGTACCCGTGTAGCTTCTCAAACATACCCCTCATAGAGGTGTACAGGGTATGAAGAGGACACCCGTTCTGCTTTGCGGTAAAGATGTCATGCTGGAGTTGTAGGATCTTGGACTCGTTCTTCGCCGGAGAATATGTGGCTGCCAGGATATCCCACATAGCCTTTGCAGTGGGTTGACTCAGAATGTCGTTGGCTATTTCCATGGACACGGTACCGGATAGCCAAACACGCGCGTAAGCATCGTCAGCCTCCCATGAGGCGTTAACCCAGTCTTGTCAACATGTTCCTCTTGTGTGAGGATATGCTTCTTGCCATTGCATTGCATAAGACTCATGAACTGCATGGCCCACAGTTCATAGTTCGTACCATCCATCTTAACAACAGGTGCTGGACCTTTGAAGGCACCCAGAGACGGAAGATCTACCTTGTTGTCTGACATGATGACAACAACAACCTGCGGCTGGGGTTACACGTCTAGACGATAATGTCTACGCGCACATATGAGATCACCTACTGTAGAGTACTAGGGCAACACATCTAGTACGCCCATATGGAACAAGGCACATGCACAGATAAATCATATGGAACAAGGCATGTGCACAGATAATGCACAGGAAGACCCACTCTTCTGCTGCGCAACGTATGGTGCACAGCGCATATGGTGCACGCTAATAGTGCACGGTTGATAGTGCACATGCAGTGCACAAGGAGTCTCGTGTGCACAGGGAGCGCGTGCACACAGGGAGCGCGCGACGAGAGGTCCGCGTGCCTTCGAAGAGAGATCCGCGCCAGGCGATCAGCGCCGCCAGGTTTCGCGGTGCAGGACTCGGGATGTGCGCTAGGATTTTCTCAGTGGAGTCGCCAGATAAGAGGACTCCCAGCGAGAGTCGTTGATCGCGCAAGGTGGGCGTCGCATCTCCAGATGGGGTCGCCGGGCGTCGTGTCTATCGTCGATCGTGCAAGGCGATCTCAGGCTTCGCCAACAGGAGATCTAGCGCACAGGGAACGATCGTGGCGGCGCCGACTTGCTTCCGCTGAGATCGGCGATGGGTGGCGCCGATCGAAATAGAGAGAGAGAGAGAGAAGGGCGGCGGGTGGGGTAGGGTTAGGGCTAGGGTTTCAAGAACTCCGGCCTAGGACCGTCGCTCTGATACCATGTTGAGGGGAATGAATGAGATACTATTCCATTAACCCTAGAGCTCTCTTATATAGGAGAAAAGCTCTACGGGTAATTTACATAAAGAGGACAAACAAAGACTACATAATAAAGTTACTCTAACATGGAGTATTGATCTACTAAAATGTATGCCATTTCATTTTGCTATGAATCACTATAAACATTGGTTCACCCTTTTATCGAAGCTAATTTCCTTGTTTCCTCCTCTAATACAGAGGTTTCCTCCTCTAATACAGAGGTAAAGCTATATCGTTGCTGTTTAACTGGTATAATGTACTTTTCATGGAGAGCATCTGTGTCAAAACCATCTGCCAATTAAGTCCACTTTATTTTTAAATAGAGCATCTCTTCTGATATGAAATTATCTTCAAGAGCAATATCTATCTCCAATAAGAAGAATCCATGGAAAGCACTTGCCCTTGTACATTTACATCACTTTTCACTAATCACTTTTCACTTCATCAATCATTTTATTTCAGCTAAATATTCTCCTCAGTTCAATTGGCTTGAGCTAGAGTTTCCTGAAGTGTAGAAGCGAGACTCCATGGCTAATTGTTCTCATGCACGCACCGTTGTATAATAGCTATAACTACCACTACATGGAAGGAGAGTATGAGAGTTATGTATGAGCCTTGGTTTGTGAAATACAAAGTCGACCTTGTATTTGCTGGCCACGTCCATGCCTATGAACGATCGGTAAGCACATTTGTTTACCACTTATATGACTACATTTTCAGAAGAGGGTATTGCTTCTATTTTAAGTTTTTCTAAATTCTGTTACTAAAATCCTCTATAAACTAGAATTTTTACTTGCTGAGGGATTTTTTCTGTTGTATTAAATTGTACAGATGGATATAAATATACATAAAAACCAGATAGTCCAATCTTAAATATATGGGTTCTCGCTGATGCCTGGATTTGGCATAGTATATGCATATACGGAAGGCAGATGTGTGTACATCCATACCTGCATTTTATACCTGCAAAAATAAATATATCATACATGAAGTACTACATGTAGGTATTATAGATAACTTAGAAATACCTTTGCATGAAATGGGCAGTTTTGATCTCCATGATCGTACATTCTCAGGAAAACAACCAGTTCGCAGTTTGAATTGTTTTCTTCCAGATTCAGCTGGATCTCCATCTCAGACCAAATAAATCTTCTTTAATGTTCTTGTTTGCTATACTTGACTAATTAGAACATTTCTTTATGTAACTTTCCTTGGGGCTGACTTTCTCATAATGCTTCCAACTTGCGGTTAATCTCTTCAGATTTTTCGATCTAATTTGCTTCATTCGGCCAAACAAGTTTATCTCTGATGGTGAGTATATTTATTACAGCAAGTGAAAATTTAGAAGTTAAATTTTAAGAATGTTAGTCTACAATTTATTTGAGAAACCAATAATTTGAGTGTCATGTATTGGATTCTCTATGTTGCTGCTTTCATGATGAATATATTGAATTCATCTTCGTAATTCGGATGTTTAACACCTTTTTCCTCTTTCCATAATGTTGGAATCAAACGTAAGGATCAAGACAAGAACACAAATGATTTATGTGGAAAACCCTACGGTGAGGGAAAAACCACAGCAGCACACACAACCCTAATCTCCTTGTCTTGAGATTAGAGTTCTCTCTTTTTGTCAATCATAAAAAGGAGGGGGGATGAGTACATATAGGATGGTGGTAAACGGTCCCTCATCCAAGATCCGTTTACCATTTTAAGATCCATACAACTCAACACATAATTTGTCATTTTGATACGTTCTCTCTGCAGGAGAGGATTTCAAACATTGCTTACAACATTGTAAATGCTTCCCCGATTCCCGACCATTCAGCACCAGTTTATATAACCATCGGTGATGGCGGAAATCTTGAGGGCTTGGCCACCAAGTATGTTGAATCAAATTCATCCATGAACTTATTAAATTTTGTACAGTATTTCTTCTGAATCTCCATCTTCTTTCTGTTCTATGTGCAGTATGACGCAGCTGCAGCCGAAGTATTCCGCTTTCAGAGAATCCAGCTTCGGTCATGCAGTTCTTGAAATCAAGAACCGAACCCATGCGTATTATGGCTGGCATCGCAACCAGGACAGTAGCACAGTAGTAGCCGATTCTTTTTGGTTCCACAACAGATACTGGTATGCCACGGATGAGTCTGGAAAATATTTTCTCTGAGCTCTGATCTGTTTGCATATTGGAATGATCAATGTGGGAAAGATTTATGCATTCTATATGGTTTTGCACGCTTGCATCTTGAGAATAAAAACTGTTCATGATGTCACCTCCATTAATGTTCATAGTGAAGAAAAGCTGTCTTTCCTGCATGGTGTCAACTCCAGATCATGAGACCGAGAACGGGCGTAGGATGTTATTTATGTTTTCAGGGACAATTTTTTATAATTATGTGATCACATTCTAATATAATAATGAAAATAATCATATTCCTTGAAAAATCCATGTATGGATCCCATCTCCTTTTTCTGTCTTCTTCCTTCTTCCAGCGTCATCTCTTGCCTCTTCTTCTTCGCCATGGTCCTCTTGATGGCTCTGCCACACACAACTGTGGCTGTGAGAAAAGTATTCGAGCTCGATGTTATCCACATAACTCGATCCATAGAATGAATCAGTGGCCAATCTTGCCTGCACCTTGGCAATAAAGTGGTGTATTGTCCTCCTGTGCCTTCCCAAGATCATCACAAAAGAATGACATTGAGGGCCTCTGGAGAATGGGTCAATTCGTATGCCATCCAATTCTGAGGTGTATGTATTGCATTTTAGTGGTGCCAGTTAAGCTTGGGCATCGGGTTGGATGCTCGATGAGCTCGTGGGTACTTGACTTCTATATATTATTCTGTAAAGGTCAAAAAAATATGGGGGGTCAAAATAAGGGTTGGGTGTAGGGTTGTCAGAAAAGCTCGAGCTTGATGAGCTTAACTCAAGCTCAGTTCAACAAGAGCTCGTGAGCGTGGTTCGAAAACCTAATGAGTCCGAACTTGAGTTGGATATCTTGTTAGGCTTATCGAGTCGAGCTCGAGTTGCGTTGTGCTCGATTCGCTAACTCAATTTATTTTTTATTTATTTTCAATTATATACAATAAATGTATTTTATAATGATCATTTTAATGTAAAATTGGTAATAATTGAAGCTACAATTTTCATGGTGTTAGAAGATGTGTTTTAGGTACCACTGTGTGCACACAATAAAAAATCAAGATATTGAACTTCATGGAAGAAAAAAGTATATTGAACTTTGTCGTTATGTATGAGAGCTACTGGAGAATGACAACATCAAACTGGAGTTCATTAGTACAGAAGATCAACTTGTAGATATTTTTACAAAGCCACTTCCAATAAAAAAGTTCCAACACTTCAAACGGAGCATGTAAATTACAAATTACGATGGTGTGTTGCAAATATATGTAATTCGTAACTTTATACATGTAGAATTGTTATCACTAATAGGCCCTTGTACTTATGGGTATAAAGTTCTTCCACTCAAATGATAAAGAGGAAGCTCACTTGAGATAATATTTCTCCACCTCACACCAAAATATCTAGATATTTTCTCTTAAAGGATAAGCATGGAAGAGAATTCTAGATCCCTCTTTCAAAATATCTCCACCTTCTTGAGGGCCTATAAATACCACCTAAAATACCCTCATTTCACACACAACACAAGAAGAAGCACAACACATCCGTTGCCACCACAAGAGTCCTCCTCTGAAGTCTTGTAAGTCATCCTTCCGTTGTTGCAAACATTGTAAGTCCTCTTCCTGTAGAAGTTTAAGTCTTGTATGCAAGTTCATTTTTTAAAGAAAAGAAGTTCTTGAGTTCGCATCTACCTTGTGCATTGATCTATATTCTCTCCCTCTAATTTGCTTCTTGTCCACCACCAATCTTCTGTTGCTCTAGCAAATATCTCTCTCATACAGTCTCTTATGGACCCCTACCCACTTTTAAATTAATGTGCACTCAATCATCTATAAAATAAGATAAAATTCAAACGAATCGGAGTTCAAATGTGAAACTTAGATTTTGGGACCTCATTGTATATTGTAGATTCTAACCATATTATTTTATATACAAAAATAAATCCTTTTTATTTATTAGTTTGTTATTTATTTTCTTTTGTTTACGTTTTAATAAAGTGTACAAAAATTCAGATCAAAATTAAAGTAAAAATCAAAGAAAATAAATCATTATGAGTATGTATATATAGTCTTTATAAAAGTTCCTTTTATTTTATGTCTTTATTTTCTTAATTATAAAAATACCAAAAATTAGATTAAAGAGTAAATATTTATTTTATATTTTATCTTTATTTTTACCTTATTTTAAAATTGCATAAAATTGTAAAATACAAAAATACATGTGTTTTATATCTGTATAGTACCATCAAAAATATATTTTGTATATATGATTTATTTTTATTTTGATCTCTTCATGAAAAGTTATAGATGTCATCAAGACGATCAACTTTCACAAAGATCACTTTTTTATTTGACCTCTTTTGCTATTTTTATCGAAATTTCTTTTACTTTTTTTCTGAATTTTCTAGGAGCGACACGTGGCTTCTCTTGGAGTCGCTATGTGTCACCCGTTCTACCCCTTCATCTTATTTTATTTTCTTTTATAGTATTTTATATTAATTTTTATTTTTTTTATTACGGTGTCACATGGCTCGATTTCTACCCTTGGATCTGGGTCGATCCAACGACCCAGATCCCTTCTTCTTCCCTCTGCCTCTGCCGGCCGCCCCAAGCGTGCCACCTTGCTTCCCATGGTCGTTATACTTCACCTTCGCCCACATCCATTGCGCCTCCTCGCTTCTCGCGATTGTTACGCTCTGACCGCTCCCTCCAAGACCCTTTGATCACCACCTCATCCTTAAATCATCGATCCTCCATCATTGTGAGAGAGGAAGCCGCTGACATCAGCGATCTTGCCATGATGAGATCTAAGGGACTCCCCGTCCCCTGCCACAGTTGCTTCATCTACTCGAACCTTTGGAGATCGTCGACTCCAACGAGGCAATGATCCAAGTGAAAGAGCTCCACCCCCTCCTGCGAGACCCCAACCCCTAGGTATACTACATTCTCTTCGCTTCTTCTTCTTCTTTCTTCTCTATTTTTCTCCGCTTCATCGATCAGATCCACCCAATTTTTCTTCTTTGTCGACTATCTCCCTCCATTCTCGACCTTTGCCACCTGATCCCTCTTCATCGTTTAATACCTCACCCTCATCACTGCGGAGCCCTATCTCCTCTACGCCTCACCACAACTCCGCACGAGGGCCCTAATACCAGTTGCACCTCCGCCTCACCACACCTCTGCCCTAATCATTGTGCTAACACATGGAGAAACTCCTCGACGGTGCTGACAGTGGAACACCCTGTTCCATCACGTGGAGGAGCTCTGAAACTGCTATTGCGAGAAGAAGATGCTCCAAAACTGTTACAGCACTTGTCGTCGACCTCGACTTTCGTTGAAATTCTTGTGGAACTGTCATCGTTCATTGTTGATGTATCAGCAATTCGAATTTACATTAATCAATATAAAAAACTAAATACAAGCCGTGATACATGAGGTAAAGATCAAATGTCTGCATTTATATTTCCTTAATTTGAATATAAATCTTTTGAATACAATGAAACAATATCTATATCTCATTCCCCTCAAGTCAAAATTGATTATGAAATTCTCAAAAATAAATACTACACGCTTTACAATGAAATCAAGAAATTTAACTATAAATTGATCCGGATGGATCTCACTTAGCTTAAATCAAGTAATTAAGCTAAGCATAGTTGCACGTCCCATATCTACAAAGGGGGCTCTTGTTGTATCTGTCCCCAAATCTTCCAGAATGATCTTTGTTGGGCATAACATCCACCCACCAGCCCTCATAATATATTTGTCTGAATCAACACATCCACCCGCTCCACCCGCATTGCATTCATGTTCATGCATGGGTTGCTGCAGCAATTGAGGCCAACACTCCACGGTGAGTTGCACATCTTGAGGCAGTGTGTGCACGCCAATGCGACCCTCAGGTCAATGCATGAGGATCTAATAAAGGAGTCAAGGCTGCTATGTAGGGGAGGAGAGAGGAAGGAATTGTTAAGGGTGGGACTAGATGAGGATACACATACAATGGTGGAACAGGGTGTGTGGTCGGAGGATAACAGAGATGGAGAAGAGGAAGGAGAGGAGGGACTCGACAGGCAAGGTATTGGGTCGTGGAGTCAAGCTTGGAGGAGGCAACATCATTCGTATCTCAAGAACAGAGGAAAGAGGAACGGTAAATTTGGGGTGGGGTGGGGGGTGGATTGTCCACATACACAAGTAGGGTTATTTTTTGTCCATGAAACTAAAAAGTTGACGATGGCTAGTTTCTGTTAACTTAAGACATCATTATTACAAATTAATACATGAAGTACTAGATTGTTACTTTTGAAAGTTTCGGTATAAGAATGAAATTGAGTGTATTTTTAGAGACTTTTGTGTAATTTACTCTGAAATATAAAAAATGATATTTTTCATTACAAAATGATTTGTATACTTTACGAATATTATATTGTTATATCATTAGAAGCGATCAATATAGCGATGCTTATCGATTACTATTTTTCATAATATTAATTAATCATTACCAAGGTTTAAACTAAAAAATTAGTAATAATTAACTAAAATATAAAAAAATAAAAATGGATAAGTATCGCTATATATACTGATGTTAATGATTTAACAATGGATATAAAATTCATCGTTGATTTCAAGCGTAAAAAATAATTTTGCAACACATAATATTGTCATTATCTATTTAACAACGGACGATCTAGTGACATATTTTTAAAAAAACATCACTAAAACCTTATTTTGTTGTAATTTGCATGTAGATCAACTAGCTCCTTTCATTAATAAATTTCACTAATTATCTTTATCTCAATCTCCATTGTAAGTCCTTGTGATTGATTTCATATGATCAATCAACATTTAAACACTACAGGAAAACTATACTTTCCTCACAACTAATTTCGTCATATTTAAAGGCTATTTCATCAGGAAAAGGTCATTGTGACAATTAAGTCATCGGGTATAGTTCGTCGGAATACCCCCGTAGGAAATACTATTTTAGACAATCTTGTCATCGGGAATAATACAAAATCCGTCACTATAGAGATCACCAAATTCCTTTTTATTTTAACTTATTTGCAACAAATACCTCGTAGGGAATAGTTTTTGTCTATTTCTATCGGCTGCAATTTAATTTCAAAGATGACGAGCTAACCGTAGGGAATGAGATTTTCTATCATTTATGAATATGTAACTTAATTTTAACATCAACGAACCAATCATCGTCTATTCAATCGTATCTTTTTACTGGTCATATATCTAAAATATAAAGTCTTTAATGAATGAATCTTTTCTAATTTTTCATACGATCTTAAATAATGGATTATCTTCAACGTAAAATCTCTACAATAAATATATTGAAATTAGATGATCATTTATAAATAATCACTTTACATAGTCATGAAAGTGAATTTCAAAACACTCAAACATACAAGAGAAAAAACATTCCATTCACTTTAACATGTCATAAATAGATGTCATGGGACAAGAAAATAAATTATAAAAAACATGTCCAAAAAAAGTGGATGAAATAAGTCTCAAGGTCCTTCCTATTCTTTGTTATATTCCACATTGCTATCATCATCTTCACTTCAATTGCACCTATTATTAGCATCAAAAGTTGGACGACCGCTCTGTCAACAAAATAATGATCACATAAGTTCTTTTTTTAATAGATAGATTCAACTAAAATTTGTGACCATCATAGAAGAAATCTTTGTAATATAAAATGTAACGGCTGGAATTTTTTCCCAGCAAACTTTCCATATTCTCTCCACATTTACTAATATTGATTTTATTCCAAAATTAATGGTATTATTAGTCCATTAATTATCCCTTTGTGATGCATAAAAATCCCAAAAGGTTCCTTCCCCCCCACTCGTCAATTGCTATTGGCATTTTAGAGAGAGAGAGAGGGAGAGATAGAGAGAGATCTCTCCAAGGATCGTTCTCATCGCAGAGAGCAGCGGCGTCGGTTCATTGGAGGAGAACGTTGGCTCGGGAGCAGAGAGGGGGCCGACATAGCAATCCATTAGATACAATTCGTCGGACTCGAGGTATGTGTCGATCACATAGGAGTATTATCTACTGAATCGATATATATTTGTACCTTCCAACAGTAATTACAATGGGTACTGATTTAAGTTTTCACACAGCATCAACATTTATATATCGGTTTAGGAATACGTTTTATAATGTATGCCTCGAACCCATAGGATCACTACACAACGCAATGGATGTTTTTTTAATGAAGTCATACCAATTGAATTTCCATTACATCAAGTCACAGAGACATGTTGTGGTGCTCGGTGATGATCAAAACCACTAGAGTTATGGAGTTAGATTATACATATGCGCGACGTTGAGTCAATAACTATGGCGTAAGTCAATCAGAGGCAATATTCTTTTCAAATGGAATACGATGCATATTATTGAGAACATTGACACTATAAAAGCATCCACTCTATCAATATTTTCTTTTGTAAATCCTTAGGCTATACACGTGATTAACATTTGTCGAAGTATTTTTCGATAAGACAACGTGTTTTGTCTGTCATGAATACATACATTTGGTACGTATCATTCCCGTATTTATTAAAAAAATCAAATAAGCCGTGAAGAGGAATAAGTTTGTGCTATTGTTGACAACACCTCGATGGAAATTATGATGGAAACTTTATGAGTAATTTAATAACATCTGTGTAACGTGAGCAATGTTAATGCAGATACTCTTATCGGTTTTACCTTTTGATGCTTTCAAGTTAACAACACCATTGTCTCTATTCATAAAGGCACAACAGATGCTTAACATTTTTTTTAATTACAAAAAAAATACATGAATAATATCCATTAATGTGCCACAACGTATACCTGCGAGCATCACTTTATTATATGGATTACAAAATGTTAGCATCTCGCTTAACATGTTACACACAGTAAGAACATGATCTACGATCTTGGTGGTGCGGAACACTATATTGTATTCGATGATACTACAATGTGTCGTAATATGTAATAAGTACCACCTATACCTTATAATATCTATATATTTAGTACCCAATGGTGATGATAGGAGCTACCAAGTCAATGGTAAGAAATTGGATTTGAAACGTTCGAAACGAACCACTATTATATGGAAAAGGAAATTTAATAAAAGAATTGAAATTTCCTTAAGATGAATAATGGCATGTTAACGATAAGCGGAGCTAAGTGCTACACCTAATGGTGGGAGCCACCTCTAGAGTCCAATTATCGTACGCCAAAGGGGCCAATGCCTTAAGGAGGCATACGGTTTAAAGAACCGATTGAGGTGAAAGATAAGTCCTCTCCAGTTGTAGCTACACTGTCATGAATGTCATGTTCATGGACAGCTTGTGCCAGCGGTAAAGCCACCAAAGCCAGCAAAGCCACCAAAGCCGTTTAAAGATTTAACAATCAAGACAACTTTAACCACTAAACAAATCAAGTGTATTTGTACAGTTACTGAAATTGCTAAGGCACATGTGTGCAACTATGGCCAAGTAATGGCATTATGCAAGTGTTATGATTGTTTTGGGGCATATATGCAACTACAGAAAAATTCCGAGGGTATAAGTGAAAATTATGAAAATGTTAAGGCGTATATGCAAATATGGCAAACTTTAGGAATATATATGAAATTATGGCTTTAATGGATGGATCGGGAAGGAATTCCCATTGTATGCATGTTTACTTGAATTATGAGTCTCATAGTAATAGTATACGAGAACAAGTTAGTATCATATGCAATAAGATAATTATGCAAATCGTATAGTTGTGTTGATAATTGATTGTATAGAAGAGATTATGTTTTAACGGTTTAAAGTTAGCATAGGGAGACTCGTTTGCCACGCTAGCCGGCTTGACCCCAACTCGGCACATACTGAGCGTTAGCTCATAACATGTGATGTTGTTTTTTTTCAGGAGAGCACGAGTTGTGATATAATTTCCAGTTAAATGAGAGATATTGTCACGTGAAGTTGAACCGGTACGGACTATGGATGGATTGTGATGAAGGGATGTCATTATGCCCACTGGAACATTGTTGTGCTATTTTATTTCGTAGTTCTTTTTGCACACCCCAACCCCAAAACATAGTACCACATGGAAAACTCACAAAGTGTGGGTGTGGTATATAAGTGATGGGGATTACTACTTGACAACTTGGGCTTAAGCATTTTGGGTGGTTGTCAACGGGTCCATTTGGGCCCGAACCCAACAAGTTGTCAAGGCCGGTTTTCCTCGATAACAGACCGGGGACCTAAGCCCGAGACGTTACATAAAATGTACGCATCTAAAAGGAACTATTTACAAAGTAACTTTTGAATTGAATATACTTACTGGGAAAATATTTTGCATAATGTGAGTGGTTGGTGGAGATGTGCTTTGATTTTGTTGTCCAGAACATTCACCTCTATGGATTGGTGTTCCTACAATACTTCCACCCTGCACATAAATTTAATACTTAACAAATTCTTAATATATGTTTCAATATTACAAATTATAAGAGTCTTACTTGTGTCATGTGGTGCACATAGTTATGAAAAAAAGGAGGGAATGTATATGAGTGTGGTGGTTGAGGAAAATGGTTCAAAAAAGTTTGATTGGGAGTGTTCTGCAAAAGGACAATGAACAAAGTTAATATTTTATATACGAACAGTCACATGAAATACCAATGAACTTGCAGACATATAATACATGTGACATTGTACTAACAAATGCATGGACAATATTTTTAAGCTCTGCAATCTCTGTCTTCATTTCTGCTCTCATTGCATCCACCTTATCCTAAAAATTCAAGGAGTGAGAACATATATAAGATTGAATTAATAAAAATCTCCAAACAAGCTACCTCTGTATTCTTTCTTGTAGTCTCTGCAATTCTCAACTTCATTGCATCTATGGGATTATGTGGACGTCGATTATTAGCACCATTGCCAACATGTCTAACTCAATGAGGATTTTATGGATGAGCAAATATGATGTATACTTCATTACCTAATGGATCCATATCTTGCATATCCTCTTCATCTCGATGAGTATCGACGTAATCATATATTTCCTTCTACAATATTATATAAACGTAATGATATAATCTGACGTGTTAACTTAAAAAACAACATACATACCACAACAGTATTTTCCATGCCATAAAATTCATTAATCATCTCCATCTTTGAAGAAGGTTGTCCATTCTTCTTTGTCTATTCACAACAAAAGCATCTTAGGTGAGTGAATTGAAAAAAAAAGAACATGTACAAGTGTACATTTCTTCAATAAATATACCATTTCATTCAACACTCAAGCATAAAACTTTTTTTCCGGTAGTGTAATTTAAAACTTTTGTGTTCCTATTTTATTTGTTGATCTCCATGAGTTCCTATAAAGGTGATAGAAAAGGTTTTATAACTAATTTGATAGAAATAACAATATAATGTCCAAAGTTTAATAGAAAAGATATAATTACCTAATTTCGTGGCATTTCCCATTGTTTGATGCATTCTTCAAATTGATATTTCTCAATACGTATATCATTGTCAACAATCTTCCACAACATATGAGGATCATGCTTATTTTGCATCCATATCTTCCTTAATGACCATTTCCAATCTCGGATACAATCATGTATTTTATTAAAAACATAAGTCCAAGCATTTGAATTCTCATTCAAATTAAAATTTGCCTACAATTTAATAAAAGAATGTAATCATTATCATGAAAAAATAGACTAGTGATAAAAAATAAACAATCTTTAACTAAGAATGATAATATTCTAAAGTAGAAAAAACTTAACTTACATTCAATTCCTCCCATATTTTCGTATATTAACTTTCATTTTGCTTTGCCCAATCTAAATGCATATCCCATATATCTCCTCGACGAGCAAGAATTCCAATCATTCCAGCAAGTTTGTTTAAAGAATCTTTTGATCCAATTGGTTGTCCTTTATCATTCCATTCCAAATTTAACGGACCATCCGTTGATAAAAGTCTTGTAAATGAAGCTGGACCCTGGCCTCTTTTTGTATTAGATGATGCATCAATAGGAGGATCACACGATTCTTCATTAATTGGAATATCATTTTCAATTGTAACTCTGTTTTCCTCAACTAATCTTGAAGACTTCCTAACCATTCTAAAAATAAATAATGCATATGACATAATCAAACTAAAAAAATGATAAGAAAATCTAATATGAATCAAGTAACCTGTGAATAAACTTACCCCCTTATGTTGGTTCCATATAAGAAATAGTGTCTCCAACTATATTATCTCTAACCCAAGGCACTTCATTATTTTCTAAAGTTGAGCTACCAATATTATTTTCAATAGACAAGTTTTCTGCATAAGACATGTCATATAGATCTTGTGGAGAACTGTTATAACTACATGCCAATTATCATTTCTTTCTTTTGGATCATGTACATAAAAACATTGTTGTGCTTGAGAAGCAGATATAAAAGGTTGATCTACATGATGCACTCGATAAAAGTTAATAAGGGTAAATCCTAGTTTATCCCTTTTAGTTCCAAGCTCGTGTCTTTCATCAAACCATATACATTGGAATAAGATAATCTTTAATTTTGGTCTATACCTTAACTCAATAATATCCTCTAGTTGACCATAATATGGCACATTGCTAAATGTAGGTACCATGTCTCTAGGATCATTATATTGTGTAGTTTCTGCAAGAACATAAACACCATTGTTTTGTATTTTTCTCATACTTTCCACAATTTTCTTATGGAATCTGCAACCATTAATTGTATATCCATTGAAAGACCAAACTTCAGGTGAAGGTCCACTTGCAAGCCAAGATAATTCTGAGTCATTTTCTTCCAAAATTCGAGAAGAATACATAATCTATAGAACTAACAAAAATATTTTATACTTAAAAAATATGACAAATTTTATCACACAAATATTGTACTTACAAATTGTTTAAACCAAGTAGGAAATTGATGGTGGTGTTTCAAATCTAAATTTCATTTAGACAATTTATGATTTTGTTCACCTATCTCGCTTTGATGCATCCTGGATATAAAGAAATTGAGTTAATCACTTCATATAAAATATACATATTTAAAGAAACACACAACACTTACTTGCGATATTTGGTAGTTGATTCCAATTTGAAAAGAACATATCGATGGACACTTTCTAAGCTTCTTCTATCTAATGTACGTAAAAAACCGCCTCCTATCAAGAAGCTTCTGGGTCTCGAACTTCATGATTTTTCCTGGATTCGATTTCATGTAGATATCTTGAACAAAAATTCAGGCACTCTTCTGCCCAATAACCTTCTGCAATAGACCCTTCTGGAGTGCATTTGTTCCTCACATATAGTTTGAGAGTGAACAAATATCTCTCAATAGGATACATCCAATGATAATGGACAGGTCCAGCTAACTTAGCTTCTGTGGCTAAATGAATTGGTAAGTGCATCATAATAGTAAAGAATGATGGTAGAAAGACCCGTTCAAGTTCACAAAGGATAATAGCAATATATGTTTCCAATTGTTCAAATTCTTGTATATCTATGTCTTTTGAGCATAGCTTATTGAAAAATGAACATAGTTGAACCAAGGGAGCACTAACATCAATACATATTGACTTTCTTAGTGTGATGGCAAGTAATTACTACATCAAATTATGACAATCATGACTCTTCATACCGGATATCCTTCTTTCTTTTATGTTGACACATCGGGAAATATTAGAAGAATATCCATCTGGAACTTTTAATGAATTTAGTGTTGTCAAAAAAGTATTCTTCTCCGTCGTTATCATCTGATAACTAGCTGGTGGAATATACATTCTGCATCATTAGTTTCTATAGGCTAAAGAGATAGCCTCAAACCCCATTCTTTGAGATCAAGTCGTGCTTGAATATTATCTTTGCTCTTCCCTTCAATATTTAATAAGGTACCAATGATACTTTCACAAACATTCTTTTCGACATGCATGACATCAATGTTGTGCCTAATTTTCAAAATATGGTAACTGAAAAAAAATGCTAATCTTTTTCCATGCATAAGGAAGGTTCATTTTATATGCAGATCTTCTACTCTTTTTACTTGTCAAGCACTCATCAGGATTTTTTTCCAAATGTTATATTTTCATAATTACAAAGCTGTGCAAGGATGTCAGATCCGGATAAAGAATCCGGTGGTAACCCTTCCATCAACACTCCCGTCAAAGTTCTTCTTATCATAACCAAAGTGATGATCCTTTGGTAAAAATCGTCGATGGAAACCATAACATTGTTTCCTTCCTTTTGATAAACGGCGACTAACTGTATTCTTCTGACAATAAGGACATGCAGGCTTTCCCCTTGTAGTCCATCCTGACATATAACCATATGCTGAAAAATCATTGATGGTCCAAAGAAGTGATGCTCTCACTATGAAGTTTTAACTACTTGACACATCGTATGTTTGTACACCACGATCCCATAACAATTTCAA
Source organism: Ottelia alismoides (assembly GCA_037367405.1). Classification (NCBI taxonomy): domain Eukaryota; kingdom Viridiplantae; phylum Streptophyta; class Magnoliopsida; order Alismatales; family Hydrocharitaceae; genus Ottelia; species Ottelia alismoides. The sequence continues at coordinate 1,183,299 of JAZKJV010000557.1, read as the reverse complement.
TTCATCAATAAGTGGTTGTAGATACACATCAATATCATTTTCGGGAGCTGCGGGACCAAGAATTAATAATGTCATGATAAAATTTGACTGTTTCATGCATAACCAAGGCGACATATTGTATGTTATCAAAATAACTGACCATGTACTATGTGATATGCTCATATTTCCAAATGGATTGAAACCATCACTTGCTAATCCAAGCCTAACATTTCGAGGTTCTAAGGCAAACTTGGGAAATTTTGCATCCAAACTTTGCCATGCAGCATTCTGTCGGATGTTGTAAAATATTATCTTTGACTCTAATATCATAAGGACATTGCATTTCTTTAGCTAGATCAGAAGTCATAAATAGTCTCTGTAATCTTGGTATGAGTGGAAAGTGCCATACATTTTCTTTGAAATTCCGTTTGACTTTGGTCTACTCTGGCTTTCAATAGTCCATCGTGAAGCTCCACATGTATCACAAAACTCATTATCAATAGAATCCTTCCAATACGACATGCAGCTATTCTCGCATGCATCTATCTTAGCATAATCATGGCCAAGATACTTAATAATTTTTTTGCATCATAATATGAAGTAGGAATTGATGCACTTTTTGTAAGAACATCTTTGAGAAATTCCAATAACATTTCAAATGATTTATTGCTCCATCCAGACAATACCTTTAAATGGAAAATCTTCACTAAAAACGATAAGATTGTATGGTTTTAACATCCATCATAAAGTGATTTTCGAGCACCTTCCAAAAGACGACAAAACCTTTCTGCTTCATGGTTTATATATTCTTTAGAATCTGAATCTTCAATATCATTTCCTCTAGCATTAGAAGATTGAAATTTTGCAGTTGCAAATCTATCATTTAACATGGTATATGTCATTGATAGTTCCTTGAGAAGACAATGATGAAGAGGCTTGATTACGATGCTCTCCATGAAGTGATCGAAATTTATAATTTGGTGTAAATCCATTAAGTATAATGTGCTCATAAATAATATTAGGCATATGTCGCTTTCTATTATCACATTTTTTATAAGAGCAGATTAGTTGACCTTCAGATACAAGTGTAGAGTTCAACTTTGCATATTCAATAAACTTTGAAAGTCCTTCTCGAAACTGTGCATCATTCACCCTGTTTCGTCCATACATCCACGTTCAATCAGCAAGATAATCGTAAGAAAGTTAATTAATAAACATTCTAACTCATAAGCACTGACATGAGGTAAACCTTTAAAATAGCATGAATATCAATATCTTTCTAAGGTTTACTGGACACATCAATACTAACTTATATTAAATCTTAACTAATGAGCAGAATTAAGGTTAGTTTTAGTGTAAGAATACCTAACTTATATTTAAAAGTTAATTTATTTGACAAAACAAAACAAATTTTTATTAAAAGAAATAATCTATTCCGTTCAAGAAAATCAATCATGATGCAGATAGAATCTTAAAGAATTGAAAGAAAGAAAGAAAAAATAAAAAAATATGCCTTCTCTGTCAAAGAACGCTTGCAGAATGAACTTATCGTAGAGTCCAATGCTCCAACCTATTCAACATTATAATAATAGAGATTAGTGAGGAGACTAAAGGTAGTTCATTTTTGCCATATTCACCATAGATGTAATGGGAACTGTTAAGATACATAGGGATAAGGTTGCTAGTACAGGAAGATTCTGAACAACGGTAAGATTTGGAAAGCTAGAATGGGTAAGATGTGAATAGTCAGGCACAAAAAAACAGACTGATCTGGTTACAGAGTGCATGTAACCAGATTATTACAGAAGATTCTGAACTAGGAAGAAAATCTAAAGCTGGATAAATCATGGGAGCAAGAATAAGAGCCAAGATATGGTTATCAAGGTTATTAACAGAATGAATGTCTCTAATGCCCAGACGGATATGCATTTCTCTGTCACAGAATTCATATATGGCTCTGAAATAAGGCCAGTCGCATCTGAAACATCGTAAATTCTTCCGATTAATAAGATAGCTGCCATTATTGTTCCGTCTCCGAAGGAGAGCACCAACGTCCATAGTGATGCTTTGCATCCAACAACAAGATATCATAGTTTGAGAATTGAAATATTTTTGTTTCAATTTCAGTATCGTATCCATGTAAAATTGTTTCCATCAAAGGTGGAAAACTGTTAAAATTGGCTCATGCTTTGTGATTTCCTGGTGTCCTTTTCTATATACAATCTCTTAAAAATTTAATACCATATATGTTGTGATTAACTTGGGAGTCTGTGATGGAATTTCATCACTTTTCTCCAAATTACCTCTAAATTTGAAAGTCCTTGGAATGTTGCACGATACTATGAATGTTGCACGACGATACTATGAATGTTGCACGGTAAAGAAACAATGACAAATATATACACAATACTTTGAATGTTGCACGACAATACACATTACGCAAATCAAAATCACAATACAATAGTTATTGCACGACAAAGCAGGATAACAAATATGCACATGGATATATATAAACAATATATTCATGAGATTTGGAATCCTGTGAGCTTGACGCATATGCATTTCCATCCGATGACATTGATTATCTATCTCCATGAGGAAGATAAAAATCATAGTAACTTACCGTCTCTGTCGTATTGCCGAACGACGTCTATGGCATTGGAAGAGGGAGTCGTGCAACCCACAACGTCGAGGGAAGGAGCGTGTGATCCGACAACGCTAGGAGGAAGGGATTGTGCGATCCGGCGGCGTTGGAGGGAGGGATATCGTGCAATCCCTAGAGAGTTGGAGGGAGCTGTATAATATTGATAGGCACTGGATGAGATCGTGCAAGCCCTATAATTGGGGTTCTTGAAAGGTCTTTGGAGGGAAGGTGAAATAATATTTTTTTTTGGGGGGGGGATTTTTTATGACCCTCAATTGGTATATACTACGGACAACTTGTCACTAATTGTAGAATACTTTCGCTAAAAAAATAATAGGAAATGTAACTTTTAAGTGACAAAAAAAACTGTCAGGAATATTCGTCACTTATATGTATTTTTCATGTAGTGAAGTCTCCAAATGTCATTTGTATCAAACGTAAACAAAAGGAATCTAACAGCCATGCATGCATATGTGATCCATCGCATGACCGGAAGTGATCTAGTAAACTCATTTGAGCAGGTTAAGGTTTAAGGTTTAAGATCTAAATCAGCATGAACGTTGGAATTTCGTCTCTAAACCTATTATTATAGAAAGTTTTATAGTGCATTCACAAACGCAACCCACACACTACAATCTTAATATTCCGAGAAATTCCTAAAGCTATTCAAAGTGCTTTTACTCATCCATATTTCATGCATTTTTTGTCTCAAGTTCTCCATCCAGAACTGTTTCAAAATCTCATACATGACCTCACTTGCTTTCCAGAAAACTGGAACAGACTTATATATCTGTCAAAAATCAAGTGAATATGAGAGAACAAGTAATTAATATTACAGTGATCAGACTGTGCTTAGACTCGTCTCCCAGTTGAAAATGATAACTTTTCCTATCATACATAGACAATGACAAGACATCAGTAAATATTCCGGTTTCCACTACAGATAAAGTAACCAATACTGATAATGTCATGTGATTAGGTGCACTGCCAGGACCAACCTAACAGAGGCCTCCAACTTTTTTATAGTTGAAATGCATGCATCAAACTTCCACCTCCATCTCCATGAGATGCTGCTTCAACATATAAAAGGTAAAAAGCATGCGAAAACGCTGTGATGGACTCAGATAACAACCCTGGCTCTGCCGACAGGTCAACTAAAACAGAAGGATCACTTGACGCACCATGAAAATATGATATGCTGCCACATGGATTCCCAGGAACGCAAAAAGAAACCCATCAAAAGACGTAGCAGGTATGATCCATGACTTTGATATAGCATGATCTCAAGAAAATATATATATTGGCTTTATTATGTGAAAGCTCCATTCGATGAAACAATAAGACCTGCAGGTTGCCAACTCCAAGCAACATTAAGATAAAGAACCCATGACAGGTAGATGGCCAAGATTAAGATTTGGCTGTGATTAAGGTGGTCTGGATGACATCAGATGCAGGAGTCAAGTCTCGTATGGTTTAAGGGAATACTTCAGGAATCCTCAGCATGATCCACAAGGATTCAAATGTTCTTCTATGCAGTTTATGATAGATGGCTCTTTGGGCAGCCTCTCATTGAGATTTTAATTAGCTTATAGCCTAGAATTAATTTCTCGAGTCAAGGAGTCATAATGGACTCAAATACATGTGCTGGAAAAGATCCAAACCCTCCTCAGTGGAACCGGAGTGGATGCAAGCAGATAGAACTGAAACAAAGAATATGATGGTGGGTTTATGTAAAGTCCCGAGCTTAGTCCCCCTGTCATTTTATTGGAGAACTAAGCCTAGGACGATAAAATAATATCAGAGAGATTCTTTCTCTAGTAGTGGAAAGGATTGTTCGAGAAGTAGAACCGCCCCTACAAATAGATAAGAGGAAAAGACTATCTTGAGCATGTATCCACCATTGTTACTGTAAAGAAATGACAGATTAGGACATAAGTGAGGGATGTTGTATACAATCTCACAGATTTTGAGAGTGGGGAATTACTATTTTACTATTTGAGCTTAAATATTTTGGGTAGCAGTCAGTAGGTCCACTTGACCTCAAACCCAACATGTTGTCAGAAGTGATTTCCCTTAATAACAATCCGTTACAACTTCGAGCCTACTTGGAGCATCAATATGAAAGAAGAAGAGCATCTTTTCCATTACCATGCATGCCAAATACAACTATCATGGCATACCAAATACACCACTTAATTTAAGGTATATGTTTCTTCTATTATCATAGCCCCACCAACTCTACAATAACTATCACTCATCCATGTGGAACTAAACAACTCCCACCTATAGATGCTCAATTACATTGACATCTCAATGCTCCTTCTTGAGCCGGAGCATGAAATGTTCAGCTTGGACAATATAACAATCAACACATACAAGAAGGTACGTATATTAAATATATTTCTCGAACTCTCAACTACATCGTTTCACACTTGCCCTCTGAGTGATCTGAAACTAGCATTGTCGGGCTCTTGAATGATCTGGATGCGAGAAGGCTACAAAAAGAAATCTCCAACAAAGACCTCTGTAAGTGTTGCCACCAGATGATGATGTGAATAAAAGGCTTCTATCGTGAAGCTGTTGCAATAGGTTTCTCTCAATGAGAGCCTTAAACCAAACTTCTTCCATAATAGCACAAAGAATAGGATCTCTACTCTGAAGTCTCTATAAATCTCTACGTATCGAGCATTTACAATGAGGCTTGACATATGTTATCCATATTAAAACTCTAGACTCAAATCATAAGCATGGGGACCTTTTTTTAAATGATCACATGTGACCCTCATATAGAGGAGGGAGATTTTCTGTTACATTCTCTGAAGCTCTTATTTCCAAGTGGGAGATACAGACAAAGATCAATTTCTCACCATTTTCTTCTTCTCATTATTTAAAGATGGGTACATTTCCCAAGTACTTCTTTAATTCTATTTTTCTTGGATTGTTAACTTTTTTTTTCAGCCCATCAAGGATTTTTTAATCAACTTTTTTTTCTTTTGCACAGAAATGTGGCCCACAGTAGGCCGAAATAATAAAAAAAACAATTTAAAAGATCTGTCATGGCCTATTAGGCGTAAAAAAAAGTGAGAAATTGCCTTGTTTTTAGCCCAACGGTGTAGAAGAGCTCCTCCTTTTTGTCTTACAATTAGGGATGTAAACGAACGGATATGGATACGGATAGGTATTATCATATCTTTATCCGTTTCAAAATATAGATACGGATACGGAAACGGATATCATATTGTTATTGAAAATTGAATACCTTATCCTTAAATGCGGATACGGATTCGGAAACGGATAATCATGATTCAGATACGGATAGTTAAGAAACAGATACGGATTATCCTATAAATATTAAGTGCCTTCTCATACTTTTAATTAGAAATGATGTCTTTACGAACTTGTAATTAATGGACGACTAATCCTAAATTCAGTAAACTTACAATGTTACATAATAAATAAGAAAATAAATTAAAAAATATTGAATGAAATAAACTGAGGAGCATATAATAAAAATGTATGATGACGTACCTATGTCTTCCTTCATTTGAAATGTTTCCAAAATATAGGTAATACTGTAACATTGTAGCCAACTAATAAGATAAAGGTGATATGGTATATTTCGTGAAACGACATTATGATAAATTATAAAAGTTTATTACTTTTTTTATATTTCATGATGAGGTACAATTTCGTGTCAGAGCTACATTGAGGCATGCAAAATATTTGTGAAGCTAGAATATTATTAAAAATATGGATAATACGGATATCCATATCCGTATTCGTGAAAAATATATACATCTGTATCCGTATCCGTATATGTATCCGTATCCGGAAAAAAATATATAATGTTATCCATATCCATATTCGTATCCGCAAAAAAATTAAAACTAGTATCTATCTGCTAAAATCTTAAATGTATATTTGTATCCGCTTAAAAGCGGATACGGTAACGGAGGGATACGGATATATCCGCATCCAGTTGCATCCCTAGTCACAATTCTTTTTTTATCACAATATTCGTTATTTTCTTCATAAGAATTTACTTGTTTTCCCTTTTTTCAGCGCCTTCATTTTTTTATTGTTGCCTTTTGTAAGGTTTCAGCAGTGGGCCCTTGTTGGGCTTATAACAAAGGAAATAAAAATAAAGACTTGGGTTGATGGGCCCATTATAAAAGAGGAACACAATGTGTAAAGCCCAATAGGGCTTCTGCCATCTTGAAGTGCAGAACTTCAGACCCCCCCCCCCCACCCTTCTTTCTTTTTTTATAGGTTTACAGGATGAACAACTGGCAATGAATGATACAGAGATATCATTTAAAAATATTTTGTTGCAGATAGGGATGAAAGTGGATCGGATACGGATCTGATATGATTATTTCCATATCCATATTGCATTATCTCTGTCAACTACAAATAGGTATATGGATATGATTCAGATATGGGTCCATGAAATCATATTTTAACGTAATCGAATGCAAATTTGAATTGAGTATCTATCGAATACGAATCTGGATTGAACAAAGAGCGAACCGAAATACATGTCCACTTAAAATCGAACACGAATATAATCAAATAAAGATAAATTATGAATTTGAATCAAATTATTATCAAATAGGAAGTAATCATTATGTACATAAATACGATGATAAAAATATTTAGCCAATCAATTAAAGTTATAACCGTTTAGGCATGTGGCTTGTCTCATTATGATTCATCTGAAGTTGTTGAAACAGAGAGGCAGAGATGAAGTGATATATTAACTTTGGTAGATGGAAATAAGTTTAGCTAATCAGTTGTTTACTAAACACAATATACTATACTTATATATGGAGAGGATGCGGAGCTTGCACCAAGGTGCATGTAATTGTATATGCACATATGCTAAAAATATTTATTATATATTATTTTTTGAAATGAAACTTTGAGGGATTTACTCAATATTATTAGTGGAATATGTGTTTAAAACTTCCTGTAAAACAATCATTCTTAACATGTCCATCTGAACAACTCAATTTTAGCAATTATGAGACTGTTAAAATTTAGCAGTCTTGATGGAGGGGTTAAAAGTTTCAAATTAAGTTGAATTTTGAATGACATCATGGTTATAAAGTGGACTAAATCCCACATGAATCATTTCATAAAAATAATACATAATGGATGTTTTGGCACTGATGCATATACAGTTACATGCACCTTGGTGCAAGTTCCCCATCCTCATATATATATATATATAATATTTTGTATTCAATATATCCATATCTATATCATAATTTTTTAAAAAACAAATATCCATATTTGAATACGAATATCGATCTTCAATAATTTTTCAATATGGTAAGCAGATATTTAGATATATCCTTATCCATTTCCATGCCTACTTAAAGGTCTTATTTGTTAGTCTATTGACAAACATTCCATTTTCCTAAGATTTTGCTGAACTTTAAATAATAGTTATTATTATTGTTAGGAAGTTTCCATTATATGTGTAACTATATATTTACCACTATGACAACCAAGCCGAAAGATACATCAATGAATACATTCCATGATGGAAAGTGATATGACTAAATAGATGCATACTAAAGTGTGAGGATGACAACCATTGCCAAGAAAGAGGAATATCTTTGAACATGGTTCCTAAGAATCCTTGACTTTGAAAGCACTAATCAAGTAGATACAACCATTAATTATCATACAAGTGCACATCTAATATTCAAATGAAATGCATCAGGAATGATCTCCAAGAGGAGAAAGCCTTTAACATTGAAAACGACATGACCAATTTCTTCTTGATGTGCCAAATCTTATAGTGGTGTCAATGACATGGATTTGGATATCTATCAATGAAAATTAATCAAGTTGTTAGTTGCATCCTGATTGGAAGATGTGAGACTAATATTCCATTCTCCTTTTTCTAATAAAGAATGGTTTTATTTTTCCCTGATTAAGATAATAATCCATGCAAAATGAAGAACAAATGGATTAACAACCTTGTTTGTTCAGTAGCAATATCTACAAATTGGTTTTCATTAAAGAAAAGGATTTTTTTCATTCCATCAAAGTAAAGCGCATTCAGAAAGAAAAACAACAGATCATATGGGTCCGATATTTAGTACAACCAGAAAATGCTACTCATGGTCATGAGGTACGCATAGAGTTCATCGGTTAGCAAAAAGACAATGACACATAGAGGATAGAGGGCAAGATAAAGTTCAACACCAAAAAATATCACAAAAGAAAGGATGATAATCTGGCCTATGGCAGCTCACAGTAATGCTGGTTTCTCCTTGATGCAGGCATGTTAGCTACGGGTACTCAGTCTCGAGCTTGTATGGTCCTTAGTTCTTTGCTACAAGAGAGAAAGAAAGAAGAAGAAGAAGAAGAAGATGTGGAGGAATCTTGAATATTTAGGTGCGCCAACATGGGTTGAAGTTTGTGATAAGTGGTCAAAAAAGAACATCACATCCTTCACGATTATAGTGATTGGATGAGAGATACCCTGATAAGTCCTCGTCTGGATTTGCTAGCATTCATAAATAGAGTAAATAAGGTATTTAAATTATAACAAAAAATGAAACAATTAAAGGATCTTGAAGAGATTTCATATTAAAATATATAGATATGCTTCCTTCTCTTAAGACGTGTCCTTAACCTATCTAAAAGGGTTGGAAGTTGGAACCTCAGAGTATTGAGGATGAGAAGGCTATGACTAGATGTCCTTACTCATTTGTTTTAGGAAGCCCGATGTACATCATGATGTGTATGAAATAAATATTTGCAATGTGGTGAGAGGGGTAATCCATTACAAATCTTTCTATGGAGATAAACACCATGCAACATTGAAATGAATCTTTGAGTACTTAAGAAAGATTCAAGAGTATCGCTTAGAAAGGAATCTTTGAGTACTTAAGAAAGATTCAAGACTATCGCTTAGAAAGGAATCTTTGAGTGCTTAAGAAAGATTCAAGACTATTGCTTAGACTACGGAGATAGGGATCCAAGTCTGGGGGTATTCTACTTCAGAGTACTAAGCTAATGTGGATGATAGAAATCCAATGCTGGTTGCATTCCCTTAAATATTGGAAATAGTATTATAAGCTAAAGATAACAAGAAGCATGCCATTATCACTGCTTCAACGATGTTGAGTATTGATTGCATTGGATGCATTAACTAATTTCATGAGATATACTTATAATAGAACATAGTATATTCTCCGAAGATAGAGCAATTGATCAGCTTGAAAAATGAAATCATTGTAACTTTAATATAGGATCATAGAGAAACTCAAGAATGATTTTGCGAGCTAGTGAGATATTATTAGACATCTAAATGCATATGATGGGCCATTTAGACAAATATTATTACATTTTGTTCCATTTCCTATAAAAAATTAACATATTAGAATTCGCCTGACTGGTTAGCTCCCTATGTATGAATGAATAGAGATACATACTTTGGTTGCTTTGGATATCATATAGACAACAATATAAAGAATAATATCATAATAATATATGGGTAATTCCAAATTTAGAGAGAGGACACAACTAGAATTGAGTAATGTTATCTAATAGATAGATATCTAGATTAAGAAGATACTAGAGTTGAATTTAGAAAATTGAAATATGCAATAAAAGGAAAAAAATCAAATATTATTAAGAAAGACAACAAAAGTAGCCCAAACAATCTAATTTTAATTCGAATTTTCTTGGCAATAAATGACATTTTAAAAAACGTGCATTGAGTATGCAACAAATAAGGAGTATGCTCATTAAGAATGAATTTTATATGATGCTCATTAAGAAGTCAATGAATGTGCTCTTTCGAAATTTCCACACACACAGGTATAACATATGGGGAAATGGAGATTCTTTTTTTTTTTGCATATCCAACTATGTAAATCCGCCTTTTATAAATTCCTTTACAAATATTATTTTAAAATGAACCTTTAGAATTTTAGAGCGCATTATATTAACACGTTCTCATTCTAATTTTAACTCACAAGGAGATTTTTATCCCGTCCATAAAGATAAGTCAATTTTGAACAATATGAAAATCATTGAAATCGACCCTTTCTAAATTTATGGAAATACAAAAACCATGTAAATATAAAAACCAAAAACGGAAAATTACTAGAGTTGAATATAGAAAAAAAGAATCCAATATTGTTAAGAAAGACAACAAAACTAACCCGAACAATCTTATCTTAAATTCAAATTTTACCCGGCAAACCCTATAATCATTGTCAATAACCCCTACAACCTTTGAAAGATCGATATTCCTATTAGGCATTATATTCTAAATTACAGCTACTTCCTATTAGGCATTATATGTGGATATATGTGATCAAACAATCACAGCTGCTTCCTATTAGGCATTATATTCTCAATTACTAAACGATATGGCACTAATCTTTAGTGCACAATCCACCATCTGCTCTAACAACTGCACACGGATGAGTTCATGGTAGATTTATCGAATTTATTTTAATAATAAAATAGTAGACGTCTTTTAGTAATCGTTAGAAAAGTGTGTATCACTAAAGCATTTTAAAATATTTAAAATTGACATTAACTATGCTGACTCGACGAAATCACAATCCAGAATTTATAAACAGATTCAAAACTACAACGATCATCCGTAGAATTTGATTAACACGGAGATCCTCGAACGTGAAAAATAAGAGAATCGATCATTAAATACGTACGACATAGGATAAAATTTACATGAGACCTCCGGTATACGGCACGTTCATGGCGGGAAGCCACCGGTCGCCGTCGATGAACTGCGACACCGTGAACGGGCTCGCCTCCGCCGGGCTGCTCATGACCCTATACCCCGCCCACCTCACCCTCTCTGCTGTGCCGGCGCCGGGGCCCCGGTTGCCGTACTCCGCGTACGACAGCGTGCTCTCGTAGCTCTCGTTCCACGCCAGCCACCCCCGGGGATCCACCATGGCCCCCAGGAACGACTGCATGACCACCGTCCTCGAGTACGCCCTCCACGGCCTCCCGAGGAACCATCGCGGCGCTGCAGGCGTCGCCTCGGGGGATGCCGTGATGGTGCAATTGTGGAGAGAGAATCCGGTGGGCGAGGAGGACGAGTTACGGCCGTGGGCGATGACAGTGACTGTGTGGTCGAGCTGGGGACTCCGGGCATAGAGGTTGCAGTTCTGGAAGACGGCTGTGCCGGTGCCAAAGACGAAGTCGACCGTGCCGTAGACGTCACATTCGCGGTAGAATTGCCGGTTGCGTTTGGTATAGAGGGTGTCCTGGAAGCCGGCGATGGAGCAGCGGTAGAACACAGAGCGGTCGGAGTCCGATCGGAGGGCCACGGCCTGGTCGGCAACCGGGCCGGCCGTGTTCTCTATGGTCAGGTCTTGAGCCATGAAGCCATCTCCCACTACAGCTTCATAATGCAAAGGATCACGTTAATTAGATTATTACAATATGAACACTTGATTTACTTATCTATCTAATTAAGGATTGGCATCGGTTAAGACCATTTTAGAATATAAAAAACAGATAGAATCCTCAATGTGTACAACTTCACGACAGACGTTTGTGAGATGAAGTAATGGTACAAAATACAGACACATTTCTTATTTATCGTTATTAACTCGTTTATTAAGCTCTAATTATGACAGTATATGATAAGGAAAGGAACGTAATCTGCTTAAATATTGAGACAATAATAGCACAAATTCGATCTTTCTTTCCTAATATTCTTAGACCAAATTCAAATGGTCCTGCTAAATTCGATCAACGTTCTACAGGAATGCCATGCCTTCGTTACTAATTATGTGGGACTTCGTGCATGTCAATAGAATAAATAAAATATGTATTCATCCCCAAAGAAACGTTCCCATTGGACGTGTGGCTCGTCTGCATTAGCATTTCCTGTTGTAATACAGGAGAAACATCCGACGGTGAATGGACGATCTGATAGAAGGCTGACTATCCTCAGCGACTTATCCGGGTCGTCCATTCTCCATTCGACCCATCCCATACGTTACAATAGGAGAATGCTAGAGAGCAAACGACCGCTATATTCTTAGGTGGTTGTTTTATAAGATTAATAGAATAATTATTGTTACTTTACGGTAAGAAACGTTGTTTAATGTGGCTTTCAATATGTTTCAATTTATTTATTGCTAAGAATTATTTAATATCTTAAAAAATGATTTACTCAGCAAATATTATAAATTATTGATACAACAATTTCGTTACCGAACAAAATATGCATCCATGATATAAAGGAGCTGCTGTACAATTGATTTTGATATAAACTGATTATGGGCCTGTTTGGTTGTTGGGTTGGACTAGATTGAGTTGGGGTACATCGGTGTACCCTTCCTTCCAACCCTCTCAATCTTCTTCACAGTTTACTATTCATAGCGTACAGATTACTATTCACAAGGGTACCCCAACCCAACCCAACCCAGTCCAACCCAGCAACCAAACATGCCCTGTACGTCGAGCGATCAAGTCGCCTCAAAATCTTGTACCTAGAGTGGCTGTGTAGGAAGTGCTCCATCCCCGATCCGCTGACCGATTGGAGGTGAGCACGGTGCGGCCCATGCCGTCTCCGAGCAGCACCAAGTTCACCTTGTCCTCTGTCACCTTCACGTTCTCCCGATACACGCCTGCCTTCACGCGTATAACGAATCGCCTGTCGTTGTGGCTCGGAGCGGCATCAACCGCGTCTCCCACGCTAGTGTAATTCCCCGATCCGTCCAAAGCCACCACCACATCGGGTACCCACCCTTCCATTTTGTGGGGCTCCCTTGGCGGAGGCTTCCGATCGTTGAAAGGTGGTGGCGATGGTGGTGGTGGACTAGTTGTGTTATATGTGAGGAGAGGTGGGGGTGGGATGAGATGGGCATCAGGTGGTGGCGGTGGGGTGTAGTGAACATCCTCCTCGTGACGGCGGACAAGGAGGACGAAGGTGAGGACAGCAACGAAGAGGACGAGGAGGAGGAGGGCGGTGTTCCGGTTGGCCGTGCCCCACATGTTTGGAGGAGGAGGAAGAATGGTGCAAGGCCTTTAATTTGCAACGTCTAATGTTAAAATTTTGCATGGTTGTTTGGGGTGTTACTATTTGAGAATTCAAATTTGAGTAAATATGATTGGTCTCCATAATTATTGTCCTCCTCTCATGGAAGGAGGAAATGGCATGAAATCCAGACATAAACAATGGTTAATAATCCGGAGGTTAGAGTTGAAGATTGATGCAAGGTATATTGTTGGATATGGTCGTAGAGATTGTGAATAATCAACGTTTCCATTACTATATATTATAGATGGGATCATGGGAGACGCACCCCTTTCGATTAGTTTGTTTTTTTTTTCAAAATGCCATTTGTGTCCTATCCTTTTTATCACTAGAAAAATCAGTATTACTTTTTTTTTGTTCACGTTTACATGTCATAATTTCGCAAATGTTATTTGTGTTCCAAAAACTATTTGTGTTCGGATCACGATTTACTATGGAGTATTTGATGCAACAACGGATCTAGATCAGCTTCGAGATTGTCGTTTAACGAGAGATGTCTGTTGTGTCGGTGTTCGACAAAAACCTCCACCCTATTATATACTACTAGTTAGGGGTGCACATGGATCGGATAAAATCCGCAATCCGATCCAATCCGTTGTCATTGGATTGGATCGGTTTGGATTTATAAGTCTAATGGATCGAATTGGATTGAGAGTTTACAAATCCGTTCATTTATGGATTGAATTGGATTATCGTCAAAATCCGATCCAATCCAATCCGTTAATCCGTTGATAAAAAATAAATATAATAATTCATTTCTTATCGTTAAAGCATATTATATATTTAATTTTACTCGAAAGCTATGTGTAAATATCCAAGCTACTCTTTTTAGATTTTAAACACATTCCAACTCTAGCTTTACCCCACAGCACTTGTTGTAAACCCCCTTATCCCATCTCACTTGTTGGTTAAAAAAAGAAGTACCTACCCTCAACATCCTTCAAGCCCTTCCAATTTAATAAATGAAACATCCTTCTTAAAAAAATACCAAAACCTAAACCCCCTTGGTACCATTCCAAACAAAACATCCACCTGCGTTGCACCTCAGGCGCACACATCTCTACAGGATGTCGTCTTCGTCCCTAGTTGTGCGCATGCACAACCATATCTCCCTCGCACATGTACAACCATATATGTTCCTCAGCTCCCCTAGACCTCCCTCACGCATATGTATCCAGATCTCCTCAACCCGCTACTGTCTCGTCATCAACAACGCCCTCCTTGTCCCCAGTCATGCACACGTTTAGCTAGACCTCCCTCGCGCCTATGTAGACATACCTCATCTTCAGCTCTCACAGACCTCCTTTGCACACACACATCCATGAACCTCGGATATCTCCCTCCTGCACCGCGCAATTGTGCATGGTTCTTGTCCCAGACCTCCTTCGTGCAAAGACCTCCCTCTTGCACCACGTCACTAAGCATGTTAGTTCTACTTCTTATTTGATATATACAAACTTGAAATTTATTCAAACTCAAGTTGCTTCTATGGAATCTCCGTATTACATGCATGATATTTATATTTAGTTATACAATGATTGTTCTAACTAAATTCATAACATGCATATATGTATTTGCCTTCCAAAAATTATCTATCATTTTCTTTATATTTATCTACAATCTCAATTTTAGAACCATGATTTGAATGTTGAGGTTTAGTGTGATACAAACTTAATCATTGATTAGACGAGTATTAGAAATCCGAACCAATCCGATCCAATCCGTAATCCGATGGATCGGATCGGATTGGATTTGCATGTTTAATGGATTGGATTGGATTGGAAAAATAAAAATCCGTTAAGTATGGATTGGACATGGATTAAGCCAAAATCCGATCCAATCCGATCCATGTGCACCCCTACTACTAGTAGGAGCCCGTGCTTTGCACGGGTAAATTTCACTTGGGTGAAATACTAGTTGACATATACGTGCAAAGTTTAAGAAAAATTCATCAGATTGGAGCACCATATTGATAATATGTATATTTGTCATAATGTATGTAGATATTTCAGAAACTTTATAGGTACATATACTAACGAGAGGGCTATGTATGTAAATTACTTAGTCGCTTCTGTTCAAAGAAAACTACATGGAAATCTATATAAAGTTCACACGTAATCCGCAAAATTTGAAAAACCAAATGTTTGCTCTTGGTAAGATTTCTGACCATTTCTATCCATTTTATTTTTTTAATAAATTGATTTTTAAAGATTTTTCTATTACTTATAAAATTTGGAAAGTAATCTTAATTACAATATGTCCATACATGTGTTAATTAAGTTCGTATGAATGTTTTCTTATTTTTTTAATATTTTTGCTAGTAAAACGTCCATACACTGTCCATCTATTAAAAAATATCTTCATTTAATTTATGTTTAGATAATTAAATACATTCTTTCAATGAATTGTATATTCAAGCAATCCCACGTATTCTAGTTCTCCAAGGTCTAATCAAGAGACTTATTTTCATCGTAGGCTAGTAGTTATTATGTTTTTTAAAAGTAAATATGAATATAAAAAATAATTATAGAGTTTAAGAAAACTTAATGGTATATAAATAATATAGAACACAAATCCCAATATAAATCACACAATCTCGATAGAAATCAACATCTACTCATCACACAATACTCATATTGTTTCTAATGTATGAAAAATATATTAAAAAGAGACGATGAAGATGATCATGGTGGAGAGAAAGCTATTTAATTTAAATCGTATATATGATTCAATGATAAACGGTTGTGTTATGTATATCGCTTCATAATGAGCATTATGTTAGTAATTTGTTCTATGACACTTTGGTACTTTCTCGCTTGCTTAGCAAGAACTCTACTTTTGAAATGAGAAGTTGATTGTTAATCTTTGCTGTTTTATCGTACTTTTTGCAAAGAGCTTTGTATTTTTTTGGTGTCATATCAAAAATAATATTTTTGGTTTGTTGGGTGGTAACATCCCCCTGATATGGTGTATGAAGGACAAGGATTCAATACCCCTGTCAACACAAACACAGATTTGAAACTTATAACACAAATTTTATCATTCAATTGTTACTAAATATTATTGTTTATAGATTTGAGATATTGAGCCAACCAAGAGATGGCGAGGTTGACCTAGAAAGTGTTGGAAGGAAACTATCTGAAACGATCTTAATTTGTTATATCGAAATAGATGCAAAGAATGTGCACAACCAACCCTACTTAATTTGAGTGAAGAGTTTATCATTGTATCAAAGAAATTATTTTCCTTTTTGTTATGCTCTTTCATTTTTCTTAATTCTTGATCTCTTTCTTAGAGGCATTATGAGATTACTAAAGACTGCCTAGATTTATAAAAATGTACCATTTGATTTAAAATTTATTCAAACATGATTGAGAGAGAAATAAACAAATATATTGATCATATGCACAAAGCGACTGTTAAATAGTAGTAAAGCAAAAAATACATAGATTCACTGTTCTTCATGCTAATTTTAAAAACTATACATGTCACCACCGTAAAACAAAGGAGAACATGTGTCTCTCCCTTTCATAAGAAATATTATTATTTACTTTATCGTGTTCTTATTTCTTATTTTTTGTCAATTCGCTCTTCCTGCAAGCATCCATTCTCCTTATTAATGTTAGGATAATTACACCCATAACCCTGAGTAATTTTGCAACAACATTCATAACCCTGCATAATCGTGAATTACATGAGAAACCCCGAATAATGGTTAACTCTTACATGACATAACCCTGTGTCATATTCTATTTGGGATACCTGTTATTTTTGACGGTTTCCATTAGGAAGGACAAAACTACCCTAAAAGTTCATTCTTATTTACGATAACATGCCATCACTCTATGCGTCTGAACCACCCCCTCCCCCGTCGAGTTCCTCTTGGAAGCCCTCCACGTCGCCCCTGGTCGAAGCCCCCCCGCCGCCGAGCTCCTCCTGGACCCCCCGCCTCCCTGCTTGAAGCCGAGCTCCTCCTAGACCACCTTCTCTGCATCCCCTTGTTGAACTCCCCCACCGCCGAGCTCCTCCTGGACCCCCCGCCACATCCCCTGGTCGAAGCCCCTCCCTCGAGCGCCCATCTCCTCCAAGTTCCTCCTAGTGGTCGAAGCTCCTCCCCCGAGAGCCCATCTCCTTCGAGTTCCTCCAGGCACGCCCGCCCCGAGCAGCTCCTGACATGCCCTCCGTGAGGCCTCAAAGAAACCCCCCACCTTGCTCGAAGTTGAGCTCTTCCTGGACCCCCCCTCTCTGCATCCCCTCGTCAAACTCCCCCGCTGTCGAGCTCCTCCTGGACCCCCCCGGTCGAATCCCCTCCCTCGAGCACCCATCTCCTCCGAGTTCCTCCTGGTGGTCGAAGCCCCTCCCCCGAGTGCCCATCTCCTCTGATTTCCTCTTGGAACGCCCACCCCGAGCAGCTCCTGGCACGCCCACTGCGAGGCCTCAAAGCCCCCCACCCTGCTCGAAGTCGAGCTCCTCCTGGACCCCTCGCCTCCCTGCTTGAAGCCGAGCTCTCCTGGACATCCCCCCGCTGCATCTCCTGATCAAAATCTCCCACCGCCTAGCTCCTTCGAGTTCCTCCTGACATGCCCGTCCCGAGCTCCTTCTGGAAGGCCACCACCCATGACCACCCCACAACCCAAGCCCCCATGCTCGAAGCCCGCCCCACCTCCCCGAGCAGCTCCTGCCGCAGAAGCCTCCTCCCTCCCCCGCTGCAGAAGCCCCTCCCCGCCCGTTCCGGCGGAGGGACGAAGGAGGAAGAAGGAGTGGGGTCGGTTGCTGGGACGGAGGAAGAAGAAGGGGTGGGGTCGGTTTTTTTGTGTTTTTTTTTTAATTTTTTACCAACCGTTGGATAGGATAAGAGTTAGATTAACCCAATGAAATGGTTGAGTTAAAGAAAAAACTAACAGAGGGTTATGAATGTGAAACAGAGTAACTATCCGAGAGCTTTCGTGTAATTCGCGATTATGTAGGGTTATGAATGTTATTGCAGAATTACTCAGGGTTATGGGTGTAAATATCCTTTAAAGTTTATATGTTAATATAGATATAATTATGTTGCCCCTGATAGAATTCATAAACAACCTCTGCATTTACCTTGACAAAAAAGATGTGGTTAGTGCCATTGAGTGTCATCTAATTGATTTCCTTAAAGACTTTTCTTATTTGCTTAATAATATGTTTAGAGTTCAGTTATTTTCTAAGTAAATGGTTCGTCATGCGAGTCGTACATGCCGAAGTCAGGAGAGAAGGTTCTTCCCGTACATTTCATCCAGCTTAGTGGATTATCTAACTGAGCTTTTATCAAAAAAAAGTTGTTTCTACTCCCAAGATATGCAGGATTCACAACATTTCTTTCTTGTATTTCTCTGAGTTTAGAGTAAGCAAAAAAGATTTTGAGATTAATTTTTTTAAATTCAATCTTGAGTATGGAAAATGTTACCACAAAAAATGATGTATCATTACCTGACCAATCGAAGAGGTTATAATTAATCTATAGAAATGTTGTATATATGTATGACATACATTAATATATGGATCATATATATATCGCAAACTATACATAAGGAAGAATTAGAGACATTGGAAATTTCAATTTTTTGAAGTCTGAAATTAAATCTAAATGTAAACAAACTGTTTGAAATGAAATTTCGAGCATTTACGTCGATGCAAGTGCACAGTAATTTGTAATAGACTAAATATAAAATTAAAATTTTACACCGAAATTTAGTGTCAGGTCATCTGAGATTTTGACGTCCTCTATAGCATTAATTTAATTTTAACTATTTATATAAGTATCTATATTAACTTATAATATATATTAATAAATGGGGGGGGGGGCTAACTAATGGATGTCTGTGGAACTCCCGCTTTAATATACAATTATAACGGCTTGAGGAAATGCATAAACGTCATTCTGGGAATTGCAATTTTTGGGCAAAAATAGAAGGGCAATGATGAGATTTTAGGACAAAATCAAACTAATCAAAAATGGATGGACTCCACTCTCTAATATATAGTAAAGGAAGGAATTGCAATTTTTGTGCAGAAATAGAAGGGCAATGATGGAATTTTAGTACAAAATCAAGCTAATCAGAAGTGGACGGACTCCCCTCTTTAATATATAGTAAACATGTGTGTGTATATATACACACACATACATACATATATGGGTAGAATGTGTGTGCCCAGCTCCCCCGCCCCATTTATGACATATTTTTTTATTTTTTTTGAAAATAAAAGACATTATAAAGTTATCATTATATCCCTATATTATGTCATTCAAATTTCATGTGATAGAGACTCCTACAACCTACATCCAGATGGGATCGATTTAAAAAATCATGTGACCATTAAAAAATGATTGTCTAGATGGAGTCTATAAGAGTCAACATTTCACATAAATTTTGAATAACATAATATATGGATATAGTGATGAATATTCACGAAAGAAATTTTCAAAAAAATAGAGAAAATGAGGTAGCGGGAGCTAAGTTAGCTCCCCCTAGGGGCAACCCCATTTATCCCCCCCCCCCACACACAGATATATATATATATATATATATATATATATATATATATATATATATATATATATATGGGAAAAAGGAAGCTACACCGGGTGGTGCAGCCAACTAGCTACACCCAACTAGTTTTCTTATTGGTTTTTGATTTTTTTTGAAAAAAAACTTATGAGGATTTACTTCGTTTATTGTGTGGAATATGTTTTCAAATTTCATGCAAAACAAACATTCCTAACATGGGCATCTAAATAGGGTAGATTTCAATAATTTTGAGACCGTTAAAATGTGATAGTCTTGATGGAGCTGATAGAAGTGTTGAATTTAGTTGAAATTGGTATGATATCATGGTGATATATGGTGATTTGAATCCCCATAGGTTTCATTTACAAAGCACAAAAACTCAATGAAAAAAATGGCCGGGTGCAGCTAGTTAGCTACACTCCCGGGTGCAGCTTCCCCAACCCCTATATATATAATATACATACATGCATACATACATACATACATATATATATATATATACACACACGTATATATACCTCTATATATCTAAATGTGTACATTTGATAGACCATTATGTTAATGGTCTTGTAAGGTTTGTGATGATGTATATTATCTCCTTATCAATATCTCCAACTAATCTTGTTGCACAAATCCAATAATACCCACTGTGATTAAGATATCCTTATTCATGTACATGAAAGATATGGTGAATTATAAATCAGGATAACTCACTTATTGCCTAATCATGAACAGATAATAAGGGTGAGGTTCTCACAAAACGTAGATATTGTTATCCAAGATATCACTATCCAAGAAATCTAAGTCGAGATAAACGGATAGAAGCATTCGTGTATCCTTGACGTAAGGGTCAAGCGTGAGAATTTGGTTTAACATTTGACAAAAGATTAATTCATGTGAATTTTATTCACGTATGTCAAGTCAAAATCAAAATTGATTGGTCATGGATTTTATGAATTTCCGTCACTACAAGCTGAACAAAAATTGTGCCAACAAAAAATGAATATTTCGATCATCTAAGATAATTATATTAATCAATAACTAAAGAAAGTTATAATATTTAAAATCTAATATGAATTATACTAATATTGCAAACAAATAAATAGTGTAGTAATGATCTAAGGCATCATATTTTCATATTTTATAATTGTGGTAGCAAAAACTTTGACTTGTGGTGGTTCATTTTCATGTAGCCAATGAATTGTCACAATAATGTGTTCTCTACCACAATTTGTCGTTAGTTTAGCAGAAGCATGTTGGGAATTAATAAAATTTAATCAACGCTACATTTTTATGTTCAATGTGATATTCTTTGACTATGCTTTTCAAGTCCCTGGAATGTATATTTGACATCTGTAACATCCATACGCTGCAAGGAAAATAAGTTGCGGCTACAGAATTATGACCATGGATATAGGGTTTGTTGCCACAAAATAGGGCCCTGGCCACGACACGTCGTGGCCAAGAGCTGTAGCTACAAGTCTCGTCGTGAGAGTTTTCTAGCCACGAATATGTCGTGGCCATTATAAGTGGTCACAAAACTTATCGTGATCACAACTCTTATATGAAGACTTTGGCCACGGACTGTGGCTACAAGAAACTAGTGGCCACGGAATTATCGTGACCACAAGTTTCCGTAGCCACATTCCGTGGTCACAACTCGAAACATAGTGCTATATCTAAAACTCACGAAGTATGTGTGTGGTTTATAAGCGGTGGGGATCACTACTTGACAACTTGGGCTTAAGCATTTTGGGTGATTGTCAACGGGTCTATTTGAGCTCGAATCCAACAAATTGTCAGGGTCAATTTTCCTCGATAACGGAACGAGGAGCTAAGCCCGGGACGTTACAACATCTCTTTTTTGTCCACTTCTGATTCCTTTAACAAGAACTATACATCGAATTTATATAAAAAAATGATTAGAGTCAAATTCCATGTTATTTCGATTTAAATATCGATTGACTAGTTACTGGTTTTGTTATTAATTTTCAATTCAAAGTCAAATCAGTGTGAATTTTTTGTTTATGCGGTGACCTTAACCAAAATTTTCTTCAAAGTTTGAGAATTTATTGAGTTATAACACTATATATCTGATTTTAACATTCGTATTTATTTATTGTTTTATCAAAATTGTTAAAAAAAAGAAGGGAAACGGTCAAATAACCGCCCCTCCCAAGCTCCCTGGTCACGCCGCTGCAGCCCCCTCTCCCCCCACCTGGTGCACCCTGGCCCGCGCCGCTGCTCCCTACCCCGACCCCTCCCAAGCTCCCTGGTCGCGCTGCTGCTCCCTGCACCGCCCCCTCCCAATCTCCCTACTCACCCTCGGCAATGGAGCCCCCCACGGATGCTGCTTGCCTGCTCTTCCCCCGTCGGTCTACTTTGGAGGATTCTTTTTCTATTTTTTTTGGCTAATCCTAACCGTGTAAAGTGCCGAATCGGATCAAGGTATTCCTATGGTTGTTTAGGCTGGGGAGAACTCTCTCGAAGGATCGTCGGGGTATTTTGTTGGGCGTGGAGGATGTGTATTGTGACCGATGCGGTGTGGTTGTGGAGGACGCGAACCACTTGTTCTTTGTGTGTCAGTACTCTGCAGAGGTGTGGGACAGGGCCAATATTGCGTGGCTACAGATTCGGGATTGCGCAACTTTCTGGAGGAATATGAGATCGGTTTGCGGTGTTGGGCATGAAGACAGCTCCTTTCCATTTACTATACTGTGGTCCATTTGGCGTGCGAGGAATGAACTCATCTTCAGGGGGCAAAGATTCTACTCCGAGAATGTGATGGAACATTGTAGGGTGTTGTGTGCGTCTTGGCAAATGTAGTATGATGTAATGTTATTTTAGATTTTAATTATATATATATATATATATATATATACTTTGAGGTGGCTCCCTGGCTGGGAGGTCACCCTTTTAACTCTCAAAAAAAAATCCTAACCGTTGGATGGTAAATTGGTTAGGTTAACTCAAGACTAACCCAAGTAATTGACTCAAATATAGTTAAAATTGACGACATGATTTGTTGGGTAAGACGGACCAAGTTTACGAGAACGGGGGAGAAATTACGATGTTTCAAAGGCGTAGAGGTAATTAGAAAAGAGCATAGGGTCTGCCGGGTAAAAATCCCTTTTTTAAATTCTATATATGTACCAATTTTCAAGACATACCCTTTAAGTCTATTTTTTTATAAATAAACACTTCTTTGTAAATAAACATTTATTGACCTTGTGGCTACGAAACTGTTTAAAAAAAATTGCCGTCTCCGTTACGGATATTATTACACTTAATAGTTTATATTTATAATGATAACTAGTGGAGAACCCGTGCAAAAGCACGGGTGTTGGAGATATTAGAAAAAAAAGTTAGCTGACATTTATAAATATTACATGATTTTTTTCGTTTAAAATTCTAAGGGTGAAAGTGTATTATTGTTCACAAATCAATGTCAATCGACTTTTTCAATTATATTCGAAATCTTGGAATAAGTTATCTTTATTTGATATTATTTGTTATTTTTTTTGGGATATTTACCCAGCGAACCCTGAAATCTTTCAAAATTACCTCTACGACCTTTGAAACATCGATATTCCTCCCTAGACCCCGTAATCTTGCTAACCATTACCGTGCAGACCCTCTGGTTAACTCCCATCCATTTGTCCGTTAAACTAACCGGCTTCCGTTATATTTGTTTACATTATACCTAATTTGTTTGTTAAATTTACATTCATTGCCATTTCCCCTTGGATTTGGCCCTCCCCGCCGTCCTCCTCGAAACCTCAACCCCACCGTGCCGTCCCTCTCCCTCTCCCTGTCCTCCGCCGACTCCCGCCTCTCGGACATCCGGCAGCGCCTCCCCTCCCTCCTCTCCTCCGTCCGCCCGCTCCGAGCGGATCCGTCCGAGCGGATCCCGCCGCCGCCGTCCTCCGCGTGTTCGACGCCCTCCATGGCCTCGAGCCCTCCCTCTTACCCTCCTCCTCCCCCGCCCTTCCCGACCTCCCCTCCTTCCTCTCCCTCGTCCTCCGCCTCGAGGAGGCCCTCCGCTTCCTCTCCTCCCATTCCCCTCTCGCCCTCCAGTGGCTCCTCGACATCCTCGTGTTCCTCCACGACCACAGCCTCGCCGACCCCCCCTTCCTCTCCTCCGTGACCTCCTCTCCATCGCGCAGCGCCTGGATGCCAATTCCCGCCTTGACCGCTGCGTTGCCGCCTACGTCGACGTGCGCACCGCCAATCTCCGTGCCAGCCTCGACGCCCTCGGCCTCGACTACCGCCAGATCTCCACCTCCGACGTGTGCACCGCCAATCTCTAATTCTGGTTGCTTTGCAGATGTCGTTGCACGTGTCGGAAGAAGCTCGAGAAGGGGAGGTCGGAAGGGGGAGCGGAGGAGGCGAGGAGGCGCAGGAGGACGATGGACCTCTGCCCTGCTGCTGCGGCCCCCTCCCGATGGGCTCCCGCCCCCACCTCCCGACCTCCGCCCTGCTGCTGCGGCCCCCTCCCGATGGGCTCCCGCCCCCACCTCCCTGCTGCCCCGACATTATTTTTTTCCCTTTTTTTTTATTTTGGCTAATCCTAACTGTCCGATGATAATTGGTTAGGTTAACTCAAGACTAACTCAGGTATTTGACTCAAATATAGTTAATATTGACGGCAGGGTTTGTTGGGTAAGACGGAGCAAGATTACGGGGTCTAGGGAGGAATATTGATGTTTCAAAGGTCGTAGAGGTAATTTTGAAAGATTTCAGGGTTCGCTGGGTAAATATCCCATTTTTTTGATGACAAGGAGGGTGATCTCCCAATTTGGGAGTCACCACGGAATTATATTAAGTCAATAGAGCTCGAGATTACATCAAAAATTATCGACCCTCCCAGAAACAAATTAAAGCCCTACAGTGAGATACAACATTTTCTGAGTAGAAATTCTGATTCTTGAAGATGAACTCGTTTCTTGCTAGCCAGATCGCCCAGAGCACCGCAAAAGCTTTTGACACATCGTCTGTGGAGCTTCCTCCCACCTTCCTTATTGTCTCCTAAAAGTTCATCGAGCTGCTCACGTCTAACCAATGGATAGCCATTTCCCTCCAGACCTTTGCTGACGACTCGCATGTGAAAAAAATATGTTCTGCGTTCTCCATCTGATATCCACATCTATCACAACTCACCTCCTGATTTCCCAAGATTTTTGCCCTCCTCACCTTGTCACACAGCTTATTTTTCCTCAAACACCACAAAAAAACTTTGATCCTGCTTGGTAACCTGCAAGACCAAATGATCTTCATGTCCTTGCTAATATCTGGATCAACTGTCTGCATGTCACCAGTTCTCAAATCTTCATAAAGATGCTTGACAGTGAATCTAGTGCCCGTCCAAACGTAATGATCCCTGCTCATAGAGAAGTCTCCTGGCAAGGACGCCGCATCCAAGAGTCTCACCAACTCCTCCCTTCTTCTTTCAGAAAGGACCGCTGCAAACGGGATCCTCCACCCCCCACTCTCAGCTAACTCCCTTAAGGTTGCTTCCTTCGAGATAGCCAACGCAAAGAGCCTTGGGAACCTCCTTTCCAAAGCCCCTTCCCCCGTCCAATCTTCCTTCCAGAATCTGAAATCCCTCCCGTCTCCTACCTGTGGTGATAGTCTATTAGAAATGTGCCTAAGCACTTCGCGCATACCCTGCCAGAGCGGTGACTCAAAACGAACCGTGACTACTGATAGGGAACCATTCACCCCGTAAATCTTCCTTAGTAATCTCAAAGCCAAATCTTCTTTTGGGCCCCAGACTCGCAACACCCACTTAGCCATCAAAGCTTTGTTCATAGTTTCCAAGTCTCGTATCCCCAAACCTCCATGCTTCTTAGGTTGTGTAATCTCATCCCAAGCCACCAGATGCATGCCAGTTTTCTGTTGCTTCCCTTCCGACCAGAAGAATCTTCTCATGAGCTTTTCTATTTTCTTTCTTACCCCCACTGGCATTAACCTGGTCGAAAAAAAGAATATTGGGATGGCTGATAATACATGCTTTAACATAATGAGCTTCCACCTCTAGATAAAGATATCGCCTTCCAACCTACCAATTTATTTTCTATCTTTTGTATCACTGCATCCCAGTCAGCAACCTTCAGTTTACCAGCTACCAACGGCAACCCCAAGTATGTAATCGGTAGCTCCCCTAACGAACAACCCAACAGCTCATGCAACCTGTTCCTTTCTTCATTTTGAAAACCGAAGGTGATGACCACCGACTTTTGTAAGTTTATCTCTAGTCCTGATAGACTGCTAAAGATATCTAATAGTTGGGTCGATCTGCCCATCATCTCTTCCGTCCCATCTAAAAAGAGCACTGTATCGGCTGCATATTGCAATAACGGGATAGATATATCTTCCAGCCGAAAACCTTCGCACCACCCACCATCAACAGCCTGTCTGAACATAACCGCCAATGCATCCGCTACCAGCACAAAAAGCAAGGGTGCTAGAGGACAACCCTACCTAACACCTCTTTGCGGTTGGAAAAATCCCCCTCCGGTCTCCCGTTCACGAGCACCGAGAGCGATGATGTAGTAATACACCGCTTCATCCACGCGATCCAAGTATCCGGGAAACCTCTTCTCCTCAATGACTGCCACAAGAACTTCCAGTCCACGCAATCATAAGCCTTAGCAAAGTCAATCTTCCAAAGCACTCCTTTCACTCCTTTTCTTCTCCAATGTAGACAAATCTCTGTCGCCAACACTGTCCCGTCGTACATTTGTCTTCCCGGAATAAAGGCAGACTGACTTTCCATCACTATAGAATCCATTACCCTCTTGAGCCTGTTAGCAAGGACCTTTGCAACAATAAGATAAATCCCATTTGATAGTGCGATCGGTCTGAAGTCCTCCACCCTGGCTGGCTGATTTTTCTTCGGAAGCAAGAATAATAAAGCCCTGTTCACCTTCTCAAATCCTCTGTTTCCTTCTCTGAATTCCTCTAGAACCTCGACGATCTCAGCCTTCACTAAGTCCCAAAATTCTCTATAAAAGAATATTGGGAAACCATCCGGACCCGGTGCTCCGTCTGCATTCAGATCCCATATAGCAGCCTTGATTTCTTTTTCCGTGAATGGTGTCACCAGCTCGGCGGCCTGCCCCGACGATAGATTTTTTGTCCCCTTTCCCTGCCATCCTAAACCATCTCCGCTCCTTCTTCGCGAGGCCTCCACAAAATGTGCTCTTAACACCCTCCCCAACTGAGCTTCTCCAGAGACTCTCTGTCCCCCAACTTCTATCTCCCCAATGTGATTTCTTCTCTTTCTGCCAGAGGCCATGGAATGAAAGAATCTGGTGTTTGCATCGCCTTCCTGTAGCCACCTCTGTCTGGACTTCTGTTTCCATTCCACCTCCTCTTTTCGATCTTCCTGCAAAATCACCTCCAGAAATCTGGACCTCTCTGCCAACTCCTCTTGGTCTAGCCCTCTCTGATCATCCATCTCATCCAGTCGTACAACAGCCTTCTGTGCTTCTCCTCTCTTCACCCTCCTTTTCATTTTTACATTTCTCCCAAACTCCTTCAGAAAAGATTTTAGCATCTCCAGTTTTGATGCAAAACGACTAACTGTCGAGCCTGTTGGATTCCATCCCCTCCATAGATTAACCACTTCTTCTTTGAAGCCTTCCTCTAACATCCAGGAGCGTTCAAAACGAAAAAAGTACCTGCTTTTGCAGGCCTCCCCGGAAGACCAGACAATTGGCGTGTGATCCGATTGAGCGCGTGGAAGTGCCCATACCTGTGATAACGGGAATCTTTCAATCCCCTCAAGGGAAAGAAGGAATCAGTCTAATCGGGATCTTGACCTTGCATTACGCCAGGTGTAAGCGCAACCCGTAGCATCCAAAATTGTTAAACCCATATTGTGCAACAGCTCCAGAAACTCCGCTGAGCCGACGTCCTTCCCACCCCCACCTCTGGGGCGGTCACCATGAAGCAGTGTAATGTTGAGATCTCCCCCCAAGAGCCACACCCCATCGAACTGTGTAGGGTGCACCTGAGCCAAATCTGACGCTAACGACCCCCTCTCAATACCACACGAGCCGTATACATTAGTGACCACCAACAAGAGGTCATCTGCTCTACGTCTAAGAGATACAGTGAGCGAGAAAGAAGTCCTCGATGTGGCAACCGCCTCAAAATCATCTTTTCTCCATCCTGTGAGCAGGCCCCCTGCCGCCCCTTGAGCCTCCGTCTCCGCCAACTCAAAATTACAACCAAGTCCCCCAAATGGACCTCTCTCACCCACGCTACGTGACAACTTTGTTTCTTGGAGCATGAAGATATTTGCTTTTGCATCTCTGATCAAATTCCCCACCGCCAGGCATTTTTCGGGCCTGCCCAAGCCTCTCACATTCCAAGAAAGGATCTTCATTTAGCAACCACGGATACCTTCCTAGATGGACGTGGCTGCACCACCCCCAAGCATTCTGCGAAGCTACGATCTAACAGACTGAAACGACTGGGCTTTCCCCAAGGTGAGTCTCCTTCTGCATGAATCTGTGACACTGTGACCGACTTTTCTGCCTCCAACAACAACTCCGCCCTTCTCCTTCTTCTGGGTGACTTCCGCATAACCCTCCCATTTACAGCTTCATCCTCCCCTTCAGCCTGCCGCCCTGCTGAGACCTCTCCTCTAGATTCCAGAGCCCCCTCTGATAGTATGTCACCCTCCCTTTCTACAGGCTGCAACCCCTCTTCTGCTTCCACCCTCTTCTTGGTGGCAATAACAAAAGTTCCAGTAGGGTACTTCTCCGAGCTGCCCCCCAGGCCCCCTGATCCTCCCATCCTTCTAGCCATGTTCCTCCACCCCTCACTTCCTCCGAGCCGTCTAATTCTCCGGCCTTCCGAACCTCCCTGTGCCCCATGCCTCCGAGCCATGCTCGGTAATTCCCCACCTTCAGAGCAATACCCCTCTCTTCCTTCAGGCATTTCCCCTTGCATCTCCTCCCGAGCTCCCAACTCGCGTGGCTTTGTACCCAAATCTCTTGACTGAGCCCGAACAGCCCCCACCCGGTATTGCATTGCTGTTGGAGACTTCGTCCCAGCACCAGTTTGTTGTACCGCCTCCACTCCCACCCCGACCTTGGAGATCGTCACATCTTCTATGGAATTCCTCTCCGCTTCATCCTCTATAACTTCTACTCGATTGTGCCCCATCGGGTCCGAAAGAGTGATGTGGTCAGTCCCACCTCTTCTTGTCTGGCCGTGATCTGATACGTATCCCGTTGTCGTCTCGACAACCTGACTCATATCCCTCGCCATCTCAGATGTTTGGGCAAGCCAATTGCATGGCCGTTCATCTGAATCCCACATGCCTCGCGTCACTGGCTCCTTCCCCTTCCATGCGCCCGGGGGATCCGCGGACGTCCCAATCCTTTGCGTCCCAAAGCTGGCATGATGGGCAGCTTGAAATGAGCACGGTCCCACTTCCATATTAGCTTCTTCTGCCTTCTGTTTTGACGAGCCAAATGAGAACACTTGCGGATTTCCTTCCATATCAAACCCTTTGGTTTGAACAACCCATTTGAACGATTGCCTTTCTGTCTTCCGTGAATCACGTACCTCCACTTTATTCCCT
Source organism: Ottelia alismoides (assembly GCA_037367405.1). Lineage (NCBI taxonomy): Eukaryota > Viridiplantae > Streptophyta > Magnoliopsida > Alismatales > Hydrocharitaceae > Ottelia > Ottelia alismoides. The sequence goes on along the minus strand of JAZKJV010000557.1, from coordinate 1,153,483 downwards.
TTCCATCCCCCAGAGGGAATACGTAACGACCCTGCATGGGAAACGGCTGGAAATGTGCACGATAATCGAGGCTGAGAAAGCGCTTTCCCACTTGGGAACCCGTCGTTCCTCTCTCCCCGATCAACGACCGACGCCGCCCGTAGCCGTGACTCCTCTGACGATGAGCTCTTGACCATGGACGCATGAATACATGTTTCCCCTGGACCGCAGGTACCATACGTTGCTACCTCTATGTTCAACTCCACTCCACGATGTCGCACCTTCCTCCATCCCAACATCGATGGCCTTACTACGGTGCAAGCACGGACGACCAGATCCGCACTCTGTCCTGGCTTGCGGCCTGTTGATATGATCTCAGCCCCTGGCATCACCGATTCAACGATCTCCTGTGCTTCCACTGCACCTCTCCAGATGATAGGGATTCCGCGTATCCGCAGCATATCTACCACGCGAGCTGACAAACGCCCATCGAACAAACCTGGCCGACGCCATTTCAGAAGTGTCCTTTTATTGAAACTCATCTGTAGCAGCACATTCGACTCCTGTACCGAGAGGCCGCGTGCCATCACCCTCCAAGGGGTTAGCGACACGATATCGCCGCCAAATCTCCCTTCCGAAGCCAATCCCACATCGGTCGTTCCCGAAGAGAGAGGTCTAGATCCTCCACCTTCGCCGATGAGAAGAACACTTTCATTGGCAACGACACGACACCCTTTGCGAGGGCAGACCTTCGCACGGTGGGAATACCCGAGGCAATGAAAACACCTCATAGGCTCTCGACATGAGGCCGCCCAGTGACTTTCGGAGCCGCATCGAAAGCACCCTTTTCCGAAAGGCCTGCCATGAAGCCCCTTGCGCTGCACCGCCCGAGCGACGCCGCTTTGCGCATGCGAAGAACTCGCTGCCTTCGGACTGATGCTAGCTTGACTCCTCGCCTGCCGCTTCGAGCGGACGAGAACCCACGGCGCAGCACCATCGAGGACCTCGACTCCCTCTCGGATGCTTCCTCCCTCTGCTCCCGCTCTCTCTCGCTCTCTCTCCATCTCTCTCGATATTATTTGTTATGATCAGAAATAGGATGTTTTGATGATTGACATTGACGACGAATCCCTACAGCACTTCATGAACATCACAGATTTTTATATTAAGAACTTGGTGTGGTATTGGGCATATTAGCACTACATTGACCGCTTGGTTTATTATCTTGGTAATATTTACATTCATATATTGACATTATCTTCTTATTTGATTTTTTAAAATATAACTTTGGACTCATACATAGACATGTATATGTGTGTTTATCTGCAATGATGGATATGAAAAAAAATCGTTATCTTATTATTAAAGACGGATATGAATATAAAATAGATACACCTGGAATATGTATAATTAGGAAATATATAGTGCAAATTACATTAGATAAAATTTTATTTCACAATATACATGAAAGAAATATATTAAATGTATTCATTCCAAAAGAATAATGATAATTATGATGAAATATTGTATAAAATTATGTTTGCACTTGACAACTAATAAATACACAAATTATCAAGATGTTTACCCAAAGTTTATTATCCTACATTTTTTTCCTAACTCACCATAATATAATATATCTATAATGACCAAAGAATAAAAAACCGTCAATAATATGTACACATCTAATGCCCAAAAAGTTCGTCTTTAGCTTTTTCTTAGAAAACAAATAAGTTGAATAAATGGAATATATAACAACTGCCACATTTGTCATGCCGCACAATTAATTGTGGTGGCATATAATGCATTAAACTTTCACATAGTTACTCACATGCAGTATATGAGATCGTATTTGATATGTATTTACACCATATATTATTATAAATTATTCAGGATGACATCTTGAACTGCAACGATGCCATTAGTATTAGGGGAGATCTGTCGATGTTGACTAAAAGGTTGGACAAATAAAAGTATTAAACCTGTTGAAGATTATTTCGAATACATACAGATTCAAGAATTAAACAGTTGATACACATAAATTCTTTTATGATTGAATTGATGTAAAGTAAGAAGTAACTTTATACCAAGTAGACACATGCCTGAACATAATCTGATGCTTGTAACATATGTGTTTGTCAAAATAATATACTGTCAAATAAATACGGATTCATAAATGAACGTTTTTTTAAAGGATTCGTAAAGGAATGTTAGTTAAATATATAGGTTATTAATTTGAATGTCCTTAATGAAATATAGAGTATCACCACTCACTAATAGCAGTAATGTATGCTTCATATGCTTTATTGCATGTTTTCTCAAAAGAAATTTATAGATATGAACTATTTTATAAAATACATGTGGGGCTTCTTCTTGTTTCTTATTAGAGTATATCTAAGAACATTATAACAGTGATAACATTGGCTAATGAATAATATTAGTATATTTAAGAAGATTATAACAATGATAACGTTGGCTGGTGAATAGTGTTCATATCCTACACGTGACGATCACAACGTCTACAATGACATGTCGCCAATGCAGCATCATGGCAATGATTTTTGTGGATGTGGTAATATGCATGGGGGTACAAATGGAATTTTTCAAAAGATAATTAATGGAGGTCGGTGGATTCTCCCCTCGTTAATATATAGTAATAGATAGATGGGAGGGAACAATAATGGAAAAGAAAATTCTTTCTATTCGAATGTGGATTGTATTTTTTAGTTATTTATGAACGAGTTAAGCTTGAAAGCTGCCCATTTATTAATTCCATTCCCTAATATCGATATTTCTTTACTGCATGCGTATAACAAATTGCATCTCCTTTTTTGATATTTCTTCTTATATAGATGTCCATATACGTATGAGTTTGCCAATTTCTTCCTTTTGAACTGCTCATCTATGGTTTCTGTTTATGATTTTATAGATAAGAATGTTTTGATGATATAATTTATGCGAAAGTAATTTTTACATTACAAAGTTGTTGAAATACGTCTTACCAAATTATATTGTTTGTCATCACTACTAAATGTATCCGTTGTAAACGAATGCGAAACGCTATAGTATACATTTTTTTGAATTTTTTGAATGATGATATGAAATCTAATTTTTAAAAGTAAGTGGACGTGGATATAGATATTTGTTTCATTTTTTATTATATATAAATAAATGTACATGTAACAATTAATTTAGTGTTTCTTGAAAATATTTATATAATAAAAGTTTAAAAATAATTAGAATCCAAGAAAATCGTTCGGTAGCGGGATACATGATATGGGATAAGGATGGAGTAAGCTGTTATATCATTCATTTATGTTCGTTTGTAGGGATAAAATCTGTGAGATAATGAGGGATAAATGATAGTTATTTGATATTTTTCATTCGGTTGGATAAAAGAGGATTCGGGATAGAAGTTAATTATGTTAGATAAGATGAAGTTTGGAGGAAGGGAAACCTCGAGATATATTTTCACAAGGAAGACTAACAATAGGGCTAGGGTAGGACATCAAGGAGAGAAAGATCTAATGCCACTTGTTACTAGTGATTTGGACCAGAAGCATATGGAGGGCAAACTTTGTTGAATAAGCGGTCAATTCCTCGCCACACAGAGAGCCTTCGAAGAAGAGGATGGAAGTTCTCTACTTTATTCAAGTGATGAGCCACCTTAGGTTTCCATTCGCTTATTTGCTCCAGCTTAGGTTTGAGTTTCTTGCCAAGCACGCTCAAGGTGGAGCAAGTCTTCCTTCACCTGGTTACCGCCTGTGTCCGATCGCAAAATTTAGAATCAATGAGGAGAAGAAGGTCGATGAAAAACTTACCTGTGGGGATAAATCCGTTAATTCAGGTTAATTCAGATTCGATTAATCTGAGAATCAAATCTGTAATCAAATTCATAAATCAATTCGTTTGATTTTGAATTAATCTTTTTTTTTCAAATATTTATCAAACGAATCATAATCAAATGAGAATGACTAAATTCAATTGGCTCCCCTAGCACTTATTCATATCAAATTTTCAAATGATAAGATACAACTATTTCTATTTTACATTCGTATTCATAATTTGATATTATGATTATCTATACAATAGTATGAAATGTATATCGTAATATTCCAAATAAAAAAGGGATAAGTGATATTGAGATCCTTACATCCACATATCCAATCGTTTCCATTAATTCCTTCTCCACATCGTTAGATGACAGAACGCGAATGACATTTTACCTATAGAAATACTTTCTATGATTATTGAGTAGCCCTAGAAGATTAGGCAATTTTTTATAAAAAGAACCTCTCTTTTATGCAAGTAATTAACACTGTTGGAGAATTTTCCAATAGAATAAAAATTAAAAAGAGTTTTTTTAGATATTTAGTCAACGACCGAGGTGCAAAATATCTTCACGTAGATTTTATCAGGCCAAAATGCAGGTTGGGCCAGCCCTTAGGCTGGGCGGAAGATGCTGAGGTTCTAAAACTTCCGTCCAAAAGTCCGTGACAGGCTTGCCCATGGGTCTATTTTATTTTATTTCCATTTATTTTTTAATATTATTTTAATAAGTATAAGTAATTTTAACACAATTTATATTTTTATTATAACTAATATAAATAGTTTACATGATCTGGACATGGAAAATATTAAACTTAATGTAAAACTAGTATCACACATGAAAAATTGAAGTATGTCTTATCTAACTTCTATATTTTATTTTATTTTTTAGGGGTTAAACCGGTTTATCTCGACCCATACCTCAATTCTCCTAACCCTAACATGAACACTACAAGAAAAGTGACCTAAGACAACGAATAATTTAATATTCATTGTCATATCTTCCGTAGTTAAATATATTACAATGAATATTATTCGTTGCTTACTTCTTTAAATTCACAACGAATATTGGTATTCCTCGCTTTATTCCTCGCAGTGAATCATATAACAACTATTATTCGTTGTCGTTTTCTTTTAATCATTGTTAAATTTGGCAATAATTAGTGTGAATTTTAAAGAATAATTCAATGAAAAAATCGTCGTTACATGAACTTTTAATAACTAATATGATATTCGTTGCTAATTACAAGTACAAATGATAATTTGACAACGAATATTATTCGTTGTTATATCTTTAACATGGAAGATATCGTAACATATATTCAAATTATTTGTTGGCTTAGGTCAAGTTTCTTGTAGTGGACCCATAAGTGGACTGGGAGCACTACAAGAAAAATGAGTTGTTGCCACGGAATGTGGCTACGGAAACTTGTGGCCACGATAATTCCGTGGCCACTAGTTTCTCGTGGCCACAATCCGTGGCCAAAGTCTTCATATAAGAGTTGTGGCCACTAAAAGTTCCGTGGTCACTTGTAGTGGCCACGGCATATTCGTGGCTAAAGAACTCTCGCGACGAGACTTGTAGCTACGGCTACTGGCCACGACATGTCGTGGCCAGAGCCCAATTCTGTGGCCACAACCCCCATATCCGTGGATATAGTTCCGTAACCACAACTTGTTTTCCTTGTAGTGGAGGGTAGGTCCTCGACCCATTTTCAGGTCTACTCTCAACCCATCCATTTCTTTGATTAGAAAGATCCATCCATCTAATTTTTTGATAATTCATGAAACCTTTCGATAGCATCTCGGGAGCGATTTTGGAGCCCGCAAACTACAACCTTAAATAATTATATCTCCTGAGGTTAGAATCTGATTTTTTTTGTCAAAGTTCAGTGATAAGATCAGTTAAGATACTCCATGGTGGAATACTCGTCTAATTTAGTCACATAGAAAATAAAATTCGACATAAATGAGTTGCAGCAGGTGTGATCATACCAACTTCAATACATCAGATTTCATCAGAGCTCCAAAAATATGTCGACTTGATCGAAAATAGCATTAGGTTGAATGACCACCTGTGAAGTATTCGTATTGGGCCTTTTTAAAATTGCTTCAGAAATAAATGTCCCTTATACTTTCTTTTAATATTCATTCCCTTATATTAATATGTGGTTTGTTACATGTGCCATAAGTTTATATCCGCCAGGAAAACGAGCTCGATTATTCAATTTTCATTTTATATATATATATATATATTAAAATAGGGTTGCTCTCTGGGAGTACTCAACGGGATGCTCCCACCCCTATCCCCCCCTTCATTTTTTTGGAAAATAAAAATATTATATTCATCATTATATCGCTCTAACATTCCATTAAAATTTCATCAGAAACAAAGACTCCTATACCCTTCATCCAGAACAGGTAATTTAAACGGTCTTGGAATTGTTGTAATCGACTTGTTCTGGATGAAGGGTATAGGAGTCCTTGTTTCTGACGAAATTTTAATGGAATGTTAGAGATATATAGTGATGAATATATATATTTTTATTTTTCAAAAAATAAAAAAATGGGGGGGGGGGGGAATGGGATGGGAGCAGCCCCATTTTACTATATATAAGAAGAAATTACAAAAAAAAATCCTTGAACTTACACTCAATTTCAATCTCATACGAGAACTTTTAAAAATAACAATGCGGTACATGATATTTAACATTTGTCTCAAAATAGTTTTGAGCTATTGCGATTTAAGGTTGGAAAGAGGAAATGATCAACTACATTTTAATAATCAAGGATTATATTGAGACAAAATTTAAAGGTCAAATATCCCATTATTACGTTTTAAAGTTTAGGTATGACAATGAAATCAAGGGTAAACTTCAAGAACTTTTTTTTACTTTACTATGTATATTAACAATGCAAAAAGGAAAAATGTTTTAAAATTCGTGATTATTAATATTATTACAAATCCTTAATTTTACATTATCGTTTTCTTATGGGTTTGGTAATCGTGCCTATCACACATGATTCATACACACATTTTAGTTATCCGTCCCTTTCATCACATGACATATATAGCACGACATCAGAAAATAATTCCTGATTTTGCTAAAGAATAACAAAGACTATAATATCAAATTCGCATGCCAATAGTCTCAAATCTCTATCGTTGACATCCTCTCGTAGATTTCGCAGCTTATTTATTAAAAAAACGTGAAATTGGAATAGTCTTATAATTATTATAATCACAAAAGGATAAGATCCGTACTTAAGATGATTTAATCGTAAGTGCAACATAAGCTGTACACTTATGGATTAATCAATAGACAAATGCGACTTCGAAGGGAAGAACTGTTTATTTTTTTTCTTCTGAGGAGATCCAAAGGTAAATAAATCACTGGAAAATAGATTTATATCACTCTCTCTCGTTAAAGGGTATATATCCATATTAAGGACCGATGACTTCAGATGGTTTGAGAGATTGGTCTTTTTTCATCTATGCAAGCCTTAACTCTATTCTTTCTCTGTTTGTTGTTATTGATATTATGTGTGTGTGTTTGATGAGTACCCTTGATTTTACTAAGTGTTTACAATCATTTTGATCAAAATATTTATTGTTTGTAAATGGGATATCATATTCTTACTATTATAGTTATTTTCATAAAAATAAGTCTTAAATAATACAAAATTATTTGCAAAATAGAAAAGATGCCAGTAATACGGATAACGATACACTCCTTTTATTAATTATGATTTACTTTTGGTGAAAATGGCCATCAATTATAAGAATATACATTTATAAAAAAATTGATAAATAATTTGCTCAAATTTGATTGTATACACATATAAAAATGATGGTGCTCATTATAATCATAATGAGCTCATGGCTCATTGGAAAAAGCTATATATTGTGTGTGTTTTGTGCCTGTATGTGCGCGTGCGAAAACTATAAAACATATGCACAACAACACACATACACAGAATTTTTACTAAACAAGAAAGACCCATCTCATTTGAAGAGCACCTTACACACATACACGCACAATATATACATGCGTGCAAGCATACATACATACATACATACATACATACATACATAATACACACACACAGACACTTGTGTATGTTCTTATAAATCAAAGTATGTGTTCCCATTCTATAAACTGGATATTTTGACATTGCAATATAAATCAAAGTCGTTGATCTCTATTCATACTATAAAATACAAATTGTATTAAAATTTTAGGTCATTTGTAATTCTATAATTCATCCATTTAGTGATGTAGGTGAAGTATATGGGAAAATCCTTAAACGTGTCATGGAAGCATGAGTATCGCACCATATGTGATCGGGAGTGACTAGTCGCACTAGTTGCTCGAGGCATCGGAATTTTCTAAAAATTTTCGATGTGATGAAACTACATGACCCAAGATTACTTCTCAGATCGTTTCATCTAAACCACAAACAAGCATTAGGGTTACCTCTTGAGGCGTGGTTGCGATCGAGTCTCTAAACGAAGAGACCTCATGTCTCAAGTCCGATCCAACGGAGGAGACGCTTGCGAGCACGTTGATGAGATGCATGCTCCTCGCAATCCATGATGATCCAAACGACGAATCTCCTGATCTCATCACACGAGATCCAATGTCTTCTTCACAAGCAAGGCATACCAAAGGATATGGAGATTCACGAGCAAACAATCCGGCAGCATAACGACGATGCTATGGCGATGGCAACTCTCTCTATGGGTCCATGGTGGACGAGCACAATGACAGAGAAGGAGAGAGACCTAGTGTGTAGTGAGAGAAGGGGAGAGAACATATTTCCAATGTCATTCGAAGAGTTAGGGTTGCCTCCTCTTATATAGTATTTTGGTATTCATGGATCTCAATCCATGGACAACACAAAATCAATGGATGAGATTGATTTGTGCTTCTTTTAATGATCATGATCTTGTTGTACAAACACAACAATAATTAATTTGAATTAATATATATCTATAAATCAATATAAATCAATCTCAAATCAAATCAATTATCTTGGAGATAATTGGTAAAAGATAATCATCCATTAATCAAGGGGGGACGGCCACCCAATCCCATTGGGACTTGGTGGCCGTCCACCACCTTTGGTGGATGGAAAATCTTTTTTCCAATGAGATTACATTATCTCATTCCAACATTATCTTACAATAATAATTCTCAATTATCTTGAGAACATTGCAATCATGCTATTGGAAATTTGTAAATCATATTCACAACCCAAAATAAAATGTATATTACATTTATAATTAATTATCCTGTGTGAATCCAATTCACATCAATAATTAATCAACAAATATAAATTACAATAGACTCTCTGATATATTATAAATTTCATTAATGATATATAGGATTAATATGAATAGTGCTTTCGACATCATTCATATCCATGATAATTAAATCACATTTAATTATCTTGGATTTCCAATCTCGTGTGCCCAAATAAGATGAATCACATTCACATTATTTACAGCTTTTATAATTAAATCACATTTAATTATCTCAGATACCTCTCCTTATAATATGAATCAAATTCATATTATTCATGATAATTAAATCACATTTAATTATCATTTTTTCCAATGCTCGGATACATATATCAACAGTGAAATTATCTATGAACTCTTTCAAGGATAATGTGTGTTCTCCGTGGATATTTGGAGATAAGGACATGGAGATTGTATTCTTCCATGTCTAGTGACATGGATATTGAGATCACATCCTGATCATGCTGACCTCCCAAAGATGCTTGATTAAATCAAGACCAAAATCTAATCTTCTCATTGCATCTGAATCACATTCAGATCAATGTCCAACATTTGGACTAAGATCAGATCACTTCTCCATGAGATGAATCACTAAAATCCAGACATGTTTCATCATTCCCTCGGAATGGAAGCATCATGGTTATACAATCGTTTACGGTCACATCACCCTCAAGTATTCCCAATACATGTACATCCTGCACACTGGAAGACCTAGAATAAACCCGAAATTTTAGATCTATTTAGAATGTGTCCTTCAGGGTTTTATCATTAAGTTTCTCATTTGAATACTGGGAGTTAGTATCGATCATATACTTTCCAAAAGCATATATCATACCCAGATGTTGATCGTATACTTTCCAAAATCATATATCAAACCTATAAATTCAGTCAAGCATACAAAGCGAGATGACCATGCACGAAATTTGATTCTTCCCAATATCTCATGAGTGAGCTCATGTCTTCCGGTTCAGCACTGAACCGGTATGATCCCTTTGAGAGATCATATTACTCATATGCCCTCGTATGCACACCAGTGTCTCGGTGTATAGACCTTGGTTAGGCCATCAACCTATTAGTCTGTCAAATGTACATACTCAGACATATAGTAACATATTTGTCTTCGGTCAGAGGATGCGTGCCTATATCATGATAGCATACGACATAGGTCTTTGGTTATCTCGATCTCGTTAAGTCCACACTTTGACCTAACTAATCTGAAACCTCCGAATCTCTATCCCTATGTAGAAGACTTGCATCAAGAGGTTGGTCAAATATCATCCTTTAGAGAAAGGGTTGCTATCTTCTACTTAGGTTGGAGATCCTCTCTCAATAATCACTTGATAGTGCTTGATGAGTTCTCAATCTAACTTCTTAGATATTCATGCAAGCATCGACCCTATGATTCAACAATTGAATCAACAACATTATGATCGTTAAGATGGCCATGGTACATTACCCCAATTGTACTAAGGACCTATTATGCAAATTAGTTATTCTTCATTTCAGATCAGGTAATGATATTTGCAATAACATTTATTGCATAATGGCTCGTCGTGGGCTCGCATGTCCAACAATCTCCTACTATCCCAAAGAGCCATTAATGGGCTAATCTTTAAACCTACACTCATGTGACAATCATAGGCTATTTAGAAAAATAGCTGTGTACGTAGATCAGTCACTATATTCCTAAGATACTACGCCAAGTCCTTTTATGACACTTACATATACCCAGTAGCAATGCTCGCATCCAATGCGAATGTTGCATCTTATGCAACCAATATTCAATTTTGTCAGTTATAATGTCCTTGACACTACAACTTAATACTTATTATAACCAGTTCCATAATCCTTATAAGAATACCCTTATTCTTGGAGATCTCTATCTCCTAAGGTATATGCAGTTAAAACCCTTTAGATAACTATCTATAAAGTCTTGAGTTCTTGATGATAAGGCTTAGATATCAGTATCTCGAAAGTCTTATCCTCTTTGAAGATATTGTTATTATTACAATCAAGTATTTTATTTCCATGGTAGGATTAGTAACAATTTATTACTCCTACTGCATGGCAGTCATCTGAATTTTGTACACATCTAGCATACACTTAGCTTCTCATAAATGGTGCACAAGGGCAAGCCGTTTTAGCATTCACTTCCTCAAATCCTTGAGGTGTTATCCCTTCAGATAGGTCAGTACCATATCTTAAGGGAAGGAAGCCTTTTCTGGAATTTTCTAGAAAATGGAAATGTCCATGGTGTAATACAAATGTAAGCGGTCCCAATACCCTCTTCTCTTTACTTGTGAACACATTCAGAACTAAGATCCAAGAGGTATCCTTGAGATCATATCTCAAGGTATGAAATAGCCAGATTATACAACACATATTATCATCATTATATCATTTCAAATGATTAGGATACCATCTACATTTAGCATGATGGACACAATGGTACTCCCACTAAGCTTCATATAATTCATCAAGATTCTATCTGAAATCATAACAATTATAATTTCATCAAATCTGATGTTCCAACTACAAGAATCTTATTTGAGTCCATAGATGGAGTTATTTATCTTGCACACCTTCATTTCCTTGTCTGTGAAGCTCTAGGGCTACTTCATATGAATATCCTCGGAGAGGTATTCATAGAGGAATGCAATCTTGACTCATATTTTGAAGATGTCATAGTCAAGTTGTGTAGCTATAATTAGCAAAATTCTGATGGGTTAAAGCAAGGTCACTAGAGAGCAAGTCTCAACGCAAGTGATGTCTTCTCTTCGGTGTGTATCTTGAGGATACGGGCCGTGCTTTGAAGTTCCCTACCTTCTCATCAGGTTCCCTCTTTCTCTTGAAGATCCATTTACACCTAATGGGTCATTCCCTTATAGGTGGATTCTTTAGGGTCCATATACAACACTTGGATATGAAGTCTACATTAGACTTTATTGTTAACATCCATCTTTCCATGACATGATCTTTATAAGCTTCATCACATGAAGTCAGTTCATTTAGACTTAACTCACACATGGAATACATCCTCAACTCATTTGACGAAGTATTAGTGTTTGATAATTAAGCAATAAAAAGCAGTGCAAAGTTAAAATTTATTATAACTCTACAATGAATGTGTATAGTGTGCAAGCATGTAGAGGTCGAACACATGAAACAAGCAGGATATATCAGACATTGAATGCACAAAAGTGAATGTGATGTATTTGTATATACGTGTGCTCTTTTGTGGGTTTTAATTAAATATTTTTATTTTATATTTATGTATTTTGATTTTTAATTTTATGATTTTGTATTTTCTTTTTATATTTTATGTTTTTATATTTTCTTTTTCTTTTAAAATCTATATAATGCAATTAAACAATATAGGCTAGGATATATATATATAATTAATAAAAATATCCAAAATGAAGAAGATGAAATATTTTTGGGTTTTTCTGATAATTTGTTACTATTTTATAATTTTTTAGGAAATTTTTCTAATTTTAATATATTTTTAAAGTAAAAAATACACAAAACTAGAGTTTAAATAAATACCCGACTTCAAAATGGAGAGAAAAAATAATAAACAGTAGCAAAAATTCTCCAAATTGATTTTATTATAAAGACAATAATATACAGAAAATTCAGAGATAGAAAATATATTTTCAAGAATTTTTAAGAATTTTATATTTTTATAAGTTATTATGGGTTTTCTATTTTTTAGAGTTTTCTTTTATATATTTTTTGTGATTTTGGGTCTGAAGTTGTTAAATACTTAAATAAATATAAATGTATTTTTGGAATTTTTCAAAAAAGTTTTATAACTTTTATGTATTTTATACTACAAACAGGGATAAAATGACACCTTTTGTTTTTTATAAATAATAAAAAGCTTCAAAATGCAAAATAAAAATGTGTGCATGAGAGAATAATGCAACAAGAAGCTATTTTTATTTTTGGGATTTTTTCGACTTACACAGATGTATGAAATAGATAGAAGAAACAAAGAGAAACTACACTACCTGCAACGTCATATATGTAAATATCAAGAAGTCCAGAGGCCAGAGCGTAATTTCATAAAAATATGTAACCAGATATTCGACTTCCTGGACCAATCACAAAATCCGAGACCTGTGAGGGTCTCACTGCAAAATTTCCAAGCTCACGTGTAGAAACACGTGAGCCACGCTGATAGGAACTTAAACACAATTATCAAAACTCCAGAGGCTCTGTTGCAATTTCTATAAAAAAATTTATAACGTACTAAAAATGTTTCTAGACCAAATCTAAATACGCAAAGCCCCAAGGGGTTAGTCGCAAAATGCCCCCTCACGTGATGCGTCATGTAAGGTGACGTGGCTAGGATCGGAATGTAATTACCAAAAGCTGAGGGGTCTTTTTATAAATATTACAAAATAAAATTAACATCAGATGAATGTTTATATGCTAATAATTAAATACCAAAAACAATTTGGCTAACTTGCAAAATGCCCATACCTAAGGTGGATCGGACGGGTGCTCGGTGTCCACTTGCCACGTGTATGTCCTACGTACACCGATTTCGAAGATCGAGGGCCACGATTAGATCAACACTCAATGATCGAATGGTGGGGACACTGCTAGATCCAATAGCAACTGCTCGATCTAGGGCACCTTCACGATCCAACGACGGGGAGGGCATGGAGAAGAACTTTGTTGATGCGAAGTTCCCCTGGAAAGATCTCCCCTCTCCGGCACTCCTTACTGCTCCAAAATGATGCCCAATGCTCCTGCGGGTCTGCTATATCGACCGGTGGCTCCATAAATCTTCGGCGAAGGCCAGAGGGCTTGCACGAGGTCGTCGGAGCAAGGTGGCTCCAGTTACTTTGGCGAAGCTCCAAAACAAGCTCCGGGTGCTTCTAAGATGCTTGGACCTGCAAGAAAAGCTAAGGTGTAGAGGGAAAAGTGCCTCGACCCGTTAGAGAGTGGTATGGCGACGGAGGAAGCGATAAGCGAAGTTCATTGGAGCGAGCTCCGGTGAACGGTAAACAAATCAATGAAGCGATTAAAATGCAAAGAAAAAGGTGTGAGAGGGATTCCACAACTAAGTCTGTGCTAAGAATGCAATAAAAGGAAAGAAAATAGGACCTTTATGGCCAAGAAACCAGGGGTGAGGACCTTTACGGTGAGCCTTCGCCGAGATGTGGAGATCGCCACTGACCGACTCCTTCAACCAGCCTAGGAGCACGGTAGGGATGATGTCACCATTCTCCACTGTTTGGGCACAAGAAGGAAGGGAAAAAGTGGGACAAGGGGACTCATAAATTAGGAGAAGGTCGAGGTACGGATTATGTACAATGATTGATAGGGCTCGAAGAACGAAGGGCTGCAAGCGGCTCAGTGACCCAACGCCTAAGAAAATCACTGGGTGTGGATCACCTTTCAACGAGGAAGAAAGTTTGTGAAGAATGTGTCATGAAATGATGGAAGGAAAAGACTCGAAAAAATTGAGAAGATAAGCGAAAACGAGTTCTAACAATAGGCAGAGGGGCTGGTCAGAGAGTTGACCCGCGGCCCAGAAAAAATATTTAGAAATTGGATTAAAAATAATAAACAATTTATTAATTTTATGTTATAAAATGAAAAATATTTATTATTTTATAAGGTATTTTATTATTATTATTATTTATTTTTTAGGGCTTTGTAATTACAAGTTGCTTTTTAGGGGCTATACATACGTATATTCATCTATGTTTTTATACCTTTTATTTTTATTTTGTTTTTCTAAATTTTATTAATTTAATTTATTATTTTATAAATTTATAACTTAATTTTCTACACTTAAATATATTTTTATTTTATTTTTCTGAGATATTCTATATACTTAAATAAATAGAAGTATTATTTATATAGGTATAGATATATGTAATTCATCTATGTATTTTCTTTACCTATTTTATTTTAGTGTCTTTCTTAACATTTTATTTCTTTTTGAATATGCACATATATTATAAGTAATATTTACAAAATTATAAAAATATAAAATTAAAAAAATAATGGATAATAAATAAAATGAATATTTTAAATCGATAATTATATAATAGGGATCCAAAACCTAACTTTCACACCGTAACTCCAAAAAATATGAAACCATCTTCATTAAATATCATATTAAAATTTATATACAATTAAAGTGATTTTGATATATTTTGGGTTTTTATTTGAGAGATATGGGTCTGGGAAGTTGGGATTTTAGAAACTTATTCCGCGTGTATCTTTTTATCTATGTATTATTTTTATATGAAATCAATTTTGTATTTTTCTATATTTAATTATCTATAACTTTCATGTTAAAAGTTTCTTTATTTGAAGTATAAAAAGTGAAACTAAAATAGGTCTCAAAAATGAATAAAAATTAATTAAATAAAAGGGATTTTTATTAGATTTTGGCCTTATCTCCCCTACTTTATTCCTTGTAGACCTAGTCATTGAGATGCTTAGGTCTCAGAGTTTAGGATCATAAAATATTTTCAATATTTTATTCTTTTTCTTTTCTTTTCTTTATTCTATAATTTTGGTATTAAAAACCGTATTTTGTACACTATTTATACAAAGATGCATGAATGCTAAAATGGCTAAATTAAGGATATTTACATGCATTTACTAGGATTTTTAAGGCCAAAATGATAGAATAAAGATGATGAAATGGAGATTCATCGGTGTTTCATCGTTAATTGTTCTTTTAGTTTCCGATTTCAGGAGCCTCATTTTCTTTTCAAGATTCAATGAGTTCCTTTACTTCATTTTCATCTTGATTCTCAAGAGTCTCATCCTCTAACAATCATATTATCAGAGACGAGATCTTTTAAGAATCTCAAGGTCATAAAGTAGGTATCCAATACCATCATTTATTTTCTGAAGTAGAACTCTCATGTGCTAGATTCCAGCTTACTTGCATGGAACCTTCTTAAGGATATATATTGTAGTTTCTACTACATATATACATGAAAACAAAGAGGTAATTATGCTAAGATTCATCATTGATCAAATCATGTCACATATGTTCAATTGTATCTTCTTACAACTCTATTGAGTTTTGGTGTATTAGAAGGAGTGAGATAGGAATGATATTCCTATCTCCATAAGATATTCCTTGAATTCATCTAATAGATATTTTCTACCTATGTTAGATCAAATGCATTTCATCTTTCTTCACACTTTGGTTCTAAACCAAAATTGTGAAATATTTGAACATTTCAAAGATTTCTAAGGAAGAAACCTCATATCACAAATAATCATCGAATGTTTATCATGATATAGATGATCCGCATACAACAATATGTATGAGACATTGGATACCTTGACATCTTACACCATTCTCAGACAGGGATGTATGGACATTTTACTTTGAATATAAAATTCACAAGTATATAAGATTTGAAATTTTAGACAGTATAAAGTTTCATCTTTTACTAGTCTATTGATCTCATCAATAGACATATGTCCAAGGCTTGATGCCAGATCATTATCAAATGATATTCATCCTTCTATTGATCTTTTAAGGATTTAAATTTTCAGTATTAGAAAATTTAATGAACGATTCATTAATATTCTAATTTATCAGAGTCCTCCATATGGCATACTACTATCTGAAATATATCCATCATAACTCTTTATGATAGGTCTATTCCAGAATTCATGTTTATTTCCAACATTTAAAAATAAACAATGAGTGTATTCTAATATCTAGGTTATAGAGACATTCTCTAAGACTGATGGTTCACTGAAATTATGAAGTCTATCTATCCAATAGATATTGTTGCAATCATTGCATCAATATCCATGGATGACTATTAAACCTTAAATTTCTAGTCTTCTAATACATATGCAACCAATTGCAAGTGTTATTAGAAGAATGAGATACAATTATTAGACTTTTAATTTAATCCAATAAATAAGTCATTTTCAATGATGGCGTGCAGATATAAATTATTCTGATGCACTATATGAGTCCTTCTCTAAGAAGCCTAGATAGTCTAGATAGTCATACTATTAGTACATCAACTTACTGCAGTATTGGCATTTATCCAATATTTGGATGTCATATATATGAAAGTCACAGAAGTATAGTCAACTATTTGACTTTCGTACATGGGTCAGACCCAAGCTTCCACTACGCTCTCTTCATCTATAACAACCATTGCTTAAGATAAAGGATCTCTTATGTTGAACTCAAAAAGAATCCTATGTAAGAGCATTTCAACATTATACATGCTTCATTCAATTCATACAATATGAATATTATGAAGCTTCATGAATGACTTGAGTATAGAAAGTAGAATGATGACATTCATCATATCTACATCCATCTAAACGCTTAAAACATTGGTTCAGATAGGTACTCAAACATTTTGATACATCATCTCTTATCGAGCCACTATTCTTGCATAATTCAGTAAACCATGTCATTCATGATTAACTGTCAAGCACATATGTATGCTAAAACATCTTTTTAGATTTTATAAGGATTATTTGACAGTTACGACCATCATCAACATATCACTTCCAATGTACATTCGATGAGAGGTCAAGACCATATAGACACATAAACCCTATGTCGTTGCCTTATTGTCAATTTAATTGTCATTCTCATTATTATGATGAATCTTACACATTGCAACCATATACATTATGTATCCAACTGGAAGTACAATATCTTAATCATGAATCCAATTCATGAGAATTTACTGGTCATTATTGAGTATAGTATTGAGTGGGTTTAATGGAGTATTATATAAAATAAGAAATTTGCATAAATGTATATAAATATATATATATATATATTTTACTTTGATTTAGGAATTTTTATATCGCAGTTGTCTTACCTTGTCAACACTGAAAGTTCATTCCCTTAATGACTTTCAATGTAAGAGATATACTTACCATTATATCTCAAGCAAGATATGAGATCTCCTTCCTTATCTTTGTCACATCCTAATAATATGAGAACTAGATACTCAGATAAAAAGAAGTGGGAACTCATTCAGTCTTACAAGTCCAACTTGCAATCCCAATTCGATCTTTAACACTGGGGCCCACCACCCCTAAGGTGATGTTGACCCATCATTAATTGAACCAACCGTCAACAGTAATACAACTCGTTATGCGTAATCCATTATGTCCCCAATAATATGAGGACTCCATATTGGGGTCACTACATATACGTACTTACTCTTTTGAGAAGCGAAGAGCCTGATCTAGATGCGCTTGTATTCAGGAGCTGTCGCTTCGGATAGGAGTCTCCTACATACAATCCATGGCGACGAAACCCTTTGCCTTGACGGGAGACCATGGGTGTCACTTATGTGATCCTCATACCATGTTCAAATTCTAATTATTTATCATGAATCATATTCATATAATTAATTCTTCCAAGAAAAATACGCATCTATTCACAATAGAGTGTTTTAACTTGGATATAATTAATTTAATCATATTAAATCAATTATCAATCCAATTCAATCAACCAACAAACTTGATTGTTACTTGAAAGGATGGTAATATCTCAAAAATATGTATTATTTTGAATTTTAATAATTAGAAAAAAAATACATCATAATCTCTCAAGCATTGTCCCTTCCCTGCACGTTGTCATGGTCAGTACCGATGGGAGTGGGACAGATCACTCACGGAGCAACCTACTATCCCAACGCTCCATGACTAGTCATGACAAATTGAACACTTTGTCCTTGAGATGATAATCAGTTTTTTTAAAAATTATAACATATAATAATAATAATAATCAAAATCACTTTGATTATAAGAAAAATTTCTAAACAAATTCCCAATCTTATTCAAGCAAGTCTTCTTGTTGGAGAGTAGATTGAGTAATCAATTGTGATCTAGATCATATCAAATAAATTATTGGTTAAAGCAATGTCATTTAAGGAAATAATTATCATCAAATATTTCTCAAATATTTATCCATTACAGGAAATTAACCATTAATTTCACTAATTTCTTAAATGACAATCACAAGGTTCTTAATTAGGAATGTAATTTCCAACAGTGACCCTCACTCACTAAAATTATCATATCCCAATCAATTTAAATCCAAACCATGCAAAGTAAATTTTTAAAGTTTGCTAATTTGATTTGAAACTTAAACCAAGTGATTAGCATGCAATTCCAGGCATTCAAAAATATTAATTAACTCTTTAATTACGTCAAGATTTGCCATCCATGAAATAGTGGATATATGATCGTTAAAATTATCATAACTTGAGTTATCGGATTCTAAATCACGCAAACTCAAATCCCGCGAATTAGTTATTTAATGGAGAATATTATCCAAGTGATAATTTCGTGTTTAACTATTTTAAATAGGGATGAAAATACTTACAAAATAGGGTTATGAGAAAGAAATGCGATAAAATTGTCATAAGCCATATTGAGCTCAAGTCTTCTTAGGTTTATGGATCGTATCCAAAACCTATGACCTAAGGCTCTGATACCACTTGAAGGATATGGAAAATCCTTAAATACATCATGGAAGCATGAGCATCACATCGTATGCGATCGGAAGCGACTAGTCTCACTAGTTGCTCGAGGCAGCGGATTTTTCTAAAAATTTTCAATGTAATGAAACCACATGATCCAAGAACACTTATAGATAGTTTCATATAAACCACAAATAAGCATTAAGGTTACCTCCTGAAACGTGGTTGCGATCGAGTCTCTAAACGAAGAGACCTCATGTCTCAAGTACGATCTAACGGAGGAGATTCTTACGAGCGCGTTGATGAGACTTGTGCTCCTCGCAATACATGTTGATGATCCAAGCAACGAATCTTCTGATCTCGTCACACAAGATCCAACATCTTATTCATAAGAGAGGCGTACCAAAGGAGACGAAAATCCACGAGCAAACAATCCAGCAGCATAACGACGATGTTGCGGTGATGGCGACTCTCTCAATGGCTCTATGATGGACGACCACAATGAATGAGAAGGATAGATACTTGGTGTGTAGAGAGAGAAGAGGAGAGCATATTTCCAATGTCACTCGAAGAGCTAGGGTTGCCTCCTCTTATATAGTATTTTTGGATCCCTGGATCTCAATCCATGGACAACAAAAAATCAATGGATGAGATTGATTTGTGTTTCTTTTAATGGCATGATCTTGTTGTAGAAACACAACAATAATTACTTTTAGTTAATATATATCAATAAATCAATATAAATCAATTTCAGATCAAATCAATTATCTTGGAGATAATTGGTAACATATAATCATCCACTAATCAAGGGGGGACAGCCACCCAATCCCATTGGGACTTGGTGGTCGTCCACCACCTTTGATGGATGGAAAATCTTTTTCCAGTGAGATTACTTTATCTCATTCCCATGTTATCTCACAATAATAATTCTCCATTATCTTGAGAACATTGCAATCATGCCATTAGAAATTTGTGAATCATATTCACAACCCAGAAGAAAATGTAAATTACATTTACAATTAATTATCCAATTTGATTCCAATTCACATCAATAGTTAATCAACAAATATAAATTACAGTAGTATCTCTCTGATATATTATAAATCATATTCATAATATATATGATTAATATGGATAGTGCTATCAACATCATTCATATCTATGATAATTAAATCATATTTAATCATCTTGGATTTCCATTCTCAAGTCCTCAAATAAAATGAATCACATTCATATTATTCACATCTTTGATAATTAAATCACATTTAATTATCTCGTATAACTCTCTTATAATATGAATCAAATTCATATTATTCGTGATAATTAAATCACATTTAATTATCAATTTTCTCAATGCATGGATACATATATCAACAGTGAAATTATCTATGAACTCTTTCAAGGATAATGTGCTTTCTCTGTGGATACTTGGAGATAAGGACATGATGATTGTATTCTTAAATGAGGGAGATAAGAAATCAGGGGTATATAAAATGAGGGATATATCTGATAATAATGAAGTTAGGCACAAGTGATAAAAAAACCCCTAATGTGGATGGTGTCCACCACAGCTAACTCCGATCTGCAGAATCTAAAAAGTGGTATGGTGGTAGAGCAGTGTGCCCCCACCTTAAGGGGGTCGTTCGTTTGGGGGGTTATCCTCCACTTTGGGGGTTACCTCTAAAACCCATTTCTCTACCCCTCTTGTGTACCCTACTCTCTTCATCAAAAAAATATTATACCATCATATCATCTAAAATTTATATAATACTAAATTTCCACTCACTTTTCCAAATTTCAATACAATCACAACACAACAACTACTTACTTTTTCAAATTTCAATGCAATCATATGACAAAAACTACCCACTTTTTCAAATTTCCATACAATCACATACACAAACCCTCTCAACTTCAAACCCACCAACCAAACACCAAAACACAAAAAAGTTCCCCTCCTCTAGATAACCCACGAACCAAATGCACCCAAGGATCCGTATTTGGTTACCGAGTTACCTTGGGATAACCTGGTGTATCCCTCTACATTCTTGAGTTGTAATTCCAACACAAATAAAGGTGACGTCACATCACATTCCTTATTTCAAACCCTCTCCAATCATCCAAGCAACTACTATTCAGAAGAAATTACTGAACCCACTCCACTCCAGTAACCAAATATACCCAAAAGGACACTTCAGACTCTTGAAATTACCAAAACTATTATTAGAAAAACTCCAATATGCACTCCCTTGGTCAATTTGCAATCAGTATCACACAAACTTGTGTGATGATTAGAACCTAATTAGTTGTCAAACCTTACCACCACATTAAGGAAGGGGATCATTGTATTGACACATCGAACGGTGACATGTGACGATGGTCGTTGGGTGTTGGACGGAAGGGATAGAACTAAAACGACGGACGACGTCAAGGGGCAAACTACAGAATGACGATGAGTCCTCGTTAACGTCACCATCACCATCATCTCCAGATCCTCTATCCTCAGTTATATCATCTCCTTCGTACCTTTTATTGTATTTGAATTCGCTTTTGGGACATTTGCAACTCCATTCTTGTTTATTGTTGTGGTTTGTGTTCTCTAATGTGGGGGGGGGCATGTATTGGTGGCGATGGGTACCCCGATGGGATAGAGTCCGGCTCTGTCCATTTTGACGATATATGTGCATGCAAGTCCACAATTCTGTTATTTATTGTTTTGATTTTTTATCCATCCTTTTATATATGCAATGGATGTCTATGTATCATATTTCGGTGAAATATTTTATTTTTTAGAAAGTATCATCATGTATTTTCATCACTATATCTTTCTAATATGTCATTATAATTTCCTCAGAAACAGACTCGTATACCCTTCATTTAGAGCAGATCGATTACACCATTTCTAAGACTGTTAAAATTAGGATTTTTTAAATAATTATTAAAATAATCGAAATTAATTAAATAGATATGATTAAAAATATTTAAAAAATAGGCATTGATCGGCACCTGAGGTGCCGATTTGGGATGCCACCTCCAAATCGGCACCTAAGGTGCCGATTTGGGAGAGACCCGTTAGCGCCTCCCTCCAAATCGGCCCTGAGGTGCCGATTTAAAGGGAGGCTCCAACGGCTCTCTCCCATTCCCCCTTATATATATCACCCTCCCCCCTTATTCCTCCCACACCTCCCTCTTCTCGCATTCTATCTCTTCGTCTCTTACTTCGAATTCTCTCATTTCTCTCAATCTATATTCTAAAACGATATTTCGAATTCTCAGCATCTCTGTCAATCTTCTATTCTTATTCGAGTAAGAATAATATTTTTTTTCGTAGAACATTTTTCATGAATTTTTTTCAGTTTTTTATTAGCAAAGGCGATATATTGCAGATATTGGAATCTATTTATTCTTTTCGGATATCATCTCTATTCGAAGACACACATCATTCAGGTAAATTTCATTTATTTATTTTATTTTTTGATTGTAGTGATTAATTAAATGTGTAAAATTAGATTTATTTAAAGTAAGTTAGTTCATTTAATCGTTTATTAAAAATAAGATCTTTTATATATTGCAATTGCAAACATTTGTGTTATAATTTTTTAAAGGATTTATCATACATAAGTTGACGAAGTTTGAATGAAACTTAGAAAGTACTATTAATATCAAAATTAATATTAATGTCACGTTTTCTGCCTTTTTTCATTTGTTTTTCATTTCTCATTTTTCTTTTTTTTTGTATGATTGAGACATAGTTGTAGGATTGACTGTCAATTGATTCAGGTCAAACATCTTGTTATCATTGCATGCACGTATAGTTCTTTTTGGACCTAGTTAGATTTTAATTGCTTCTCAATTAGATTTGGAATCGAGCACCGAGAGGGACTCTACACAACGCTTGCAGGACTCACTATGGTGAGCACCGAAGAGTTCCCCAAGGCCAGACTTTTGGATTCCATCTCTAAGTAATTAGCATCTTATTCTTCATGTTGCTTGGACAATTAGACAATTAAAAATGGTTATGTACTTGAAATTAATTTCTTAAATTAAATTACATAATAAATTCAATTGATGATTGGAATATTGAAATTGATATTCTTCTAAATGTATTGATAATGTGCTTTTATTCATTAACCATATCTAACTACCAATCTTCGTAATATCTTTAGATATGGCATCCAACAATATTCGAATTTTATTATATTAGGGTGGAGCGGTGAATGTGACTGCTGAGCACGTAAATTATATCGGAGGACAAAAACGTATGGTTATATTCCCACGCTAGATAATATATTTTGATATGTTGGGTCAAGTTTCTACGGCCATCGGTATTCCTCTCGATCGATACATTCTTGCATTAACTTGTAAGTGATTGTATGAAGGATTGACAATTTATCTAGTACCAATTCATGATGATGAATCCACTTGGCGATGATAGATTCAATCGATAAAGTGAGATGCATTCACTTTTTCATCGAAGTTGCCCCTCTCAATCTTGAAAACATGTCATCCTCGTCGAGATAATATGGTTATATTTAACTTAAGTAATAATCATATTTTCACAATGTATAAACTAACAAATATATAAATTAATCAGGCCAACTAATACTTCTGTAGTTGACAATATTGATGAACCCTCACAATTGAATCAAGATATTTATATTTCGACACAAGTATCCAAAGAAGATAGCGAGAAAATTGAAGTTTAATCCGATACATCTGATGAGGAAACCATGAATACTTACACATATAATGATTTTGGATTTGCTTCGTTAGTATTAGCCTTAGACAACAAAGAGAGGGGTAACTCTTATTATGTCAATAATGAGGATATAGATCGATGGAAGAGTTTCCTAATGTATTTGACCATGAAACTGCAGAGGCAGAAGATGTTTCGTATGAAGATAGACAAGGTGCTCCTAGCACCGATGATTCTTGCTTAAATTATTGGTTTGGTAGGAGCTACAAGTCAAAAAAAGATTTGTAATATGACCTTCAGAAATGGAGTAGGGAAAAGTATGTCCAATATAAGCCGAAAGCCTCAAACAAGCAAATCTTTACTGTTGTTTGTATTTATGATGACTGTGGTTGGCGTCTACATGCATCTGAGAGGAAATCTCATGGAGATTGATACGTCTCAGGATATAGAGGAAAACACACATGTCGGAACTCTGTTCTCCCACTCAAACATCGACAATGCACATCGATATTTGTAGCAGAATACATATTATCCTCATTTAAATCACAAGTTAGTATGACTCCAGGTGCTATTATGTATAAAATAAAAGACGAGCTACAGACGGAGATTAACTACGTGACAGATTGGGACGCAAGAAGACGTGAAATGGATATTATTTATGGGAATGAGAATGTATCTTATCTTAATGTTCAAAGATTCATTTGTGCCTTAGAATGACACAATCTTGGAACGTATATATGGTTTCAAACAGAACCAGCTGTAACCATAACACAGGTTCATTTTAAGATATTGTTTGTTCAATAGCATAGAGCTGGACACAAGACTCGCTCCATTCTAGCTCGATTATATGTTGCTGGGGAAGAGCCATGTAAAAACAAGTTCAATAGCATGATGTGAGATATTAACAATCTCGATAAGGATGCATTTGAGTGGATCGTGTCACAGAATAATAGTGATAAGAGTTACTGGGCATTAAGTCAGCACAATGGACATCGATATGGATACATGACCACAAATTTATCTGAAAGTTTCAACGGAGTCTTTAGAGGAGCATGTGGTCTACCGATTATATCAATGATCTTAAAAATTTTCCTAATAATTAATCGATACTTCAATGATCGACGTGAAGAGTCAGAGAAAATAGCAACACATTTAACCAATAAATATGAGGATTTACTTAAGGTAAATACTATAGCTGCCAGATCATGTCAAGTCCGCAGATTTACTATCACACAATTTCAAGTATTGGATCAAGAAGGTTATGCATACGAGGTCAACTTAAATGTTGAGGAGAGCGATTGCGCATATGGATTTATGCAAATGAAGCATTTTTGTATGCTCTCATGTAATAGCCATAGTCATCCACACTCGGACTCATTTGGACAACTACAACATGTATTCACAATATTATTCAAGCGACTATTATCGGAAGACATATCGATTATTTTTTCATCCGATTCCAAATCAATGCTATTAGGCGAAGAAGATGAAACCATCATGTTTCCTCTGATTATCGGAAAGAGAAAACCTGGACGATCTGTGCCATGAAGAATTCGAAATGAAATAGACGAAATGTGTGTAAAACCAAAGTTGTGTAAAATCTACAAGCGACCTGGACGTAACATAAATTAAAGAAGCATGCACACAATAGGTGATATATAAGTTAATTTTTTTGTTTTTAATAAATATCTTTTTAGAATTTTTTATTGTAATTTCTTTATTAATATAAAATATTATCAAATATAGATGTTATACATGGATAGAGTACCTGGTCCAATGGATGCATATGTATTGTACATGCAGAGTGAGCATCGATCTTCATAGCCCACCAGCTCGGTTAGTAATTCAATTCATTATGATATTTTTATTATTAATATTATAGATTCTCATGTGAGATTATTATAAATGTTGTGTAGATTCAATTCGTTAAACACAACGAGATGTTAAATGAAATTATTCAGGAGAAGAGTACAATAATATAGAGACTTCTTGAATTATCTAGATTTTGGTGTGTAGCAAACATGAGAAGGGTACAGATAGGCCCTTCGTTATTGACTATTTTGCTTAAGCGGTGGCAACCAGAGACTCATACATTTCACTTCCGACTTGGCGAGGTGACTATTACGCTACAAAATATGGGATTGATCAGTGGACTGAATGTCGACGAGTCGCTTGTTACTGGTCCTGATGTTCCGTCATGAGGATGTGAACCACTTTGTCTTAGCTTGTTAGGTGCTATTTCCGCTCGCATAAAGAGAAGTAAGGTGAAGTTATCATAGATCAGAGAGACATTGTTTGCAGATAATGATCCACTGCTAGCTATTAAAGACGAGCATGAAGCAATACGTGAGGTGAGGGCCTTGATTTCGCAGATAGCATCAGAGATATGGTCCCTCTTAGGTAAGCATATGATTGCCTATGTATGAGTATCTCATTTGATTTTAATACACACTAATAATTCTATTTTGTTGACTGCTTCATTTACGTGAATTGAAAGACTGTGCTCAAATGGCATGGGGTGCTGCTGCTTTAGCCCACATGTACGCAGAGTTGGATAAGGGTGCAAAGATAGGCACATCTAGAATTTATGTTTTTTTCGCAGTTCTGCATGTATATATAGTTTAAACATTGCACAGTTCTAAAGTTAACATTACTCTATTTACTTCGATTAACATGGATAACATATAGGTTTGAGCCTAGGAGCATGTGCACAAGGCAGGCCGATTGTGAGACATCGCGCAAAGATTCAAGGAGGATCATTGACTTTAAAATGGATCGACATGTGAAGTTTCAAGGAGAATGTGCAGACAGTGATGTTGGTATTTTACCGTAACGAGTTAGATACGCAGCAGGCACATCAGGTAAATATTGAAATAAATTACATATTCATTTTACTAATCAAGGCAATGATTAACTAACTTTCTTTTTTAATGAATGTAGATAATTTGGACACCATATGTTGATGAAGAAATCATACAACTGCATGAGATCTATCGAAGAGGTCAGTCGGTTTGGATGAGTAGGTATCATTGATATGCTATGATATTATAGATATGCATCTACCAGATCGTGTTATGCGTCAATTTGGGATGTGGCAACATATCCCGGCATCCATTGAGAGAATACAAGTTGTCTCTCGAAGAAATAAAACACGAAGTACGAACATCCTATGTTGGTCAGTTTTACATCGACAATACGTAGAACGATGGACGGAAAGAGAAGAATCGATAGTTCTTGAGCATCCATATGCAAACAATGATCTATACATGCAATGGTACTTGAGCATTATGAGAAGATGGATCTCAACAAGAATCAATATTTAACACTTCAAGTGACAACAATTTCTTTCTTTGATTATCAGAAGATTCATTTTAGTTTTTCCAATTTTAAAATATTAAATAAAATCTAAATGTGCATTATACAGGATTCACCGGACAAGGATCTCAACAACAAGAATCAACATTTAACACTTCAGATGAAAATAATTTCTTTCTTTGATTATCAGAAGATTCATTTTAATTTTTCCAATTTAAAAGTTTTAAAAATAATCTAAATCTTTATGTATGCATTATACAAGATCCATCGGACAAGGATATCAACAAAAAGAATCAACATTTATCACTTCAAGTGACAATAATTCCTTTATTTTATTATCAGACATTTCATTTTAGTTTTTCAATTTAAAAGTATTAAATAAAATCTAAATATTTAGGTATGCATTATACGGGATTCACTGGACAAGGATCTCAACACCAACAACCAATGTTTGAGACTTCTGGTATGCATTACATTTTATTGTTAAATTAACTCAATTTAAATTTTTGATAATATTAAATATAATACAAATCTTATAGGTTTGCATTATGAGGGCTTAAGTGGATAAGGGTTGTTGCAAGAGCAACCACCTTTAGCAACTTCAGGCAGCATTAAATTAAATATTTCATTATATCAGTTAGTCCTTTTAGGATTAATTTTTTCAATCTTTGATTAATAGAATGCAATTATTTCATTCTTATAGGATATTTGTACCTTCGAGCCAGTCACAGTTTGCGGGACCATTATATACTGGTCCTTCAAGTGAAGTTGACACGGGACCCTCTCAACTCACAAAACCAAGTCAATACAATTCTGAAGCACTTCAAGCAGATATATTTGTGATAATTCGTCAAACCGAGTCAACCGAAATGGAGAGACAATTACTTAGAGTCTCCATGCTACAACTGCATCAACCTACATATCCGCCTCGCAGACCATCGGTAAAAGTAATGATCAGAGAGCCCACACAAATAGGTCAATTTACTCAACCAGCTGAATCTCATAGGAAGTCTTCACATCCTCCTGGTCATGTACTAACTCATTCAGAATGGAATATCAAGAACAAGGTAAAAAAAGTCATGAAGATGTTCGTAAGAAGACAAGGGACAACACCAAAGGAGGTGAATGAGGAGGAGGATAAGGAGGAGGAGGTATAAAAAGGATTCTGAAGAAATTGATACCATAGATGAATGTAAATTATGTTACATTTTTTCGAACAATGTAATTGTTATATGATCTTAATAGAATGTATGCATTTCTTTTAATTGGATATGAGTTATGATATTGGATGTTGAGATTATTAATCTCTAATGGTGAATGTCTTTGTATTCGATGTTGCACGATAATAAGTATTCATTTTAGAAAAAAATAACTATGTTACACGACAATAAATACTCAAAAAAAATAATTATATTACACGATTGTAAAATAAGATGAATCATACGTAAAATAAGAGGATCATCTTTGAAATAATTTTAATAAATTTATTTTCCATAAGGTTTGATAATTTTTCAATATTGACATACATATTTAGAGTATTGCCTAAACTTGATTATTTTATATGAGTTATTTATCTTGTAAATGTTTTAGTTAATATTTAATAGAGATATATCATAATATACATGATATATATATATATATATATATCTTTGTATTTTAAAAAATATTAAATGAACTCAAAATACATAAAATTTACTAAATATTTTACATAAATTAAATAAAAATTTTGAGGGAAAATGGGAGGGAGGGGGAGAGGGGGTTGGTCATATGGGCACAACCCAAATCGGCACCTTAGATGTCAATTTGGGCACTACAACCCAAATCGACACCTCAGGTGTCGATAGATGGTGTTTTTTAAAATATTAAACCATCATGCCTATTTAATTAATTTCAATTATTTTAATAATTATTTAAAAAATCCCTTAAAATTACATGTTTTATATGGAAGGCATAAGAGTTCTTATTTCTGATAAAATTACAATAGTATATTAAAGGGATATAATGATGAAAAGACATAGCGATATTTTTGAAAAAAACAAAAAAATGCACCGAAAAATGGGATGAGGGCAATCACATTTCTATATATATATGGGAAAAAGGAGCCAACCTCGACGGGTGCAGGTAATTCCCTACACCCGACCTAATTTTTCATTTTTTTTATTTTTTTGAAATGAAACATTGGGGGATTTCGATCACCATGTATCACCATATTGTCATTCCAAATTCAACTTAATTCGAGACTTCTATCATCTCCATCAAGACTATCAAATTTTAACGGTCTCAGAATTGTTGAAATCGATCCTGTCTAGATGAACGTGTTAGGAATGTTTGTTTTGCATGAAACTTGAAACACATATTCCCTTTAACATATTAAGTAAATCCCCACAATTTTTAATCAAAAAATGAAAAATAATCGAAAAATGGGGTGGGTGCAGGGAGTTTCCTACACCCAGGGTGTAGGCTCCCTGCCCCATATATATATATATATATATATATATATATATATTGAGAAAAATAGGGTTTATCCCATGGTGCCGCCAATGAGCTGCCCACACCCCAGTTTTGACTATTTTTTGGAAAATATCGTCATATATTTTCATTTGTTTTAATCGATTTCTTCTATATAGATTGTATAAAAATCTTTATTTCTAACAAAATTTGAATGACATATTAGAGAGATAAAGCAATGAAAATATACAGCAATATTTTCCATAAAAAAATAAAAAATTTAGCTAAACATGTCGTGGGGGCAGTTGGGGGCAGCCCCAATATTCTCATATTTTAACATTTTTATCTTCTGTATTTAGTTATTCCACATTTGAAATCCGTTTCGTCCCCGACCTTATGAGTGCAATTAGGACAGTATAAATTTATTTTTTGTCCAAAAAAATTAGACATTTATTATATTTAATTTTATCCGTAAAAAGTTGGAATCGATAGGAAAAAGTGTTGGAAATAGATTTAACGACAGTGATCAACTAGTAATAACCTAGATTTTCAGGATAATAAATAGATGTGTTGAACATTAATAGATGAACCAGCATACATGTAATAACTCAAATCCAATTATTAGATGCCATTAGGTAAATTGCAAGATAGATAGATATATGTAATAAACAGTTGACGCACTCCAACATACATTGTCCTTTTTTTTTGAAAAGAAACATACATTGTCCTTGAAAGCACAAAAGAGAACACGCAGCCTATAGAAAGGAGATCTTGGTGTTGGAGAGAGCACAAAAGCCAAGAACACATAATTAAACTCCATGTCACGATAGTGGGAAGAACAATCAACTCTCCTCGGATCCAAAACCGTTCAATCAAAGGGACACGAGTTGAATTCCTAAGGAAAGAAGTGGAAATCTGAATCATCTCATTGGGATTTCAACGATTGGATTTCAAATTTAATAATATAGAATAATTTATCCGACACGTTCGCAAACATTTACAATATTATCGAGATCCGAGATTCGAACTTGACTTTCGAGTCCGGGCTCAAGATGGAGCCAGAGCCCAATCTGAAGTGAAGCAGAGCAAAGCACATGTACATGTTACATACTAGTTGTGAAGGGAAAAAAAGAAACCGCCTTGAAGAAATTCCTAAAAGAAGTGAAGTGAACTATATTTGGACTTCAGAACTAAGCGTAGATGTAAACACTAGTAACCACGAAATATTTTTCTTGGTATAAAATTCAGGGTTGGTGGTCTTAAAGGGTATGCATCCCTATCTTATTTCATGAGTGTGTTTAGGAAAGACCATTTTCATTTAAATGTGGCCCATATTAATACTCGTCTAGGTGACATTCTTCAAAGATGCATTGTTCACATCCTACCCTGATGTTTGAACATATTCTGAACTCATGATCTTCCTTTTATTGCAGCTTAAAGGTCTCAAGCTTCGGGGAATTACAAGCACATGCAAAAGCATTGAAATAATAATGCCAGCACGATCTCCAAATAGCTTATTACAACTTAATTCAACCTACTTCATGAGAGAATTTTACTAAGATAGGTTGGATTGCTACTAGGGTTGAAGTCCTAATGGGCCCCGAACTCTTCTTAAGTCTTAACTTTAGGACAAAAGATCTATCAAGATCCCAGTCAATAGATCAACTACGTAATCTTTAGATCCACTAAAATCCATAAATATGGCACCCTGAAACACTAGATCATATAACATCTTAAGTTGTATTTGAATATTTTTCTTTGTATCTTGATTGAATTTTAACGTAACATCACGGGCTTAGGTCCTAGTCTTTTATTGAGGAAATGGGTCCAGACAACTTGTTGGGGTCGGACCCAAATAGATCCGTTGACAATCATCCAAAATGCTTACGTCCACATTGTCAAGTAGTAATCCTCAGCCCTTATAACTCACTCTCACACTTTGTGAGTTTTAAATGTTAGACTATCTTTGGGGGTATGGGTGCTACAACATTATTATTGAATAGGTATGTCTAAAGCAAGAAATACATACATTTTGTTTTAGTTTATAAGTTTTTAAATTATAGTTTGATTCTTTATTTAGGTCTCGTAGTTACATGAAACCAAAGCCATAGTTGTGCGTGGTCTTCAGCTATTTATACTTGATTATATACGAGTAAACTTGTGGCTTGTTATCCTCATTTTTACCACAAATTTGTTATCATATAGAAAAGGAAAGATGTCCACGAAGGGGGCACATTTTCATTGTATAGAGACAAAATATGCATGCATAACCATCACATATCCCAATGATGCCTCTTGATACCCTACCAACAAAGGCAATCTCTTACTTCCCCACTCCTATCCATCCCTTTCCCACCATCATTGAGAATGACATCCACAATCCCTTGAGTGACCAAAAAGATGGGGTGTGCATTGAAGACTAGTAGTTCAAGGTTTTGGGTTGGGTAACCTATGACCTTGGCCCCTCCCCCTACTATACAACTTCTTCTTGCACATGGCTATTATCTCCCAAGATCTTATGGGACACTTTTGCACCAACATGCCCATTTTCTAGTGGTGAGGAAAACATTGTATTGGGTGCCATCTCTCACCACTTGGAGGGCTTTTCTTCCAACCGAAGACATTGCCTTTGGATCTATATGTGGACTTTTAAAAAATAAATATTAAAATAATCAGAATTAATTAAATAGACATGATGATTTGGTATTAAAAACTACCATCTATCGGCACCTGAAGTGCAGATTTGCTGCATCAATCTCAATTCGACACCTGAGGTGTCGATTTGGGGACGAGCACCAACGCACACCCTCCAAATCGACACCTTAGGAGCCAACTTGGGGAGAGAGTCGTTGCCAACGGTTCTCCCAATCTCCCCTATAAACACACCCCAATACCTCACTTCTTCCTCACTCATTCTCCATCATCATCTCCATTCTCCTCCATTTTGCCCCCCTCATCTTAATTTTCTAACTTTCTTCACAAGTTCTCTCAGACAATCGATCTTGCGCTGCTCTTAGTCAAATAAGAGCGAATCGAGCACCTTCTTTTTTTCGTAACATTTTTTGCAGGTCTTTGCTCTATAGAGGAATCATTTTTTGGAGGATTTCTTGTTATTATCTTTTTGGATCTATTCATTTACTTTAAAGAAATTCTTCATTTTAGGCAACTTTTATTTTACACATATAAAAATACAATGCTAGTTATCTATGGGATGTGTCATTTTAGTTAAATAAATTTTGCTATCATTTGATTTTTTTAATTTTGTGTCTTTAAACATTTTGATCGTTTAAAAATTGCTCTTATAAATAGTAATTTAACTAATCATATAATAATATCTGCATAAATATATTCCAATTAATTAGTCAAATTTATAATTTTAATTAAATGATGGAAAATTAAAATAGTTACATATTATAAGGAAATATTAATTTCATAAATTAAATTATAATTCAATTAATTGTTCATCTTTGTGAATGAATGTATAGTAAATATTTGAAAATTATAATATAGCTATTTATCTTTAAAATAAAATTTAATTTCAGTAATTAAATTATCTAGTTTACTAATATTATGATTTGAAAAAAAAATATTAATTTTATAAATTAAAATTCAATTAGTTGTCCATCTTTGTGAATGAATGTATTGCAAATAATTGAAAATTATAATATAGTTATTTACCTTTAAATAAAATTTAATTTCATTAATTAAATTATCTAATTTACTAAATTTGTGATTTGAAAAATAAAAAATTGTTTACCTATTTTATAAATAATTTTAATTTCATAAATAAATTACATAATATATTAAATTAATAAATTAGAAAATTAAAAATAGTTACATACTTTTAAAAATAAAAATTGATTTATTTAATTAAATTACATGATAAATTAAATTGATAATTTAAATATTTACAATAATTAAGCATTTTAAGAATAATTTTATTTCCATAAATTAAATTAATTACTCATTTATGTATGAATATGTTACACACAATTGAAAATTTACGTTCTTTTAAGAATTAAATTTGATTTCCTAAAATGAATTTTATATTAGAATAAATTCATAATTGGAAGTTGATAATACTTACGTATTATAAGATTAATTTAAATTTAATAAATTAATGTATATGTTAAATTAAGTATTCTCCTAAATGTATTCATAATGTTCTTTTATTCAGGAATCATATCTAATCACCAATATTTACAATATTTATTTATATATGACATTTAACAATGTTTCTATTTTATTATATTGGGGTGGGGCGGTGAATGTGACTGACATAGATTATATCGGAAGACAAAAATGTATAGTTATATTCCCAGGTCAGATAACCTATTTGGATATGTTGGGTCAAGTTTCCATGGCCATCAGTATTCTACTCGATCGATACATCCTTACATTAACTTATAAGTGGTTGTATGAAGGATCAAAATTTTATCTAGTACCAACTCATGATGACAAATCTGCTTTGGTGATGATGAATTCAATCGACAAACTGAGATTCCTTTTCATCGAAACTGCCCCTTTTGATCAGGAAAACATGTCGTCCTCATCAAGGTAATATGGTTATATTTAAATTAAGTAATAATCATATTTTCATATTGTCTAAATTGATAAATATATAAATTAATCATGCTAACAAATATTTTAGTGGTTGACAATATCGGCGAATCCTCACAATTGAACCAAGATATTGATTTATCGACAAAAAATCTGATGAAGATAGTAGAGAAAATGAAGTCGAATTTGATTCATTTGATGAGGAAAACATGAATATTTACACATGTCATGATTTTAGATTTGATTTGTTAGCATTAACCTTAGAAAATGAAGATATGGGTAACTTTTATTGTGCCAATAATTGATGAAGAAGCCCAGGTACGCCTTTGCTTGGGTTACGAGAGAGAACGAGAGAAATAGGGATGGAGAGATGGGAGGGGGGCTCCCGTTGGCGAGGTACCGATCGATGGATGATCATTCTCCTCCTCGTCGAGGTGTATATATGCGTGAAAATCCTCGCTTAGTCCGCCCCCTCCCCCCACGCTGATGGTTTTGGTCCTCCGCAAGATCCGGACCTCGTCGCAACCGCCGCCCTCCGGATCGGCCACCGATCCAGAGGGTGGCATTTGCGACGAGGCCCGGATCTTACGGAAGACCGCAACCATCAGCGTGGGGTAAGGGGGCGGACTAAGCGAGGGTTTTCACGCCTATATATACACCTCGACGAGGAGGAGAATGATCATCCATCGATCGGTACCTCGCCAACGGGACCCCCCCCCCTCCCATCTCTCCATCCCTATTTCTCTCGTTCTCTCTCACAACCCAAGCAAAGGCGTACCTGGACTTCTCCATCACTAGTATCAGAGCTCGAATCGCATCGCACTCTGGCATCATCACCATCATCGATCTCGCTCGGTCGCGAGTTGAAGCCGCCGCCGTTGCTCCCAGAACCTCGAAACCCTAGCGTTTGGAGGCCATGTATTTTTTATAACTTGCGTGTGCACCCAAAATACCTCTCTGTGCTTGACCATATTACAGTATTTTTTATTGAAATTTTTCACTGTTCAGTCCCTTGTTTTTACCATAGTTGCCTTTTTGCCCAAAACGGCACTAACAAGAGAATACCGTAATTGCCTTTTTTTTAAAAAAAATGAATCCATCATTTGCTTTTACCTTTCTCCTTTTTAATCCATCTTCATTAAAATACCTCCCATTTTTTTGCACATTTTTGCTATACCTTTTTTTAGAAGGGGGAAAGAGGCTATATTTTTTTAACTGAAAAAAACTTATAGGGTTAAAAACAAAACTTGTTGTATTATTATTTTTTTTTGACTCATCAACTCTATATGTCCTAAGATGCATCTGTCCTAATACACTTGCATCTTTCCTTGTAGTTAAAACTTTTTAACTATAATTAATCGAATTATTAAAAACACACTTGCATTTTTCTCTTTGATAATCAAAATTATCTGTTTTTTTTTCATCTTTTCACATCAAGTTTAATTAATTTTTTAAATTATCTTTGCTTATTCTTGGTAATTTACACGATCTCATACAAACTTTAACCTTCGGTTTATTGTTTGTGCTTCCTTATTCTTAAATAAAGGATCGTTTATTAACTATCATTAACCCTTGACGTAGTTATTAAAAATATAGTTTCACCTTACTCTTCTGTCCTATAACCATCGCACCCAAAGCTTTTATATTTGCTTACTCCTATAAATTGCTCAATCTCATTCCAACCTTTATATCATTAGATTCAATATGACAAGCAAGACTATTGCCATTGAGGTAGGAAAAATTGAGTACCTTAACGGTACTGATTATGAATTGTGGAGTAGAAAGACTACTTTGTCCTGCTACACGATAGCATACATTCCATAATAGACAAACCCGGCCCTACATTATCAAAAAATCCAACTATGGAGGAAATTAGGTTCCGCAAATAGTGGGAGAAAATAGATAATATGGTTAGGAGCTTTATGCTGACACACATGGATTTGAACCTGATTCGGATCTTTGAGACCTATGAATCAGCTTACGAGCTCTGGATTGCGGTTAAGGAGAAATATCACTCCAAGTTGGAAGTGAGCATTCAGCTTCTTCTACACAAGTACAACTCGTGTAGAAAGAAGGAATCCGAAAGCGTCCTCGAGCACGTGAACAAAATGATCGTGATGGCGGCCAAGGATCTTGTGGCTGATGATTGCGTGATTCCGGAAAAGATGCAGATCGCAGCCATACTAGGAAGTCTCTCGTCGTCATTCGACATGGTTGCCACATCTCTGAGAATGAAAGGCAACATTAAGTCGGTGACGGACCTACCTACACAACTGGCAATCGAGCAAGACCTCTCAAAGCAAAGATCGAAAGATGAGATCTTTGAGGCCGAGGAAGAAGAATAAGCAAATGTCGTGCACGCAAAGAAGAGGATGGGTCCCTCCAAAGCGAATTTCAAGGGAAAGAGTGGGAAATATCCACGTGGCTCTTACTATAATTGCGGCAAATATGACCATTTCAAGGTCAATAGTCCCAACAAGAAGAAGCCAGGAAATTCTAAAATGCTTGAAAACAATGGCAAAAAGAAAATGAAATTCGCGACTGTCGTGGAAAGCAACTCCGTCATCATGGACAGTAATGGATGGTGGATCGACTCTAGAGCAACCAGATACATCGCCAAGATGAAGGAAGGCCTGATGGACTTCAAGGAGCTGAGCAAAGGAGAACCAAGGATCTTCATAAGAAACAACACCTACTTGGACGTAGAAGGTGCTGGGACATACATGCTTGACCTGAGGGATAGCATTATGGTACTGAGTGATGTATTGTATGCTCCAGGGATACGTCGAAACCTGATCTCTATCCCAGTGCTGCTCAAGAAGGATTTCGAAGTCCACTTTATAATTAGTGTGTTTCTATTGGCAAGAATAAGAAGGTTTATGTGATGGGAAAGTTTGTGCCCGAGCATGACCTATTTTGTCTTCCTGTAATAAATTCCATTGAATCAATGAATGTCACTTCTGATTATTCCTTGTGTTGTCTGTCTGATTACGACTTGTGGCACATACGACTGGGTCATCTAGAAAATTCTAAAATAGATCAAATGATGAAGGCAAATCTGTTGCCTAAGATCACAGGTGCAAGAACATTCCCCGGCGAATACTGTCTGGCCGGTAAAATGACGAGAAGATCCTTCTCAATTAGAACTCGGTCAACAGAGTTACTAGACTTGATCTATTCAGACATATGTGTACCACTGAGCGTCAGCACACATAGAAATAAGGAATACTTTATAACATTCATTGATAACTACTCAAAGTTCTTCTATGTCTATCTCTTAGGAAGAAAGTCAGAAGCACTTGAAACATTTAAGAGATATAAAACAGAAGTGGAGATAAGATTGGGAAAACCAATCAAGACTCTTAGGATAGATAGAGGTGGGGAATATACCTCAAAGGAGTTTGAGGATTACTGTATTCAAACAGGCATTCATAGGCAGACTACAATGCCCTATACACCACAGCAGAATTGTGTTGCAGAAAGAAAGAATCGAACTTTGATGAATGCAGTAAGGTGTATGCTTTCACACTTAGGACTCTCTAAGGAATTTTGGAGAGAGGAAGTGTTGACTGCGAACTATATACAGAATAGGATTCCCACCAAGTCAATGCCATATGAAATATGGAATGACAAAAAGCCTGAGTTGGGCCATCTCCGGGAATGGGGATGTGTTGCACATGTTCTAGTACCGAGTCAGCTTAGAGACAAGCTAGACTTCAGGACATTAAAGTGCAAGTTTATTGGATATAGTGAGAATTCTAAAGGATATAGGTTCTTCCATGAAACTAAAGGTCGTATCAAAAGTCGTGATGCAACTTTTCTTGAAATTCATCAAGAAAAGGAGCATGAAGTGGAGGAATCAGATCCTCTGATTGTCCTACAGAACAATGAAGATGACTTGAGCATTTGACAAGAACTTGAGAATGATATCGATCATCCAAATGTAGAGAATAAACTTATGTAACATGATGATCCTTTAGAAGAAGCGGGTGGACCCACACAACCCACGAGTATAATCGGCAACAAGAGACCCAGAAGACAGTTCGCATAGATGGAAGATTACCATTTTCTATGGATGTGAGGCGTCATGCTACACCGTGGATGAGGATGTCGCGGATCGTACAGATCCCATATCCTTTGATGAAGCTATGGCTTCATCTGAGTCGGAATCATGGTCGGCCGCCATGAGAGATGAGTTGGACTCAATTGAGCGAAACGGTGTTTGGGAATTATGTGATTTTCCAGAAGGTAGGCAATCCATAGGATGTAAGTGGGTATTCAAGACAAAGTACCGAGTTGACGGTACTGTTGACAAATACAAAGCCAGATTAGCTTCCAAGGGTTATACTCGGTAAGCTGGAATAGATTTCCAGGAAACCTATTCTTCAGTGGCTAAGTTTGCATCCATTCGGATGATCTTAGCCATAGTCGCATATATGGATTTGGAACTATTCCAAATGGATGTGGAGACGACCTTCCTTAATGGAGAATTAAGGGAGGAGATTAATATGTGACAAACTGATGGATCTCAGGTTGAAGGTCAGGATAAAAAGGTTTACAGGTTAAGAAAGTCATTATATGGCTTGAAGCAGTCTTCAAAGCAATGATATCTCAGATTTCATCAGAAAGTTATTCAATTTGGATTTGTTTCAAATAAATTAGATAACTGTGTGTATGTCATGAAGAGTGGGAGCATTTTTGCAATCATGTCATTATATGTGGATGGCATTCTGCTTGCAACTAATGACATACAAATGCTCTATGAAATCAAACAGAAATTGAGCAATGAATTTGAGATGAAGGACATGAGCGAAGCATCCTATGTTCTTGGAATTCAAATAATAAGAGACGAGGACTCAAGGACATTGAGCCTTAGTCAGAAAAGATATTTGCATACTGTATTAAGGAGATTTGGAATGTAGAACAACACTCCAGCTCCAACACCACTTGTGATGGGAAAGAGACTCCATAGGAGTTAGTGTCCCGGAAAGGGGCAGAAACCTTTAGATGTAACATATGCACAAGCGGTGGGAAGTTTAATATATGCAATGATGTGTACTCGACCTGACTTAGCCTATCCAGTAAGCTTCATCAGTGGATATCAAAGCAATCCCGGTCCAACACATTGGGAAGTTGTAAAGAGGATTCTTCGATATCTGAAAGGGACGGTACATCTGAAACTTGTGTATCAAGAAGAATCGCTTGAAGTGGTCGGCTACTCCTATGATGATTTCGGAGAGAATGTGAATGATAGAAAATCCACATCAGGTTACCTGTTCATGTTTAGTGGTGCAGTCGTTTCTTGGGGTAGCAAGAAACAAGGATGTGTATCTCGACATACACAGGAGGCTGAGTACATTGCATGTAGCATGGCCACCACTCATGATGTATGGATCAGGCGTTTTCTAGAAAATCTAAGACTCGAATTGGTCAAAGAGCCAATTGAAATGTATTGTGACAATCAAGCTGCGATAAGCTTGATTAATAGTGGGGTTAATAGTTTTAAAGGAAAACATATTGAGATCCAATATCACTATATACAAGATATAGTGACGAAACAAGAAATCACGGTAATCTACATACCTACCACTGATATGTTGGTTGATTCCCTTTCCAAGGAAATAACAGCATGAACATAATTAAAAAAGAGATGGGAGGGGGGCTCCCGTTGGTGAGGTACCGATCGATGGATGATCATTCTCCTCCTCGTCGAGGTGTATATATAGGTGTAAAAACCCCCGCTTAGTCCGCCCCCTTCCCCCACGTCGATGGTTGCGGTCCTCCGCAAGATCCGGGCCTCGTCGCAACTGCCGCCCTCCAGATCAGCCAGATTGGTTCTTGACCACTTGGTCAAAAAGGCCATTCTACAATAATGAGGTTGCATATGAAGTACCAATGGAAGAGTTGCCTAATATATTTGACTATGAAATTGTAGAGGCAGAAGATGTTGTTTTTGTAGATAGACATGGTACTTCTACTACCGGCGATTCTGTATTAGATTATTGATTTGATAGATTGCAATATGACCTTCAAAAATAGAGTATGTAAAATCAAGTCTAATATAAGTCGAAAGCATCAAACAAGCAAATATTTACTGATGTATATATTTATGACGACTGTGGATGGCGTCTACATGCATCTGAGAGGAAATCTCATAGAGATTGATATGTTTTAGGATATAAAGGAAAGCATACATGTCGGAACATTATTCTCTTACTCAAACATCGCCAATGTACATAAGTGTTTGTAGCACAATATATACTATCCTCATTTACAGCACAAGTTAGTATGATTCCGGGTGCAATTGTGTATAAAATAAAAGATGAGTTGCATGCGAAGGTCAACTACATGAAAGCTTGGAATCCAAGAAGACGTGCAATGGATATTATTTATGGGAATGAGAATGCATCTTATCGTAATATTCGAAGATTCATTCGTGCTTTAGGACACAATCCTGGAACGTAAACATGGTTTCAAACAGAACCAGGTGAAACCACGCCATAGGTACATTTCAAGAGATTGTTTGTTTCCTTTGGTCCATGTCATAGAGCATTTAGATTTTGTCATCCAGTTTTAAGTATTGATGGAACACATTTGTTGTTGGCCATATGTATGTTGCCACCGCCACTGATGCGAATCAAGGTTTAGTTCCTCTCGCATTTGCTATTGCGGAGAAGAATGAGAATATTGTTGCATAGAGATGGTTTCTGAATTTGGTTAGGCAAATTATCGATCGGAGGGATATATGTTTCATTAGTAATCAGTTTCCTGGTTTGAAGGATGTTGTAAGTTATTTATTTCCACATGAAGATCGATTTTATGCTACTGGGGAAAAGCAGTGTGAAAACAAGTTCAATAGCATGATGCGAGATATTAACATTCTCGATAAGGACGCCTTTGAGTGGATCGTGTCACAGGATAATGTTGATCAGAGTTATTATGCATTAAGTCAAGACAATGGACATCGATATGGACACATGACCACAAATTTATCTGAAAGTTTCAACAAAGTCATGAGAAGAGCCTGGTCTTCATGCTATATTGATGATCTTAACAGTTTTTCTCAGAATTAATGGATACTTCAACGATCGATGTGATGAATTAGAGGGAATGACAACGCATTTAACCAAGAAATATGAAGAGTTACTTGAGTTAAGTACTAGAAAAGTCAGATCATGTCATGTTAGTTGATTTACTCTAACGCAATTAAGTGTTGGATCGAGAAGGTTATGCATACGAGGTTAACTTAAATGACGAGGAAAGCGATTGCAGGTGTGGATTTATGCAAATAAAATATTTCATTTGCCCTCATGTAATAGTTGGAGCCGCTCACATATGGACTCATCTAGACAACAACAACCTGTATTCACAATATTATTCAAGCGCATATTATCGGAAGATAAATAGATTCATTTTCCATCCGATTCTAGATCAGCACTATTGAGGAGAAGAAGACGAAACCACTATGTTACCCTCGATTATCCGATTATCGGAAAGAGGAAATCCGGACAACCGGTGCAAGGGAGAATTCAAAATGAAATGAACGAAATGTGTGTAAGACCGAAGTTGTGTAAAATATGCAAGCAACCTGGTCATAACAGATTAAGTTGTCCATAGAGAAATTAAAGAATCATTCATACGATAGGTAACATATAAGATATTTTTTTAATAAATACCTTTTTCAAAAAATTATTGTCATTTCTTTATTAATCTAACACGTTGTTAAATGCAGATGGCACACATGGATAGAGTACCTGATCCAGTAGATGCATATGTATTGTACATGTAAAGTGAGCATCGATGTTCACAGCCCACTAGCTTGGTTAGTAATTAAATTCATTCTGATATTTTTATTATTAACATAATAGCTCATCATGTGAGATTATTATAAATGTTAGGTTGTTAATTCTGTGTAGATTCGATTCGTTGAACACAACGAGATGTTAAATAATTATTCAGAAGAAGAGTACAGTAATAGAGAGACTTCTTGAACTATCTGGATTTTGATGTGTAGTAAACATGAGAAGGGTACATATGGACCCTTCGTTATTGACTAGTTTACTGGTAACTAGAGACTCAAACATTTCACATCCGATTTGATGAGGAGATTATTACATTACGAGTTATGGGATTGATCAGTGGGTTGAACGTCGATGGGTCGCCTATTACTTGTCCGGATGTACCGTTCAGAGGATGAGAATTACTTTATCTTAGATTGTTAGGTGTTATTCCCACTCGCATAAAGAGTGATAAGGTGAATTTATCATGTATCAGAGACCTTCTTTGAAGATGATGATCCACTGCTAGCTATTGAAGATGAGTAGGAAGCAATATGTAGGGTGAGGGCCCAATCATATTAGATGCAGTGTTCTCACATATAGCAGCGGAGTATGGTCCCTCTCAGGTAAGCATATGCAATCCTAAGCATGAGTTCTCATTTCATTTTAATACACACTAATAATGTTGTGTTGTTCAAATAAATACCTGCTTCATTTATGTGAATTAGAAGACTATGCTCAATTGGCTTGGGGTGCTGATGAATCTCCATTTCATCGTCTTTATTCTATCATTTTAGCATTAAAAACCTAGTAAATGCATGTAAATACCTCTAATTTGTATAAATTAACATTCATGCTTCGTTGTATAAATAATGTATAAAATACTATTTTTAATGTCAAAATTATAGAATAAAGAAAACAAAAGAAAAATAATGAAATATCAAAGATATTTTATGTCTCTAATTCTCGAGACCTATGCATCTTTATCACTATATTGACAAGGAATAAAGTAGGGGGAGATAAGGGCCAAAAATACCATAAAAATCATATTTATTAATTCATTATTTATTCATTTTTGGGACCCATTTTATTTTCCACTTTGTACTCAAATAAAGAATCTTTAACATGAAAGTTGTAGATAATAATATATAGAAAAATACAAAATTGATTTCATACAAAAATAGTATATTGTGTAAAAGATACACTCTGAATAAGATTCCAAAGTCCCAACTTCCCAGACCCATATCTCTCATATAAAAACTCAAAATATATCAAAAAACCTTTATTTGTATATAACTTTTAATAAGATACATCAGGAAAATATAATAAAAATATGTTTAAGCACATTAAAATAAGTTATAATTATAAAATAAGTCAAGAAAATAATAAAGTCAAAAACACAAAATAAAAATAAAACACTCTAAAATATATATAAATATACATATAATTAACTCCTAAAAAGTACTTTGTAATTCAATACCTCTAAAAATAGATAAAAATAAGAATAAAATACTATAAAAATAATAAATAATTTTTATTTTGTAACTTAAAAATTATAAAATTATTTAATATTTATTATTGAATTTATAATTATTTTAGGGCTGGGTTTTTTCTGATTGTCCATGTGGACCAACTAGAGCTCCCGATGTGTTGACCGTAGGTCAACTGCCTGACCTACTGCCCCT
Source organism: Ottelia alismoides (assembly GCA_037367405.1). Taxonomy (NCBI): domain Eukaryota; kingdom Viridiplantae; phylum Streptophyta; class Magnoliopsida; order Alismatales; family Hydrocharitaceae; genus Ottelia; species Ottelia alismoides. The sequence continues at coordinate 1,109,423 of JAZKJV010000557.1, read as the reverse complement.
AGCTCTAACACCTCATGTTGACCCCATGTTCTTTGATTTTTGTGGCCCGCTCCTGATGTTATTTTGGGGAAGATTCCTTCTCAATTGTTGCTCATTGATGCTCCCTCTATCCCGCTAGGGCAAGTACTCGATTTGTGGACCACTAAATCACTGCTCATTCTTCGTTCTATGGACCCACTCGACACCTTGTATAAAATCGCATCCTCTACCTCCATTCTTTTTTTGAACCGCTTTTGACCCATATTTGACCCTCTTCCTTGGCGCTTTGGATTGAGGCAGGTGACATGCATCTCCCCAACCCTTGGGGCAGTCCCATCTCCGGTAGCTCCGCCGCCATGAGGTAAGCTTCATAGCTGTCAAGCCATTGAGGTAACACTCCTTTCTTGTTTTTTAGACTAGCTTTAGTCCTAGGATTCATTTCGTGCATTTATTTTAGCTTTTATTCGTCCATATTAGCGGTAAAAATCATCCGCATAGTTCGACGAACCCCTTCCACTGTGATCCCACTATTAGCCAACCCGCCAGTCACCGCCACCTTTTTCCCATTCGTTTCTTCTATGCCTCATTCCCCTCCGCTCACCCAAATCCTCATTGGATCTGGATTTCAGTCCCTCCTCCTCCGTCGCTCGACGGAGGGACTTCACCTGCATCGCCTAATGCCCATTCCACCCCCAGGACCTCCTCCGAGCTCTGTGTTTTTTCTCAAACATGACCCCTGTAGGATACTGCAAGAGAAACCACTATTGAAGGGGCTTTTGAGGTTCAAGGAGGAACTTCAGGTGTCAGCCCTCGCTGGAGTGCTCTCAGAGGTGCCTGGCCATTTTTAGAGCTCCATAAATTCACAGGAGACGTAGGGACCTGTGGAAGCATTTGGGTGCGATGAAAGAGGTTGTAGGAGCTTGATATGCTCGATTGAAACTCGCCCCAAGCGATTCTTCGTCCGTTCGTCCACCACCTTCTAGAGCCGTTGGATCGGCCCTGATCTTCCAGAGTAGCAGGTGACGTCTGATCGAACCGCACCTCCACCGCCGGATCCGTCTGAAGAATCTGATCTCAGTCATCGCCTACAAACCATCATCGTTGCACGTGGAGCCGCCACATGGATTAGTAACACCCATCAGACCGTTCGATCGCACCTTGCTTTGGGTGTTTTGCACTTTCACCCGAAACATTTTTTATTTAATTATTAGCGTAAAAACTTCCCATTGTCGTTATTTAAGTTTTGTATTATTTGTAAAAATACCCCCGATGTTTTGTGATTCGCATTTTAGTCCACGCTAACTCACCTCACGAGGCGCCCACGTGAAGTGGGCATTTTGCATGTGTATCCCTAGAACGTGTTGCATTTTTATTTGGTACTCTAACTTTTTAATTTTGTTATATATTTTTATGAAATTTTCATAAAGGTCTCTGGATTTAATAGTATTTACATATATACCCCTATCAGAACAAGAATTTTTGTGTGCTTATTTTATTTATTTAAATTAGCATTTGCACTCGAAAAAATCTAAAAAAATAGACATAATTCTTGATTACTCCTAGTTTCACGCTCTAATTTTATTTTACAATTTTAGGACCTTTAATTATTTTTTAAAAATTAAAAAGAGCACAAAAAGGCCCAGTTTAGCTTTGAAAATACAAAAAAATTTAAAATCTTCTGAAAAATTCCATAGAAATATTTCCTATTTTTATTTATTTATTTTCTAACTCCAAAAATTAAAAACCATTAAAATAGAAAAAGAAAAAATGTAAAAATTGAAAACTCTAAAAACCTTGATAAAAATATATAAAATTTCTAAAAAAGTCCAAAATTATATTTTTCTAGCTTATAATTTTCTCTATATTACTATTTATATATTAGAATTTATTTGGGAAATTTTGGACTTAATTTTATATTTTTTATTTCTATTTCAATTTCATCTATTTATTTAATCCCTTATTTGAGATATTTTTGACATTAAAAATATAGAAAATTAAAACAATTTCATTAAAAAATCACAAAATGGTAAATAATTTTTTAAAATCGAAATATATTTTATTTCCTAAATTTTGAGTATTTTTATTAATATCTATATCTATGTTTGCTTACTTTGTATATATAGCCTTATATAACCTATATTAGATTTTTTAAAAGAAAAAGAATATAAAAATCTAAAAAATAGAAAATATAAAAATAGAAAATTAAAAACGAGATAAAAATATATAAATAAAAATGAAATAAAAAAATAAAAATCCACAAAAACAAATATTGACAAAAAAAACACAATTGCATCTTTGCACTTCATATGCATAATCTGTCCATTCTTTTTCCCATGTTTGACCTCTACACATACTCGCACATATACACATCTTTGTAGAGTTATAATAAATTTCCACTCCATACATGTATTTTCATTTCTTGATTATTATTGTGGGTTAATTGTTGTTTGAATCGGGGTTTCATCTCCGCCATGTGGATTGACAAGACCTTGGCAAAATCCAATTCAACAAATGGCGTCATTGCCGGGGAGCAACATCGTATAGATTGATTTTTGCTTGGTTGATATTTATTTGTGTATATTTTTTTTATTTATTTTCTCTTTTATTTTATATTTATTTTTGAGTTGTCTAACCACTCTCCTTATTTGAATTTGTTGCGAGGAACGTGGATCGAGGGAGGGACTCTATTCGGAGCGCCTACGCACCCACGCTAGACAACTTTATGACCTAACATCAAAGAAGGACTTGGAGAATTTTGAAGACAAGACTTTTTAGTCATTTATTTTATTGTATTTATTTATGTAATTTAATGTGAGAGAGACATTTATTGTAACAAACAGGACTCTCAGGATACGACATTTCATGAGGTTCAGTGCCCAAGGGTTGTTCCCTTGGGGGCCCCATCGGTTTTTTTCGCTTGCATTGCTTTTCTGAATCTCTTCCTCTGATTTTGATCATCTAGGAGCTAAAGGGAATTGATTCTCTGATAGAACTCATGCATTTTCATTAAATATACAAAAAAGTGATAACAAATAAAATTAAGACTGTTAAAATTGCTTGACCCTAAAATCAACCAAAAAAGAAAATCAATGTCTTGGGCGATTAATCCCATCATTGTCTTTGTTTTAAATTGCTCATATACACACTAAGGAGTAGCGCCCAAATCCCGTCAGCCAACCTAAGTATTTGTACAATTTTTGACTTCTCACCTAACTCTAAAACAAACAAGATAAAAGACCCAACTTTCACGGTCTTCACCGAGTTGACTAGGTGAATTGAGGGATTTGGTTTGTCTTGTGTGTGTTTGTTTGTGATTGCTTGTGTGCATACTCAATCCTCCTGAGCATTTGTGCATTTTTCTTCTCATCTTTGATTTGGCTATCATGTTCTCCTGATCGTTTTTCTTCACATCTTCGATTTGTGCATTTGTCCATTTCATCACCTTTATTCTATCATTTTGGCCTTAAAAACCTACTAAATGCGTGAAAATACCTTTAATTTGTACAAATTAACATTCATGCTTTGTTGTATAAATAATGTATAAAATATTGTTTTTAATCCCAAAATTATAGAATAAAGAAAATAAAAGAAAAATAATAAAGTACCAAGGGTATTTTATGACCCTAAACCCTAAAAATTAGGCATCTTGATGACTAGGTCGACAAGGAATAAAGTAGGGGGAGATAAGGGCCAAAATACCATAAAAATCCTATTTATCAATTCATTATTTATTCATTTTTGGTACCCATTTTATTTTCCATAATTTATACCTAAAATAAAGAATCTTTAAACATGAAAGTTGTAGATAATAATATACAGAAAATACAAAATTGATTTCATACGAAAATAATATACTATGTAAAAGATACACTCTGAATAAGATTCCAAAATCCCAACTTCCGATACCCATTTCTCTCGAATAAAATTCAAAATATATCAAAATCAATTTTAATTATATATAACTTTTAATAACCTATTTAATTAATGTGGTCTCATATTTTTTGGAGTTAAGGTGTGAAAGTTATATTTTGGACCCTTATTGTATAATATACACAATTAAAATAATCATTTTATTTATTTTTTATTATTTTTATAATTTTATAATTTTGTAAATATTATTTATAATATATGTACATATTGAAACTATAATAAACAATAAATTAAAAATTAAAATAAAATAAAATGCAAAAATACATAGATGAATATACAATACATATGCCTATACAATATATTCCTATATTTAATAAAGTGTAAATAATTCATCTGAAAAATATAATAAAAATATATTTAAGTACATAAAAATAAGTTATAATAATATAAAATATAAAATAAAATTATAAAATCAAAAATACAAAATAAAAATAAAATACTCTAAAACATAGATAAATATACATACAATTAACCCTTAAAAATAACTTGTAATTAAATACCTCTAAAAAATAAATAAAATAATAATAAAATACTATGAAAAATAATAAACATTTATTATTTGTTAACTTAAAAATAATAAAATCCTTTAATATTTATTCTTGAATTTCTAATTCTTTTCATGCTAGGTTACCAACTAGAGCTCCTAGCATGTTGACCGTAGGTCAACTACCTGACCTACTGCCCCTAGATTTGACACCTCAAGTTGACCCCATGTTCTTCGACTTTTGTGGCCCGCTCCTGATATTTTTCGGGGAAGAATCCTTCTTGACTATTGATCATCAATCTTCCCTCTATCATGTCAGGGCAAATACTCGATTTATGGACCACTGAATGACTGCATGTTCTTCGTTCTTTGGACCCGCTCGACCACCCTGTACAAAATTGTTTCCTCTACCTCCATTCATTTTTTGAACCTCTTTTATCCCAGATTTGACCCTCTTCCTTGGCTCTTTGGATTAAGGCGGGTGACAGGCATCTCCCTAGACCTTGGGGCGGTCCCAGATCTAGTCGAGGGTAGCTTCCACCATCTCCGGTAGCTCCTCCGCCGTTAGGTCAACTTCATGGCCATCAAGTCGCTGAGGTAACACTCCTTTCTTGTTTTTAAGACTATAATTATCCCTAGGATTCATTTCTTGCATTTATTTTAGTTTTTATTCACCCGTTTTAGCGGTAAAAATCATCTGTATAGGTCGACGGAGCTCTGCTCCAATGAACACCCTATACCATGATCCCACTGTTAGCCAACCCACTAGTCACGGCCACCTTCTTCCCATTCGTTTCTTCTATGCTACGTTTCACTCTGCTCACCTAGATCCTCATTCGATCTGGAGTTCAGTCCCTCCTCCCCTACCGCTCGCCAGAGGGACCTCACCCGCATCGCCTAACGCCCATTCCAACCCCAGGATCTCCCCTGAGCTCCGTGTTTTTGGGCTAACACGACCCCTGTAGGATATGGCAAGAGAAACCAGCGCTGAAGGGGCTTTTGAGGTTCAAGGAGGAGCTTCAGGTCTCAGTCCTCGTCGGAGCACTCCCGGAGGTGCCTGTCCATCTTTGGAATCTCCACGGATTCTTCGGTGTTGCAGGGACCTGTGGATGCATTTGGGTGCGCTGAAAGAGGCTGGAGGAGCTTGATACGCTCGATTCAAACTCGTCACATGTAAGTTCTTCATTTGTTCGTCCACTGCCTTCGAGAGTCATTGGATCTGCCCCGATCTTCTAGAGTAGCAGGTGACATTCAATCGAGTTGCACCTCCACCGTCGGATCCATATCCAGAATCTAATCTCAATCGTCACCTGCAGAACGTCATCGTCGCGCATGGAGCTGCCACGTGGATTAGTAATGACCATTTGACCATTTGATCGTACCTTTATTTGAGTATTTTACATTTTCACCAGAAGCATTTTTTATATTTATTTATTAGCACAAAACTTTCCCCTGCCATTATTTAAATGTCATAATATTTGCAAAAATACATCTAGGCTTTTGTGGTTCGTATTTTAGTTCATGTCATCTCACCTCACGTGGTTACCCACGTGAGGTGGACATTTTGCAGGCATATCCCTAGAATATATTTTTGTGAAATTTGCAGAAAGGCCCTTGGACTTAATTGTAATTATATATATGCCCCTGCTAGAACATGAATTGTTATATGCTTGTCTTATTTATTTAAATTAGCATTTGTGCTCGAAAAAATCTAAAAAAATAGACTAGGTTTCTGATAGCTCCTAGTTTCACGTTCTAATTTTTATTTAAATTTTAAGAGATTTAATTATTTTACAAAAATAAAAAAAGCACAAAAAGGCTCTGATCGACATAAAAATATAAAAAAATATAAAATCATTTTAAAAAATTCAAAAATTCCACACAAAAATTCATATGTTTATTTATTTATTTTCTAACTCCAGAAATTAAAAACCATAAATATTCAAAAAGAAAATACATAAAAATTGGAAAACCCCCAAAAACCTTGATAAAAATATATATAATTCCTAAAAAGTAAAAAAATATATTTTTCTACCTTATAATTTTCTCTATGTTATTATCCGTCTACCGCAATTCTCTGGGGCAAAGAGAAGGGGACAAATCCCCCAAGGTTGGTCCAAATCTAAGAAGGAGAAATTCTTTGCCCAGATTAAACACACTATTGGGAGGAATTTTCTACTTGCTTTGCACTTGACCCTATAACTAGATAGAAAGGGATATCTTTACCTATGACCAGCTGCTTTATCTGTTCACCCGGCATTGAGACGTGAAGGTTATATATTAGAATTGATTTGGGAAATTTTGGACTTAATTTTATATTTTTAATTTCCATTTCAACTATTTATTTAATCCCTTATTTGAGATATTTTTGACTTTAAAAATACATAAAAATTAGCAAAATTCACTAAAAAATCATGAAGTACTGAAAAATATTTAAAACCTGAAAATATTTTATTTACTAAATTTTGAGTATTTGTTAATATTTATATCTATATTCACTTACTTTGTATATATAGCCTTATATAACATATATAAGATTTTTGAAATAAAAAGAAATTTAAAAATCGAAAAATTCAAAAAAGAAAATATAAGTCTGGAATTTTCTACATTGTATATATTTTCTGCATTGTACATATTTTCTTTGTTTTCTGCATTGTACATATTTTCTTGCATTAGCATGTGCATTTTTCATGATAGTTTTGACATTTAAACTAAGTCTGGAATAAATGTGAAGAATGGAGCTTAGTTGGACCTTAATCCATTTAATTTCAGAGGAACCTTATAAGAACTGGAGTTAAAACTTTTCAGGTCCTAGTGACTTAATTCTTTGAGTCTGTAAAACTATGTTCACATGTCATCTTGATAAGTCCAAGTAGAATATTTAACAACACACGCATGATTCTTTCAGACCGTGGCTTACCTTGGACAAGCACTCTACACGTAGCTCTTCATGGAGGAGGTAGTGAGGGGCCAGAATCTTTTGGTTTGGGGTAGCGTACGAGGGTAGTACATCTAGGTGGAACCTCTCGTCCTCCTATAGGGAGGGAAGTGCGTCTCAACCTGGTTTGGTGATGTTAAGGTCTAAAGACAGGATGATGTGGGGTTGCAATAATGTTTTAAAAGAGGGATAATCTGCTGGCTCAAGAGGAAAAGCTCCTTATGTACATGTTACACCTTGTATATATTTTCAAAAAAATAAAAAAATGCAAAATCTCCAAAAGTGGGAAGGCATGATTGAATAAGAGCTTTAAAGTCAAATATTTGTGAGCTTGCAGCGGATGACTTGGCTACACTGGTCTTGCATCCAAGGATAGGTAGCTACACTGGTTACCGTCCGTTCTCTTCTCCGTCCCCTCTTTATGAGATGGTTGTAATTGAACTTAGAAGGGAATATCCCCACTCCTCGAGGAAAGAGTTGCTAGATCGGGGGATTAGAGTTACCTTATTGAGAGAGGTTGTTCTTTTGCTACTTTTGATATGAGGAGCTATATTTCACTTACACCGTACAAGTAAGAATTCATAGTCATAAGAATTTGTGTATGTATACTTGTTCTTATCTGACTGTTGAGGAGACCTAAATAGGAGTCTTGAGAAACTTAGAGGCTGTTAGGTTTTAAATCCATTTCCCATTAAGGTTCCGACACACTAATAATCCAAAGGCTCGACAGAGCTCCATACTACATTTTTAAGAAGATAAGTTTAAAAGTCAACATTGTTCTGACTTCTTTCCTTTTTCTTTTCTTTATTTTTATTTTCACTCATTTTTCAAATAAGTATTTGCTAAGGGACTAGTAAAGGTAAAGTATAGGAGAATGATGAATCCATGATTCATCGCCTTTATTCTTTTATTTTTGCTTCATTTCCGTAGTCAAACACCTGTAAATACCCACTAATTTCATGTAATTATCATTTTGCATGCATTTGTTAAATATGCATATTTAACACTTTTTGTACTTAAATAAAAGAATAAAGAAGGAAAGAAAAAGGAAAGAAAAATAAAGGATGGATTTTTGCAATAAATGCAGACTGACCCGAACCCCGAGAGAAGGTCAAGACCTTACCTGAACGACCATGAATAAAGTAGGGGGAGATAGGGTCTCTCATTCAAAAATCAAAAATATTGTGTGGATACTTTTCCCTATATATTTATATAAAAGTTGTACTATTTTATTTGTACATAATTTAACCTTAAATTAATCATTTTTGTAAACAAAACTTGAAAATAAAAACGTGTTGTAAATAATAAAAATAAATGCAAAGCAAAATAATGTACATATTACAAATAATCATACTCAAAAAAGTCGCAAAGTGATAATTGAAATACCAATTCCGACTCCATGCAAACTCAAATTGAATGAAACTCACTTCCATTATACTCTAAATTAAATTATCTTTCAAATGGATGTAATTTCATTATTTTTGGAGTTACGGTTAAAATGTTGATTTTCAGTGGTGTTTTGTGCAGTTTCATCATTATTTATTGTACACATTTATTCATATTTATGTTTACATAATGTACATAATTGTAAATATTATTTTCATTAAAATTAAATAAAAAATTTAAAAAAATATAAAAAAATTAAAAAAAAATTATTTCCTGATTTGTACATGTGTATATTGTATTTTATGTACATAATATTTGTATACAACTAATTTCCTTATATAAAAATCACCAAAAAAATAAAAAATCTAACAATAATTAATTAAATTAATTATTCAATTTGATTTATTTATTTATTTAATTCATTTATTTTATTTGAAAACATTCCATGTATATAAGAGTTGATTTTCTACCTTAAATAACCACCATTAAGGTGGCTAATTAATTTTTGTAAATTAATTATTTTAATTATTTTATTTAATTACGAATTTCATTTTTATTTAATTAATTAATTTATTTATTTCTTTAAATAATCACTAATTACCTTCCTTCTTTGTATATATTTTCCTTTTTTATTTTGCTTCTTCTTTTTATTAGGCTCCTCCCCCTCATTTCCTCTTGATCAATCTTTGGTGGAGAGGAGTCCGATCTCCGAGAGACATCTTGTTGAAGAAGGGTGCCCAGCCTCTGAGCCGTCCGGTGACAGCGCGTCGGCCCTCGTCGAGGCCATCACGGCATATCCGATCCCAAGGTGAGATCCATTTTCCATTTCCCACCGTTTGTCTTATATAGATCGTAGTTTAAATTTTTACCTCGATTTCATTAATCTTTAAATATTAAAAAGCATAAAAAAAGAATCATTATCACACTTTTCGATCCGACATCGATTTTCCATCTCATTTTCTCCGATCTCTATATTTCATATTCTATCTCACCCAACCTATCACATCCGACCATGCACGGTGGTCGGATCCCCGGATTTATCTTCCATATCGTAAGATCTGCCAGTTCACACATCCTCTTTTGTCTATAAATAAAATAGATAAAAAATACATAATTATTTCGTGTCTATACCGGGCAAATAGAATAGCAAAACCGCTTACATTTGCTTGTCATTGTTTGATTTATCTTTTAAGTGGTTAAAAATAATTTTTTCTCGTTGACCGATTCGAGTGGTTGAGAACAACGACACATTGCATAATTAATCCATCTCGACTTGTCGAAATCCGGCCCATCGCGTGGACACGATTCTACAAGGAAGGACCAGTCTTGATGAAATTAGACGGTCAATTGACCTATTTTCTACGATGAAGGTAAAAGTTAAGGATACATTTACATACTTTGATGGCACAGTAAATATGTTCTCTTTAATGTATCCTTTCCATCACTATGATCAGCAATGCATGCCACAACAAGAGCAGCATACCATCGGAGTATCAGATTTCATTATTTCTTTAGAATTAGTTAGATGTCTTTTGATCGACTCATTTTGATAAACATATGATGCAATTGCCTTTAGGTATGAGTTACGCGGGATATAAAGGAGAGGGTTCTCAATAACAACAACCAACGTTTACTACTTTAGGTACACAAATTTCATTATTTAATGATCTCAATAATTCAACTTTGATTGTATTTTTTATACGTAATATCTATAATCAAAATCTTTCAAATTTACCTTGCGAGGATTTCACTGGACACGGATCTCAACAACAACAATCAACATTTGAGACTTCAGATGACAATAATTTCTTTCTTTGACTATCAGAAAGGTTCATTTTAGTTTTTTCAATTTAAAATATTAAATACAATCTAAATCTTTAGGTATACATTACGGGATTCACCGGATAAGGATCTTAACAACAACCAATGTTTGAGACTTATGATATGCATTATATGTTATATTTAAATAATTCAATTTAGTTTTACCTTTTTGCTAATATTGAATATAATACAAATCTTATAGGTTTGTATTATGAGGGATTTAGCGAACATGAGTTATCACAAGAGCAACCACCTTTTGCAACTTCAGCTTGTATTAAATTAAATATTTCATTATCTCAGTTAGTCAATTTAGAATTTATTTTTTTAATCTTTTGATTAGCAGAATGTAATTATTTCATTCTTATAGGATATATTGTAGCTTCGAGGCAATCAAAGTTTGTGGGACCATTATATGATGGTCCTTCAAGTCAATTTGACTATGGGCCCTCTTAGCTCAGACAACCAACTCAATACAATTCAGAAGAACTACAAGCAGAGATATTTGCGATGATTTGCCAAACTGAGTCAACCGAAATGCAGAGACAACTACTTAGAGTTTTCATGCTACATCCGCAGCAACATGCAGATCCTACTCGCAGACCATCGATAGGAGTAAGGATCATAAAGCCTACATAGACAGGTCAAGTTACTAAACTAGATGAACCTCCAAGGAAGTCCTTAGTTGCATCGCATTCTCCTGGTCATGTACTAACTCATTCAGAACAGAATATGAAGAAGAAGGGGAAAAACTCATGAAGATATTCATAAGAAGACATGGGACAATGCCAAAAGAGGTGAAGGAAGAGGAGGAGGAGGCCAAAAAGGATTTCTAAGTAAATTGATACCATACATCAATGTAAACTATTTTAAATTATCTTTTGAAAAATGTAATTGTTATATGATTTTAATAGAATATATGCATTTCTTTTAAATGGATGCATTATGATATTGAATGTTGAGATTATTAATCTGTCATGGTGAATGTCTTCATATTCGGTTTCTATTGATTTTTTAAAACTTAAGATATAAAGATCTTTATATGATGTCATACAAAATTTTAGTCCTCATTTTAGAAAAAATACACTTCTATCCACAATAATAAATACTCATTTTAGAAAAAAAATACTATGTTACATCACTGTAAAATAAGAGGAATCATGCATATGCAAATTTTTTGAAAAAGTATTGATTTAGAAAAAAAGAAAAATAAAAGTGCATCATCTTTAAAATAATTTTTATAATTTATTTTCAAAAGGTTTGATAATTTTTTTTTATTAATATATATGTAATTAGAGTATTGCCTGAACTAGATTAATTTTTATGAGTTTTTCATTTTACAAATGTTTTAGTTAATATTTATTTTAGATATATCATAATATATGTTAGAGATAAATGGATCTTTTTGTATTTTAAAAATATAGCAAATGAACTCAAAATATAGAAAATTTACTTAGTATTTTGAGTAATTAAAATGGAAAATTTTGAATTATTCAAAGGACAAAGGGAAGGGGAGGGGGAGGGGGAGAGGGGGAGGGGTTTGCACCAAATCTGTACCTCAGGAGTCGATAGATCGTGGTTTTTTTAATACCAAATCATCATGCCTATTTGATTAATTCTAATTATTTTAATGTTTACTTTAAAAAAGAAAGCCCTATGTACGTAGTTTTAAGATATCATCTTATAATATATGATTTCACGTGGTGACCCATCTCCCATAAGCAATTTAGATGTTGGGTGTGATTATCTAGACCATCATTGTCATATCTTAATCAGATTTTCCTCCATCTGTTAACACCTCATTTTTCTGCGTGAGAAGGTCATTGTTTTGTCATAGATGTGACCAAATGTCGGTGTGATATATGCATTATTTCAAGGGAGACTCTCGTCTTCTTTGTTACATGTCGACTTGTACTCGGACTTTCTTTCTGACATCCATTATTTTGCGTTATAGCGAGATGAGAAGTTATATTTGGACCCAATTGATTTTATGAATGATTTTTTTGTTGCACCTTATAAATTTATCCTTTTGTGAGAATACGACCCATAGATTGAAACTACGAACATCGAGGAAGGGAGAATTATATGGTAGGCCTCTTATAATTAGCGGGATATAACATATATGATATAACAAATACCAACAAGGAAAGAGAGTATATGTTGAGTGACAAGAAATTTGATCTATTTGTTCCGCTCAGTGCATAATAGAGTTCTTTATGTGATTTCCCGCCTCATCACTAATTGGCAACGGTCGTCGTCCAAAAATGTGGGATCTATATATCCTTTTTTCTATTGTCCGACCATCGTACCATAAAGAGATTTGTCGTTGATGTTACATCAAATAACAAATAATAACATTTAGTCTATAGGATCTATTCGTATACAGATTAGTTGATACATCTGATTAGCGGATCCTTCTCTATAAATTGTGCTACACAAATTTCTCTAATGTCAAGTTATTAGGAAATAACTTGGACGTCGATAACATAGAATGTGAATTATAGTACGCTTGACCTAGATTACATTATTTATCCAATTAAGATTAGTTTATGTGAAACTCTTTATTATGAGTCTATTTATGTCTATATGCAAACAAACATCAGCATACTATGAGCAGTTAATTAATGAGAGAGAGGAGGAGAGAGGGATAGAATATGTGAAGGTAGGATGATGAGATATATATGGGGAGAGAGGTGTAGATATGCATTGGTGGGGGTCGTTAGATGGGGGAGTTCATTATTTAATTTAAATAAAATAAACTCTTTATATATTTATTAAAAAATGAAATATATTTGACTTAATTATTCAATAATTTAGAATTTAATTCCATTATAAAATATACATTACCACTATTTTTGAAATTGGCTACGAATACTTCTAAATAACTTAAAATTAAACTAATATAGAGAGTAATATGAAAATATAATTCTTAGTTTGTTATAGATATATAATATTCTAGAAATAATTTTATAACACTCTCTTATAGATATATTTGTACTCTATAGGAGTAATAATAATAGTACATAACAGTAAATTTTAAATGAGGAAGATTCCTTTTAATCCAGAAGTTTAAAATACCTTCAATCTAATTTAATAAATGTAAAAATTTTATTCAAAGATTAAGAGAGCCATGTGCATTGTTTAACAAACACTAGTAGTTATGTTGTGATAATTTTATTATCACATTAAATTCTAGGTAATGTGGTCAAATGTATCACATTAACCCATTAGTTAGGTAGATAATAAGGCTAAAATATTAACTTAATATTAAATCGCACAAAATAATTCACACACAGTGTGTCATCCACATCGAGTGGTGTATCCCTGCATACTTAGAGGCGTGTGCAACACATAGGATGATTTCATTACCTCTAATTGTGTTATAATTTTTTTATTTTGTGTAGTACTATTTGTTGGACATGCGAGCCCACGACGAGCCATCATGCAATAAATGTTATAGCAAATGTCATTCCCTGATCTGAAATAAAGATTAACTAATTTGCATAATAAGTACCTTAGTAAAATTAAGGTTATGTACCATGGCTATCTCAATGATCATACAGTTGTTGATTCAATTATTGAATCATAGAGTTTGGTGCTTGGATGAATATCTATAGAGTTAGATTGAGGACTCACCAAGCACCGTCAAATGATTATTAAGAGATGATCTCCAGTCTGAGTAGGAGATGGAAATCCTTCTCATTAGGCTAATATCTGACCGACCTCTTGATGTAGGTCCTCTGCACAGGAATAAAGATTCAAAGGTGTCAGATTAGTTAGGTCAAAGAGTTGACTTAATGAGATCGAGATAATTAAAATCCTATTTCGTATGCTATCACAAAATAGGCACGCATCCTCTGACCGGAGACAGATGTGTTACTATATGTATGAGTATGTACATATGGCAGACCAATAGGTTGATGACCTAACCAAGGTCTATACACAGGCATGTTGGTATGCACGCAAGGGAATATGAGCAAAATACGATCTCTCAAAGGAATCACACAGGTTCATTTACTAAACCGGAAGACATGAGCTCACACATGAGATATCGAAAAGAATCAAATTCCGTGCACGGTCATCTCGCTTTGGAAACTTGACTGAATTTGTAGGTTTGATATATGCTTTTGGAAAGTATATGGTCAACATCTGGGTATGATATATGCTTTTGGAAAGCATATGGTCGATACCGACTCCCAACGATCGAATGAGAAACCTAATGATAAAACCCTGAAGTAGACAGTGTAAAATTGATCTAATACTTTGAGTATATTTTAGGTCTTCCAGTATACAGGATATACATGTATTAGGAATGCCTGAGGGTGATGTGATCATAAACGATTGTATAACCATGATGCTTCCATTCCTAGGGAGTGATGAAACGGTTCTGGATTTTAGTGACTCCTCTCAATAGAGAAATAGTTTGATCTTGTTCCCAATGTTGGACATTGATCTGAATGTGATTTAGATGCAATAAGAAGATTAGATTTGTGGTCTTGATTTAATCAACCATCTATGAGAGGTCTGCAAGAACTAGATTTGAGATGTGATCTCAATATCCAGTCACTATACGCGGAACAATACAATCGTCCTATCCTTATCTCCAAGTATCCACGGAGAAAATACATTATCCTTGAAAGAGTTTATGGATAATTTCATTGATGATATTATATATCTGACATTGAGAAAATTGATAATCAAATGTGATTTAATTATCATGAATAATATGAATTTGATTCATATTATAAGGAGAGTTATATGAGATAATTAAATGTGATTTAATTATCAAAGATGTGAATAATGTGAATGTGATTCATATGATTCGGGCACATGAGAATAGAGATCCAAGATGATTAAATGTAATTTAATCACATGGATATGAATAATGTGGATAGTACTATCTATATTAATTAGATATATTATAAATGTGATTTATAATTTATTAAAGAGAGTCTATTGTGATTTATATTTGTTAATTAGTTATCGATGTGAATCGGATTTACATTGGATGATTAATTGAAAATATAATTTAAATTTTATTTTGGGATGTGAATGTGATTCATATTTTTCTAATGACATGATTGCAATATTCACAAGATAATTATGAATTATTTTTGTGAGATAATTTACAACAAATGTTGTTGTAAATCTTGAAGATATCGTGAGATAATGAGATCTCACGAGACAATGAGATCTCAAGAGATATTGAAGAGATAGATCAAGTCTACCTCAAGAGGGTGGATGCCCACGAATCTCCAAAGGAGAAGAGTGGCCATTCCCCCTTTTTAGGGGATGAGATCTATTTCCTCATTATCTCCAAGATTAATTAATTAAGTTGCTTTGAAATTAATTATATTGGTTTATCAATATATATTAATTTATATAAATTAATTATTATTACATTTTCACAACAAGATCATGACCATTGAAAGAAACACAAATCAATCTCATCCACTGGATTTGTGTGCACATGGATTGAAATCTATGGATCCCAAAGTACTATATAAGAAGAGGCACCCCTTTCTATTCAAGTAACATCATCAACAATCTCTCTCTCTCTCTCTCATTCTCTACACGCCAAGCCTCTCTCACTCTTATAGTGGTCGTCCACCATGGAGTCCTTGTGAGAGTCACCATCACCACAGCATCGTCATTATGTTGCTGGATAGCTTGCTCATGGATCCCTGTCTCCCTCGGTGTGCTTCTCTCGTGAAGAAGATGTTGGATCTCTTGTGATGAGATCAGGAGATTCGCCGCTTGGATCATCACATGGATTGCAAGGAGCACGCGTCTCATCAACACAAGTGTCTCCTCGGTTGGATCAGACTCGAGAGAGGAGGTCTCTTCGTATAGATATTTCATCGCAACCACGCTTCAAGAGGTAACCCTAATGCTTGTTTGTGTTTTAGATGAAATGATCCGAGAAGTGTTCTTGGATCATGTAGTTTCATCGGATTAAATAATTTTAAATTTTGCAGCCCAGAGAAACTAGTGCGACTAGTCGTTCCTGATCGGATTCGATGGTATCCTCACGCTTCCATGATACGCTTAAGGATTTTCTATATCCTTCTAGTGGTATCATAGCCTTAGGTCTGAGGTTTTGGATACGATCCATAAACCTAAGAAGATTTGGCTTCATTAGGGATTGTGAAAATTTTATCGCATTTCATCTCGCAAGCTGTTTTGTGATTATTTTGGATCTGTTTAAATGTTTAAACACTAACACTTGGATAATTTTCCTCATTAAATAAGGAAATCGTGGGATTTGAGTTTGCATGATTTGGAATCAGATAACTCAAGTTATGATCATTTTAATGAACATATATCCACTGCTTTGGGGATGGTGAATCTTGACTTGATTAAAGAGTTAATTACGATTTTGAAATGCCTAAAAATACGTGATAATCACTTGTGTTCTGTTTTAAATCAAATTAACAAACTTTAGAAATAGTTTTTGCATGATTTGGATTTAAATTGAATGAGATATGCTAATTTTAGTAAGTAATGATCACTGCTGGAAATTGCACTCTTAATCCAGAACCTCGTGATTGTCATTTAATAAATTAATAAACTAAAGGTTAATTTCTTAGGATAATTATGGATAAATATTTGTGAAGTATTTGATGATAATTATTTTTTAAAATGACATTACCTTAACCAATAATTTATAAGATATGATCTAGATCTCAAATTGGTTACATCGTATACTTTCCAACTAACAATGTTGCTTGAATAGGTTTGGGAAGTTATTTAGCAAATTTTCTTATAATCAAAATAGTTTTGATTATTACTATATGGTATAACTTCGGTTGAAAAACCTATTATCATCTCATGTACAAAGTGACCAATTTCGCATTATCCTTTCCCGAGGCAGATGTGGTGTCTAGTCCGAGAGCGTAGGGATAACAGGTTGCACGTGTGCGGGCAGTCCTACTCCTGTATCTGTACTGGGCAGGACAATGGGTAGGGTTGGTATAATGCTTGAGAAATCATGATGTATTTCTAATTATTAAAATTCTAAATAATACGTACTTTAAGATAATACCATATTTCAAGTAACAATGAAGAATATTTGTTGGATATTAATTGGATCGTTGATTTAATGTGATTATATTAATTGGAATCTAACTAAAATTAAAATACTCTATTATTAATAGAGTTGTATTTCCCTTGGAAGAATTAATTGTATTGAATATGATCCATTATGATTAATGAGAATTTGAACATGATATGGAAGATCACATAAGTTACATCCATGGTCTCCTGTCAAGGTGAAGGGTTCCGTCATTAGGGATTATATGTAGGAGACACATGTCAGAAGTGATGGCTCCTGCATACAAGCGCATCTAGATCGAGCTCTTTTCTTCTCGAAAGAGTAAGGACGTATGCGCAGTGACCCCAATATGGAGTCCTCATATTATTGGGGTCATATTAGATTGTGCACAGTGAGTTGTATTCCTGTTGCCGGTTGGTTCAATTAATGAGGGATCAACATCACCTTAGTGTGGTGGGCCTGGGTGTCAAAGATAAATTGGGAATGCAAGTTGGACTTGCAAGGCAGAATGTGTCCCCGCTTCTTTTTATCTAAGTTGCAAGTTCTCATATTAATAGGATGTAACAAAGGTAAGGAAGGAGATCCCAGATCTTGCTTGAGATATGGTGGTAAGTATATCTCTTACATTGAAAGTAATTAAGGGAATGAACTTTCAACGTTGACAAGGCAAGACAACTTTAATATAAAAAATTCCTAAATCAAAATAAAATATATATTTATATGCATTTATGCCAATTTCTTATTTCAAATAATCCTTCATTCCATACTTAATAATAACCAGTAATATATCATGGATTGGATCCATGATCAAAATATTGTACTTGCAGTTGGACACATAATATATGTGGTTGCAATGTGAAAGTTTCCTCATAATAATGAGGAATGACAATTAAATGGACAATAGGACAATAACCTAGGGTTTGTGTGTCTATATGGTCATAATGTCTCATAGAATGTACTTTGGAAGTGACAAGTCGATGATGATCGTAATTGTCAAATAATCCTTATAAAATCTATGAAGATGTTCTGGCATACATATGTGCTCTTGACATTTTATGATCAATGACATGGTTCATTGCATTATGCAAGAATGGTGGCTCAATAAGAGATGATGTACTCAAATGTTTGAGTACCTACCTGAACCAATGTTTTAGAGTTTAGATGGATACAGATACGATGAGTGTCATCATTCTACTATATGTACTCTTGTCATTTATCAATCTTCAAAATATTCATATTGTATGAATTGAATGAAGCATGTATAAATGTTGAAATACTCTTACATTGAATTCTTTTGAGTTCAACATAAGAGATCCTTTATCTTAAATAATGGTTGTTTATAGATGAAGGAGCGCAGTGGAAGCATGTGTCTTACCCAAGTAAGAAGGAAAGTCGAAGAGTTGACCGTACTTATGTGACTTCTATACATATGACATCCAAATAGTTGGATAAATGCTAATATTGCAATAAGTCGATGTGTTTATAGCGTGACTATCTAGACTATCTAGGATCCTTAGAGAAGGACTTAGATAGTGCATCAGAATAATCTATATCTAAATGTCATAGTTGAATCTGACTTATTGGATATGATTAAAAGTTTAATAATTGTATCCCATTCTTCTAATAACACTTGCAATTTGTTGCATATGATTTAGAAGACTAGAAAATTTGATCTTATGGTTTTAGTAATCAAATACATAGATATTGATGCAATTATTACAATAATATCTATTGGATTGGTAGCCTTCATATTTTCAGTGGGAGATCTCTTAGTCTTAGAGAATGTCTCTATGACTTAGATATTAGAATACACTCTTTGTTTATTTCTAAATGGTGGAAATAAACATGAATTCTGGAATAGACCTATCATAAAGAGTTATGATGGATATATTTCAGATAGTAATCTAAGATTTAGAGGACTCTACTAAATTAGAAAATTAATGAATGGTTCATTAACATTTTTAATACTGAAAATTAAATCTTTAAAAGATTAATAGGAGGATGAAGATCATTTGACAATGATCTGGTATCAAGCCTCGGACATATGTCTATTGATGAGATCAATAGACTAGTAAGAGATGAAACTTTAGAATGTCTGAACTTTCAAATCTTACATACTTATGAATATTAAGTAGAAAATGTCCAATGCACTCTTCTTTGAGAATGGTGTTAGATACCGAGTTATTCAAGATCTCATGCATATTGATATATGTGGATCATCTATATCAAAATAAATATTAATGATATGTGATATCAATTGTTGATTATTTGTGATATGAGACTTCTTCTCTTCATCTAGGAAACCATTGAAATGTCCAAAGATTTCACAATTGTGGTTTAGAATCAAAGTTCGAAGGAAGATGAAAATGAATTTGATCTAGTCAAAGTAGTCAGTACCTATTAGATGAATTCGTGGAATACCTTATGGAGAAAGGAATACCATTCCTATATAAGTCCTCCTAATGCACCTAAACTCAATGGAGTTGTGGGGAGATACAATTGTATCATGTGTGACATGATCAATGATAAATCTTAGCATAATTACCTCAGTTTCCAGGTATATACGTAGTAGAGACTATAATACATCATTAATAAAGTTCCATGCAAGTGAGCTGGAATTTAGCACCTGAGAGTGCTACTTTATTAAGAAAATAAAGGATGGTATTGGATACCTACTTTACGACCTTAAGATTCTTAAAAGATTTCATCTCTAAGGATATGATTCTTATAGGATGACTCTCTTGAGAATCAAGATGAAAATGAAGTGAAGGAACTCATTTAATCTTGAGATGATAATGAGGCTCCCGAAATCGGAAACTAAACGGACAATTAAACATGAAACACTAATACCTCTTCAAATGAGTTTGAGGATGGATTCCATGTATTAGTTAAGTCTGATAATGATCTGACTTCATGTGATGAAGCTTCTAAATATCATGTCATGTAAAGATGGATTTTTGCAATAAAGTCTAAAGTAGACTTCATATACAAGTGTTTTATATAAACCCTTGAGGATCCACCAATATAGGTAAGATCATTAAGGTGTAATGGATCTTCAAGAGAAAGAGGGAACCTGATGAGAAGGTAGAGACATTCAAAGCACGACTTGTAGCCATGAGCTACACATCGAAGAAAAGACATTGCTTGCAATGAGACTTTCTCTTCAGTAACCATGCTTAAACCCATCATAATATTGCTAATTATAGCTACACAACTTGACTATGACATCTTCGAGATGGAAGTCATGATTGCATTCCTCTATAAATACCTCTTTGAGGATATTTACATGAAGTAGCCCCAAGGCTTCATGGTTGAGGAAAGAAAGGTATGTAAGTTGAATAACTCCACCTATCAACCCAAATAAGCTTCTTGTAGTTGGAACATCAGATTTGATGAAATTATAAATGTTATGATTTCAGATAGAATCTTGATGAACCATGTAAAGCTTAGTGGGAGTGCCATTGTGTTCATCGTGCTAAATGTAGATAATATCCTAATCATCTTTTGTAGTGATATAAAGATAATAATAAGTGTTTTATAATCTGGCTATTCCATAACTTGAGATATGATCTCAAGGATTCCTCTTGGATCTTAGTTACGAAGGTGTTCAGAAGCGAAGAAAAGAGGATATTGGGACCGCTACATTAGTGGTACACCTTGGACATTTCCATTTTCTGTAAATTTCCACGAAAGACTTCGTTTCCTTAAGATATGGTAATGACCGGTCTAAAAGTATAGCACCTCAAGGAGTTGAGGAAGTGAATCATAAAACTGCTTGCACTTGTGCATTAGTTATGAGAAGCTGTGTTTATGCTAGATATGTACAAAAGCTAGATGTCTGCCATGTAGTGGGAGTAGTTAATTGTTACTAATCCTATTATGGAGATAAAACACTTGATTGCAATAACAACAATATCTTCAAAGAGGACAAGACTTTCAAGATAGTGATCTCAAAGTCTTATCTTCAGGAACTTAAGACTTTATAGATAGTGATCTAAAAGATGTTAACTACAGATATCTTAGGAGATAGAGATCTCCGAGAATAAGGGTATTCTGATAAGGGGATATACTGGTCATAATAATTATTAAGTTGTAGTGTCAAGGACACTATAACTGACAAATTTAAGTATTTATTGCATAAGATGCAACATTCGCATTGGATGCGAGCACTGTTACTAGGAGACATGCAAGTGAAGTAAAAGGACTTGGCATAGTCCTTTGGGAGCAAAGTGACTGATCAACTTACCTAGCTATTTTCCTAAATAGCCTATGATTGTCACATGAGTGCGGGTTTAAAGATTAACCCATCAATGGCTCTTTGAGTTGGTGGGAGATTGTTGGACATGCGAGCCCACGACGAGCCATTATGCAATAAATGTTATTGCAAATATCATTCCCTGATCTGAAATGAAGATTAACTAATCTGCATAATAGGTCGCTTAGTACAATTAGGTTTATGTAGCATGACTATCTTAATGATCATACAACTGTTGATTCAATTACTGAATCATAGAGGTTGGTGCTTGGATGAATATATAAAGAGTTAGATTGAGGACTCATCAAGAACTGCCAAATGATTATTAAGAGATGATCTCCAGCCTGAGTAGGAGATGGTAATCCTTCTCATTAGGTTAATATCTGACCGACCTCTTGATGCAGGTGCTCTACATAGGAATAAAGATTCGGAGGTGTCAGATTACTTGGGTTAAAAAGTTGACTTAATGAGATCGAGATAATCAAAGTCCTGTGTCGTATGCTGTCACGATATAGGCATTCATCCTCTGATCAGAGAAAGATGTGTTACTATATGTATGAGTATGTACATTTGGAAAATCAATAGGTTGATGACCTAACCAAGGTCTATAGACCGACGGGTTGATGTTCATGCAAGAGCACATGAGTAATACGATCTCGCAAAGGGATCATACATGTTCATTTGCCGAACCGGAAGACATGAGCTCACTCATGAGATATTGGAAAGAATCAAATTTCGTACGCAGTCATCTCGCTTTGGAAGCTTGACTGAATTTGTAGGTTTGATATATACTTTTGAAAAGTATACGATCAACACCTGGGTATGATATACGCTTTTGGAAAGCATATGGTCGATACTGACTCCCAATGATCGAATGAGAAACCTAGTGATAAAACCCTGAAGTAGACAGCATAAAATTGATCTAATACTTCAGGTTTATTTTGGGTCTTCCTGTATACATGATGTACGGGTATTAGTAATACCTTAGGGTGATGTGATCATAAATGATTGTATAACCATGACGCTTCCCTTCCTTAGGAGTGATGAAACAGGTCTGGATTTTAGTGACTCCTCTCAGTAGAGAAGTGATCTGATCTTGGTCCAAATGTTGGACATTGATCTGAATGTGATTCATATGTAATGAGAAGATTAGATTTGCAGTCTTGATTTAATCAAGTATTTATGAGAGGTCTGCAAGATCTAGATTTGAGATGTGATCTCAATATCCAAGTCACTATACGTGTAACAATACAATCACCCTATCCTCATCTCCAAATATCTGCAGAGAAAGCGCATTATCCTTGAAAGAGTTCATGGATAATTTCATTCTTTATATTATATATCAGAGCATTGAGAAAGTTGATAATTAAATGTGATTTAATTATCATGAATAAAATGAATTTGATTCATATTATAAGAAGAGTTATCTGAAATAATTAAATGTGATTTAATTATCAAGGATGTGAATAATGTGAATGTGATTCATATTATTTGGGCACGTGGGATATCCAAGATGATTAAATGTGATTTAATTATCATGGATATGAATAATGTGGATAGTACTATCCATATTAATCATATATATTATAAATGTGATTTATAATATATTAGAGCGAATCTATTATGATTTATATTTGTTAATTAATTATTGATGTGAATTAGATTCACATTGGATGATTAATTGAAATTATAATTTACATTTTATTTTGGGATGTGAATGTGATTCACATTAATCCAATGCATTATTGCAATATTCACAAGATATTTATGAATTATTTTTGTGAGATAATTTACAACAAATGTTGTTGTAAATCTTGAAGATCTAATGAGATAATGAGATCTCATGAGATATTTAGATCTCATGAGATATTGAAGAGATAGATGAAGTCCACCTCAAGATGGTGGACGACCACCAATTTCCAAAGGAGAAGAGTGGTCGCCCCCCCTCCTTTTAGGGGATGAGTTCTATCTCCTCATTATCTTCAAGGTTAATTAATTAATTTGATTTGAAATTAATTATATCGATTTATTGATATATATATAATTTAAATTAATTATTTTTGCATTTTCACAACAAGATCATGACCATTGAAAGAAACACAAATCAATCTCATCCATTGGATTTGTGTGCACATAGATTGAGATCCATGGATCCTAACATACTATATAAGAAGAGGCACCCCTTGCTCTTCAAGTAACATCATCAACAATCTCTCTCTCATTCTCTACATGTCAAGCGCCTCTCTCTCATAGTGGATGTCCACCATGGAGCCCTTGTGAGAGTCGTCATCACTGCAGCATCATTGTTATAATGTTGAATAGCTTGCTTATGGATCTTCGTCTCCTTTGGTGTGCTTCGCTCGTGAAGAAGACATCGGATCTCACGTGACAAGATTAGGAGATTCACCGCTTGGATCATCAATATGGATTGCGAGGAGCATGTGTCTTATCAACGTGCTCGCAAGCGTTTCCTTCGTTGGATCAGACTTGAGACATGAGGTCTCTTTGTTTAGAGACTCGATCGTAATCATTCTTCAAGAGGTAATCCTAATGCTTGCTTGTGGTTTAGATGAAACGATCCGAGAAGTCTTCTTAGACAATATGGTTTCATCAGATTAAAAAAAGTTTTAAATTCTTCTACCCAGAGAAACTAGTGCGGCTAGTCACTCCCGATCGCATTCGATGCGATCCTCACGTATTTGTGATGCGCTTAAGGATTTTCTCATATCCTCCACTATTAGACTCACTTCGGGACGATATATCCCAGTCTAATGATCGTGGATTTTGATGTGTGTGTTTGAAAGGATTTTTTTGCAGGTACATTTCCAATTGCTATCATTTTAATACTCAATTAGATACTAATTTAGTATCATATTTCTCCATATTCCCATCATTAACCAACCAAATATACATAAATGTCAAGTCAATATAAATGAATAAATATTTTAAGATCATTTTTTAGTCTCATATATAGTACATACAAATGTATGATGTGAAATGATCTTAAAATATTATATTTATTTTAGCTTTCCTTTGTTCGGAGATCCTAGACTAAGGGGGCCCATAAGAATTCAAACATTACTACAAGATGATCGTTGTCACCCCTAGTTTATATCTGAGGAAAATTCAGGTGCATAATCCCTTCCTCTTCATTATACCAAACCAATTATAATCTATTGTTAATATTGTCATTGTGGTGATAGTTATAACAGTTGACTATGATTGGTTTATGGGGTATACTGGA
Organism: Ottelia alismoides; assembly: GCA_037367405.1. Taxonomy (NCBI): domain Eukaryota; kingdom Viridiplantae; phylum Streptophyta; class Magnoliopsida; order Alismatales; family Hydrocharitaceae; genus Ottelia; species Ottelia alismoides. The sequence continues at coordinate 1,084,335 of JAZKJV010000557.1, read as the reverse complement.
GGGGTGTGGGGTTATGCCGTCGAATTTTCCTCAGATATAAATAGTATGTGACAGTGATCACCTTATAATAGGGTTTGAATTTTTATGGATGGGATCGGGTGATAACTTAACGAAAACACTTCTTTTCTCATATACTAAAATTAATAAAAGAGATTTAGGCCAAATATGGGTTTTTATTTAGATTTTCTAGGTACAATATCTAAACTTAAGCCGACATTAAATCTTCTCTTTTCATTTGACCTTATGAATCATTACATTTAGGTGAAATCGATGGCTAATAGAGAGTGGATCTACAAGCGCGTAATAGGTGAACATGTTATAGAGACCTTTCAAAAAGGTGTTCGAGAATTTATGGAATTTGCTTAACCCCAAGGTTCTCATGTAGTGGATTCCAATGGTATTGTCTTTTGTCCATGTCAAAAGTATCATTTATTAAAGAAGATATCTAAAGATGAAATTCAGTTGCATATATATAAAAATAATTTCATGAAATGATATCAAATTTGATGGAGGCACGGTGATGTCTTCAGTGACACGATTAACGAGTCAAAAGATATGAATAGTATCAATCCATTTGTATATAAGATTATGGATGTTGCAGGTCCATTTTTAACACTGGTTGTCTCTATGAAAAGGAAACACATGGTGAGACATCAAACTTCTACAAATTGTTGAAAAAGTCAGAAGAGCCATTACGATTGGGATGTAAGACATATTCAAAACTCACAATAGTTTCAACACTTCAGTCACGAAGATGGAGTATAACATGACAGATCGTAATTTTGATGTCTACTTACAATTATCAAGAAAATATTGCTCGGAGATGCTGAATTACATGGAAATTATTATAAAAGTCAAAAAATGATGCGAAAGATGGGCCTAGCAGAGGTTAAGATATACTCTTGTATAAATCGTCATATTTTATATTATGGAGAATATGAGTATTTGACACGTTATTCTGAATGTGATGAGACAAGATTTCATGAATCAAGTAAGAGTAGGAAAAAATATAAAGGAAAGTTTACGTTATTTTCAGTTAACTATGAGATTAAATTGATTATATTATTGTAAGAAAATAGCAAAAAAATATGTTATAGCATGCAGACCATAGTCCTGACGAGTATATGGAGTATCCGTCAGAGTCTAACTACTGGAAGCAACTAATGCTAACTTTTCCTTCATTTTCAGAGGAGAAAAGGGATTGCATTATAGGTTTATGTACAAACGAATTTAATCCAAATGGAAGAAGTAAGGATTACTCTTGTTGGCAAGTAATGACAACACCATACAATCTACCTCCATGATTTTGTAACAAGAGACAATTCATGTTTCTATCATTGATCGTGCCTGGACCTACACATCTGGGAAAATGCATAGACATGTATTTATGTCCTCTCATAGATGAGTTGCAGATGCTCTTGTTTGATGGAGTGGATACATATGATGAAGATAAAAGTCAAACATGCAATATGAAAGTAGCTCTACTCTAGACTATAAATGACATCCCGACTTATGAAATGATTGGAGTACCCTTAGGACTTAGGTTCAATATAACACTCAAAAATCACCTTCAAGCTGGAACGCATATGTCAATCATGCTCAACTTGTTACAATATCTTCCAAACTGTGTGTGGACTGGCAGTTTGGTGAACATGTCAACAATTTGTATGTGGAAGATGCGCTAAGAGTACGGAGAAATTCTCTTTGTATTAGGTCCCTATTGTGATGGCAAACAATTTCTACATGTTTGGTATGTTCGTGAAACAAGGGTTGTTGCCTATATGCATTGCTACTTGATTACCGCATATGAGCTCCATAGTATTGGTGGGAGTGACATAAAAGTCTCTACGAGTATGGATGGAATCCATACTAGTTTTTTTGTTGTATAGGCCGTACTTATGTATTTACTCTTGTCACTTGATAGAGAAAAAATGTCTATTTCTTGCTCCTCCAAGTCACCATGTTTCTTGCAAGTTTTGTGTAGAACCCAGTAGTAAACTTTTTGTCCAGCATGCTTTCTCCATATTCTGCATCAAAATAGGCTATAAAGTAGAAGGCATCACCTTTGATGAATACTAAGCCCTTCCTCAAGGAAAAATTGGCATATCTCAAGACCCTCATGCGTGCATCAAACTATGGTGAGGTAGGAAAGTCTATCAACTAACTTAGCTCATTGACTGAAAGAGACATATTTGATCATGTGATTGTTAGATATAGTAATTTGCCAACTAGTCATCTATAATGACATATTTATTCGATAGTTTTTTGTTCATAAATGTGTACCTTATGATCCCTAGGTACCTATACTGGCTAGATCCGAGCATTCTTATCTTATGGACTAAATCAGTAGCATACTTTCGTTGGGACATTACCAGACCTTTATTGGATCGAGCTATTTCAATCACAAGAAAGTATCATAATGTACTCCAAGTCTTTGATCACATATTTCTCTGCTAATTGCTTCTTCTCCTCTCCAATGTAGTTAGAGTCATCTCTTATCAGGATGATATCGACGACATAGACAAGCATTGTCACAGTTCCTTTTTTGTTCTTCCATAGGAATAAGGAATGTGATATGCCGATGCCTTGGAAAGACTCGGACTTTTCTAAAACCTCTAATAACGTATGAAACCATCCTTAAGGGCTTTGTTTAAGTTCGTAGATGGATTTGTATAATAAGTGAATCTTTTGACACTCCTCTTGAGCATCTAAGCGGGGAGGTTGATGCATGTATACCACCTATAGGTCACCTCATATTAGATCTTCATATCAAGTTGATGTAGGGGCCAGTAACTGTACTATTATTGCCATAAGACTCTGTTCTATGGATAAGCTTGTTTAAGTTTATTATTTGCAAAGATCCAGATCATAAGTCTGATCCACTTACATCCATCATCCAGTGTCCTCACTGATACAAGAAAAAAACCAACACTTAATCTCCCAATGATTCATTTTAAAAAATAAAAAAAAAACATAGAGGGGAAAAGGGGAGGATGTAGAAAAGCTACTTACATTGGGTGTAGGCTTATCCCCCCCATACGCCCACAACACACACATATGTATATGGAAAAAAGGAGTATGGTCCCTTAGAGCATGTAACTTACATGCTCCCACTATTTTTTCTCCATATTGTTTTTATTTTTTTAATGAAATCTAGGGAGATTTTGATCACCATATATCAAGACTTTTATCCCCTTCATTAATACTATCAAATTTTAACAGTATCGCTGAAATCGACTCCTTCTATATGGACATGTTAGGAAGATTTGTTTTACACAAAATTTGAAAGAGATATTCTATCTAGTATTTTAAGTAAACCCCCTCCTGAGTTTCATTTTAAATTAATAAAAAAAAGGTGGAAAAAAGGTGGAAGTATACTCTTATATGATCCCAGGGAGCATATTTATTTAACCCTATGTATATGTATATGTATATGTATATGTATATGTATATGTATATGTATATGTATATGTATATGTATATGTATATGTATATGTGTGTATATAGAAAGGTACACATCCACACACACTCCACAACCTTCTAGCACTTCTCATTAAAGAAGGTAACATGAGGAATCTTGAAATCATCACCTGGTGCACCTATAGCTTTTCCTCCACCCTTAATTTTAGATGCATTCCTCTAGCGTCAGCCTTATTATTTATCGCCTTCTACGACCATGGTGCATGCTTCCACCACATCAAATTTATGTTCGTCACCATTAGGGTACACATATTCCTCCACCAAGACATACTCATCCATTCTATCATGGCTCTCCGCATTGATCCTCGACATCAGTGGTCAATGAGGGAAGGAGACAAGTGACTAAAAAAAGTAGAAATGAATGGCAATATAATGTAAAAGAAAACAAAGAAATTCAACATTTTTACATAAACTACAGAATTGCTTCTAAAAAGTGTAATTGGTTGGATTTACCTAAGAATGTCTAAGTTAGTGGGGATGATTGATAACTAGGGTTTTTCACAGGTCTAAAGATGTCTCACACAAGGCGGAGACAAGAGTCGTTGTGGCGACCGCAAAAAACCCTAATTAGTCAACAATCAACCCACAATGTAATGTCAAGCAATGGAAAACAAATGTGGAGTCAAAATTTATTATTAACTCTGCAAAAATGTGTATAGTGCAAGTATGTATAGAGTGTCGAACTCAGGGAGCAAGCAACATAAATCAAGCAAAAATGCACAAAATGTGATGTGTGATCAAGTGTCTACAATTATGCAAAATTTTGTGGGTTTTTAATTTTTCAATTTTTTTATTTTCAATTTTTTATTTTTATATTTTAAAATTTGAATTTATTGATTTTGTATTTTCTTTTTATATTTTATAATTTTTTGTTTTTATTAATAGAATATATACACAATATAAGAAAAGAGAATAACAGAGTATTTATGAAAATAGAGGGAAACAACCAAAATTCAGAAAATAAAATTTTTTTGGTCTTTTTATAATTTTTAGATGTTTTTGTGATTTTTAGGTATTTTTCAGAATTTTTTTGGTATTTTTAAAATCGAAAATACTTAAAACAGTAAATTAAACTACTAGCAGAAAGTAAAATGATGATTAAAAATATCAAACAGTATCCAAAATTCCTCAAATTAATTCTAAATCAAATAGAATAAATCAAAGAAAATATAAAAATTGAGTTTGCATTTTAGGATTTTCTTGAATTTTTAGATTTTTATGAGGTTTTTAGAGGTTTTCCAATTTTAGGATTTTAATTTGAATTTTTATTTGATTTTTGGACTGACACCAAAATATGATAAGATACACAAAATATAATTTTTTTTGGAATTTTTCAAAAACTTTTTTTGTGGATTTTCTAATGCAAACAGTACTGAAAACACATGTTTTTGAATTTTTATAAAAATGAAAATGCAATAAAAATGCAACACAAAAATATGGCGTGAATGAGCAAGCAAGAAGGAGCTTAAGCATAATTTTTTAGTGATTTCTAGCAATTTATAGATTCATGCAATAAATAGATACCACAACAAGAAACTGGGAAGGACTTAAACGCAATATACAAAAATCCCAGGGGCTTACATGCAAATGACCCAAAGATATTACACGTTGAAGAACAGTTCCTGGTTTAAAACGAAATAACTCATCCTGCAGGGGTCCAGTGCAAAATCACCACCACCCCACGTGCACAGATCACGTGAGGTGATGTAGACTGGACCTAAATGAAAATAAAACAAAATTCAGGGGCCTATATGCAAATATTACAAAAATATTTAAACTATAGATGAACGTTTACGGACCAAAAGTAAATACAAAAAGAGTCTGGGTGTCGATGCGAAATACCTAGATCAGGCGCGGATCGAACGGTTGAGGGTGGTCCACTTGCCACGCGTCACGCCCTCGTGCGACGATAACGCTTCGTGATCCAACGCCCTGGATTAGATCTCCTTGATGATCGGACGGTAGGGCTCCTGGGAGATCCAACGGCTCCTGTGCAATCTGGAGGATGGCTGAGATCTAACGGCGGAGAGACGTGGACGAAGAACAGGGAAGCAACACCGATGAGGCGAGCTTCCTCGCCCTCGATCGGCGGCCTCCGGCGTTCCTTGGTCTTCGAAAGTGGCCTGCAACCTCCTGCGGTCCTCCTCTAGCTCCTGGAGGCTTCAAAACTCCTCGGTGACGACCGAGGTTCTCACGGGGAGGCGACGGAGCTTTGTGCTCCAAGTATCTACGGCGAGCGTGCAAAACCAGCTCCAAGCCCGAGTCAAAGGGCTTTGACTTGCAAGAAATGAGTGAAGGGGTCTAGGGCAAAGTGTCTGGACCCCACAGAGGCGAAGTAGCAGCGAAGGGCGGTGAAATGATGAGTGGTCGGAGGTGCACTCCAGCGAGAGGGTACGGGCGAGCGATTAAGTGGTCGAAACGCACAAATTCTTAGGGGGAATTGATCCTAAGGATACGGTGAACGAAGTGCAACAGAAATAAAGGGAATAAAGTGCTGCCTCGATGGCTGGAACCAGAGGGAAATACCTCCGGCCAGCGAGATGGCGGAGGTGATTGGAGACGCCTCAGGCGTCGCTTGACCCGCCTGAAGATCGGAGAGAGAAGCTGTCACCTTCTTTCTTTCAATTGGGCACGAAGGGGGGAGCTTAGCTTGTGGAAGAGGGGTTCAAAATGGGCTCGAAAGTCGGAGGTCCATTATGTAGGGTTTGACGATATGGCTCAAACGCTCCAAAGGTCGAGGAAGATGGCTCGAATCGCCGCTCCTTGGCCCCAGGAAAGCCTAGCGCGTGAAAGAGGGAAGATCGAGGGACGAAAGTCGTGTAGGTTGCAACATGAAAGAATGCAAGATTTGACCTCGAAAAAATCAAGAAAACAGGGTCTAAACGAGGTCTGACACAATGGTAGAGGGGGGAACGACCAGCTGACCCGCCAGTCAACTAGGGCTGGCGCCTAGTTGGTCCACGTGGACCAACCGGGAAAAATCCCTGAGAAATGTTTTGTAAATTCGATAAAAAATAGAAAATGATTTTATTAATTTTAGGTTATAAAATTAAAAATATTTGTTATTTTCTAAGGTATTTTAATCTGATTTTTAATTATTTTTATGAGGTATTCTTTTACAAGTTATCTTTTATAGGCTATATAGGTATATACATCTATATATTTTAATATTTTATTTTTATTTTGTGTATTTAATTTATTTATTTTTGTTTATTATTTTATAAATTTATAAAGTATTTTTATACACTTAAATATATTTTTATTTTATTTTTCTGAAGTGTTTTGCACACTTAATAAAATATAAGTATTAATTCTGTAGGCTTGTGCATAGGCATTATACCTAGGTATGTGATATACAAGTATTTACTTTTGTATTTTATTTATGTTTTTATTCCAGTTCTAATATTCATAAAGATTATAAATATTATTTACAAATTTATCAAAATATAAAATTATGAAAATAATGAATAAATAATGAAATGAATATTTTAATTTGTACAAAGATACAAGTGGGGTCCAAAATTCAACTTCCAAACCGTAACTCCGCCAAACACGAAACCACCTTCATAAATAGATTATTCAAAGATATATACAATTAAAGGTGAGTTTGATGCATTTTGAGTTTTTATGAGGGAGATACAAGTCTGGGAAGTTGGGATTTTGGAAACTTATTCAGACCATAACTTTTTACAGTATATTATTTTCGAGTGAAATCAATTTTGTATTTTTCTATGTTTAATTATCTACAACTTTCATGTACAACGTTTACTTATTTGAAGTATAAAAAGTGGAACCAAAAACAGGTCCCAAAATGAATAAAGAATGTATAAAATAAAAGAGGGGTTTTATTGTATTTTGGCCCTTATCTCCCCCTACTTGATTCCTTGTCGACCTAGTCATCGAGATGCCTAGGTCTCAGGGTTTCGGGTCATAAAATATTTACAATATTTTATTATTTTTCTTTTCTTTTCTTTATTCTATAATTTTGGCTTTAAAAACCGCATTTTATACAATATTTACACAATGATGCATGAATGCTAAAATGCTGGAATTAATGGTATTTACACGTATTTGCTAGGGTTTTTGAGGCCAAAATGATAGAATAAAGATGATGAAATGTGGATTCATCATCCCCCCATACTTTACCTTTGCTAGTCCCTAGCAAACACTTATGCAGTAAGTGCAGAAGAAAAGAAATGAAAAAGGAGAAGGTGGATTAAATTTAATTATCAAACTTGTCTTCACAAAATCAAAGTTTGGAGCTTAAGTCTGACCTTTGAAATTTTAGTGCGGTCGGAACCTTAATGAGAGCTGAATTTGAAATCCAACAGTCCCTGAGAATCCCAATACTCTGTTCAAGTCTCCTCAATAGCCAGGTCAGAAATATTTTAACTCATATGCAAACCCTTACGACTATGAATCTGACTCGTACAGTGTAAGTGATAGTGGCTCTCCCCAACTGAAATGACAAAGAGACTGACTTCTCCAATATGACAACCCAATGATTCCCCAATCCAACAACTCATTCCTCAAGGATCGAGGTATTCCCTTCTAAGTTCAAGTGGCAACCAGCCCAAGAGGAGGGGGTGAAGAGAAGAAGGGATGGTAGCCGGTGTAGCTACCTATCCTAGGATGCAAGACCAGTGTAGTCAAGTCATCCAGCTGCAGGCTCACATGATTTGACTTTGAATCTCAAGCTTGCTTATTTTACTTTACACATATGTACACTCCAGCAGGCATTTTTATTTTCGTACAGGCCTGTCCACTTTTTTGGAGTTTTTGCTTTTTGCAAATTTTTTTGAATACTATATACAACAGCATTTACATAGGGAGTTTTTCCTCTTGAACCAGTAGACTATCCCTCTTTTGTAGATTTATTGCAACCCACGATCTCCTCTCCTCGAAACTCATCATCACCGGGAAGGTTGGGATGCACTTCCCTCCCTAGAGGAGGACAAGTGTTTCCACCTGTGTGCGTCTCATACCGGCAAATCCAACCCCCTGACCACTCTAACTGAGTTGAGCCACGTGAAAGGTGCAGGTGTCCAAGTTAGGTCATTGTCAACAAGAGTCGTGTGTGTGCTCCGAAATACTCTACTTAGGCAGTCAAGAATACATTGAACCAAGTCCCGTGATTCTCAAAGAATTAAGTCAATTAGACCTGAAGTACCTCAAACCCAATTCCTATAAGGTTCCTGTTATTAGGTAGATTTTAAGGTCCAACCAAGCTCCAATCTTCGGATTTTACTTAGACTCATTCAACAATCAATCCCAATCCGAAAAATGCTAATGATATGCAAATGCAGAAAATATTTTTGTAATGCAATTTTCAAAGATTTTGAACTTTTTATGGATTTTTGAAAAGATGATGAATATGCATTTTTTGTATTTTTCAAAAAAAATTCAAATGTTTTTGGATTTTAATTTTGCAATTGTTTTTGGGATTTTTGAAAACAAACGGTTTTGGCTAAAAGCTTGGTACAAATTGTACGGGGATGCTTCTTATATTTACAAGAAGTGGATTTTAAGAATTTATATGGGTAAGTGGTCAATTTTATGAATATATAGTGAATTTTGGCGGGATGTATGTATTCCTCAAACTTATTTGACAAAGGTTTCTCATACTATTTTGAAAACTATAGTCCAAAATAATTTCTATAAACAGTTTTTACAAATATGTACACACATTTGAAAATCATTTTGCAAAGGTTTTCCAAACAGTATATATAAATTTTTCAAATATTTTTGCAACCATTTTTCAAACCATTTGCAAGTCATTTTTCAAACCTTTTATTTCACACAAAGAAAATAAATTTTACAATCAAAATATTTTTACAAAGGTTGAAAACATGCAACAAAATGTTTTAAAAATAGTTTTCAAAAGATTTTCACAAGGATTTCAAACTATTTTTCAAATATTTTGCAAAAAATATTTTCACCTGATTTATTAATCGGTAAATACAAAAGAATTTGAGGAATAATCACATCTTTTTATTAATGATTTTAATGAATTTTATAAGAATACTTAGCCATATTTATTAATAAAAAACGAAAGTACGAGTTATGGCTAAAGTATAGAGAAGTCTAAAGAATAAATGAATAATAAATGAATAAACGAATGAGAAGTTGACCGTCCCCCCTATACTTAGGATCAAATAATCCTAAATATAGCAGACTGTACACAAAGCAGGGAGGGTCAAGGGTGGGAATGAATAGATCGTACTCAGACTGTCTCCCCCTATACTTAGGGTAAAATATCCCTAAGTATAGACAAGAAGAGGAGACAATGGAGAGGATCAAAGCATAGAAGAACACTCGGGGTGCACATCCCCCCTATACTTAGGACAAAGTACGTCCTGGGTATAGAAGACTGTCTACAAGGGGTGACACCTTTTTGATAGATACAGAGGATAGAAAAGGAAAAGAAGAAAAGAAGAAAAGATATCAACTGATAGAAGAATGAAAGAATGATATGGACAGATGAATCTATACAGCGGAAGATGGGAGTGATGACCATGTATGAGATGCAAATGATATGAGTCCAAGAACACATCTCATACCAGAAGAATGGGGGCAACGACAAGGGTCAGCGGATCATGATCTAGATATAACTTCAGGCGTTACTGTTAACACGAAAGGTAGAGGAAGATGACAGCTCGGATATATCAATGCTACCATTGTCATGTACCTTCCTGACCACATACGGACCTTTCCACTTACTCTGCAATTTCCCTGGAAATAACTTTAGCCTGGAATCAAACAACCATACACGTTGATCGGGCTCAAACTGTTTATGGCTTGTATGGGAATCATGCCATGTCTTCACTTTTTCCTTATACTGTAGGCTGCTAGAAAAGGTTGTATCTCTCAACTCCTCCAAGGCTGCCAACTCTTCTTTCCTCTGTTCTGCTATACTCTCGGGATTCAATAATAACTCAGTAACTGCCCAAAGTGACTTGTGCTTGATTTCCACAGGCAAATGGCATGGCTTGCCATAGACGAGACGAAAGGGAGATGTCCCTAATGGTGTTTTGAAGAAAGTCCGATAGGCCCACTAGACCGAGTCCAAAAGTTGTGACCAATCCTTTCGGTCTGGACGGACAACCTTCTGTAAGATAGTCTTGATCTCCCTATTCGATACTTCAGCAAGACCATTAGTCTGAGGGTGATATGGCTTGGCAACACGATGGTCAATGTCGAACTCGTCTGCAAGGACCCTAACTTTATCATTAATGAAATGAGACCCCCCGTCTGAAATCAGAACTCTAGGTACCCCGAACCGTGAAATGATATTCTTCCTAAAAAAATGACACACGGTTTTAGCATATGCGGCTCGGACGGGGATGGCCTCAACCCATCGGCTGACATAATCCACAACGAGCAAAATGTACTCAAATCCCTAACTCTTAGGCTCCGTTTGGTTGCAGTGTTGGGCAGGGTTGGGTTGGCCCAACCCGGGGTACTCCTCCTTCCAACCCTCTCAATCCTCCTCACAGTTTACTATTCACAGGTGTACCTCAACCCAACCCTGCCCAACCCTGCAACCAAATGAACCCTTAGGAAATGGGCCCATGAAATCAATCCCCCATGCATCAAAAACCTCACAAAAGTGAATGGGCTGCATGGGAATCATGTCCCTCTATCCGCAAGTACCCATCTTCTGACAGTCAGTACATCTCCTCACGAATTCATCTGAATCCTTGAAGAGAGTAAGCCACCAAAGGCCGGATTGGAGCACCTCCTATGTTGTCTGTCTCCCAGAATGATGTCCTCCTGCCTCAATCTTGTGTCAGTATGTGAGGACGCTATCATGCTCTTCTTGAGGAATGCACCTCCTCCAGATGTTATCCCCTCCTTCATAATAAAGGACGGGATCCTCCCAATGGTAAAACTTGGCCTTTGCTAGGAAGGTCTCAAGTTTCTGCCTGGGCCAACCCTGGGGAACTATCTTGGCGACAAGATAGTTCACAACGTCGCATACCATGGGAGCGAGGTGATAGCCAAGATCGCCTCATCTGGAAATGTCTCAATAATAGGTGCGATGGGCTTAGATTCCTCAAGGTTCTTTAAGCGGGAGAGATGATCTGCCACCACATTCTTAACTTCAGGCTTATCCTTAATCTCAATGTCAAACTCCTGGAGCAGAAGGATCCATCTGGTAAGGCGAGCTTTGGCATCCTTCTTGGCCATGAGGTACCGGATGGCGGTGTGATATGTATAGATAGTTACTCTAGATCCGAGAATATATGATCGATACTTATCCAAAGCAAAGACTACGACCAGCATCTCCTTCTTTGTCACAGTATAATTCCGTTGAGCGGCATCCAAAGTCCGGCTGGCATAGTGAATGGCATACAACATCCCTCCTCTATCCAAGCACAGCTCCTACGGCAAAATCAGAAGCGTCCGTCATGATCTCGAATGGGAGAGACCAATCGGGTGGCCCAAGGACAGGAGCCGTGACAACCATATTCTTGAGAGTCTCAAAAGACGCACGACACTTATCATCTACAATGAACTCAGTGTCTTTCGTCAGCAAATCAGTAAGCGGTCGGGCAATACGACTGAAGTCATGAATAAACCGGCAGTAGAAACCGATATGCCCTAGAAAAGACCGCAATTGACGCAAATTGGATGCTAGATTGAGTTTCCTAATGATATCCACCTTACCCAAATCAACCTCCATGCCCCTGTTGGAGATGATATGGCCAAGGACCGTCCCTTGAGTCACTATGAAGTGACTCTTCTTCCAAGACAAGACAAGGTTGACCTCTATGCAGTGCTGCAGCACACGGTCTAGGCATTCAAGACAAGCATCAAACCCATCGCCATAGATCGAGAAGTCATCCATGAAGACCTCTAAACAATCACCCACATGTCCGAGAAAATGGACAACATGCACCTTTGGAATGTCGCGGGGGCGTTACATAAATCAAAGGGCATCCGTCTGAAAGCATAAGTCCCAAACGGACAGGTGAATGTCATTTTCTCCTGGTCTTTGGGCGCAATGGCCACTTGATTGTAACCGGAGTACCCGTCAAGAAAACAATAGTGACTCTTCCCAGCTAACCTCTCGATAATCTGATTAATGAATGGTAGTGGGAAATGATCCTGCTTGGTGGCCTGATTCAATCGTCTGTAGTCCACACAGACCCTCCAAGAAGTGGGTACCCGGGTAGCTATCTCCTCTCCAGACTCATTCACAACTGTAGTGATACCCGTCTTCTTGGGTACCACGTGTAATGGACTCACCCACTTGGAGTCAGAGATGGGGTAGATAAAATCGGCGCTCCACCACTTTGATATTTCTTTCATGACCACATCTTGAAGATTCGGGTTCAACCGTCGATGGAACTTACGCGAAGACCTAGCGTCCTCCTCAAGATAGATGTGATGGGAGCACAGAGCCGGACTAATCCCCTGGAGATCAGTTATACTCCATCCTATCGCCTTGCGGTTTCTTTCAAGAACCTCCATCAGACGATATTCTTGTTCTCCAGTCAAACCTGTTGAGATAATGACTGGGTGCATATCTAGTTCACCGGCAAGGAATCTATACTTCAGCGACTGCGGCAAGGGTTTCAATTCTGGGCAACTAAGAGGTGGCAGATCTGGTCTTTGATACGTCTGTGTAAAGGCTACCAGGTCTGCATGTGAGAACTCTCGCTGCGCATGAGAATCTGACGAAGGGAACCCTGCTGAATTATCAATAAACTGTACTGGCTCGCACTCCGTCATGGCTGTCGGCTCAGAAGGAATCAGACACGGCAAATAGTCATTAAAATCATCCCAATCGATGTCTGAATCCGAGGGATCAGAACTAGAAGAACAAGAATGAAATTCTGCATCACCCCTCATCACACAACTGTCAGCCTCAAAGGTATCCCCGTCCAGGGGTGTGCTCTCCAGGCTCTCAACTGCCATAAGCTGTAAATAGAGTGAATATACGGGAAAGGCAAGAGTCTCTGCTATCGGATCTGTCCAGATGGATTCGTCATCTGTCATCACAAAATCACACTCCTGGTGGATGTCTCGCTCAGCCTCTGTCATCTGCTCGATATCACTGAACTGCTCTGAGCATGCTGATTCTCTCGCTCTGGTTTCCTCGATCGTCTCTATTTGTATGCTTTTGCCCTCTACGCGAAAGCACACCTTCCCACTATCATGATCAGTCACCGCCTTGGCAGTGGCCACGAATGGGCGTCCAAGTATGATGGGGGCATCAGTTACCGACTCAGGGATCTCCATGTCCAATACAACAAAATCCACGGAGAATTTCAGGCCCTGAATGGTAACGACCACATCTCTCAACAACCCCTTTGGCCTCTTAGTCGACCTATCAGCAAACTGAAGGACCGTCCTGCTCCGAAGAAGAGGACCAAACTCGAATCGGTCGAGTAAGGTTGCCGAAAGGAGGTTAATCGAAGATCCGCTGTCTAATAGAGTAAGATTGAACCGCTGCCCTTGAATCTCGCATCTGACATAGGGAGCTCATGCATCAGGTCTCTTGGCTGGCAATCGGTTCTGAATGGTGCAACAAGTAGAATGGGTGAGCACATGGATTTGATCTCTGTGGTTCCTCCTCTTCCTGCGGACAATAGTCTTTTCTCTCAAGCTCTTTTGGAGGAGGGGGATGTGCTCAAGTGCTTCCTGTAGAGTCAGTTGAATCTGGAATCTATCAATTCATCTGGTTGCTGAACTCTACCTGTTGAGTTTTTTGAGGATTTTCTCTTTTATTTCCCTTCGCCAAGCGGAGTGCTTGAGGGAAGGGGATGGTAGGGGCCTCCGCAGATGGAGGACTAGGGATAGGTTCCTGTGCCTGTGAAGGAATAGAATCCATACAATGATCATCATGCAACACATATGGACCTGAAGTGTATATAGAAACATTTCCTTTATTCATATTTTTGTTCTTTTTGTTGTTACCATAGTCCTGAGATACAAAAGGTGGCAACACTGCAGGTGGAAGCTCAACAGAAGTGGAAGTGGTGGCTTTAGTACCACCTACGGCATCTGACTTTGCGGCATCAGCACCGTGCTCTGGCTCTGCATCAGAAATGGTGGCTTCAGCACCACCGTCTGCATCAAGTATCATGACGGCCTCAGTACCGTCATCTGGATCTCCATCTTTGGTGGCATCAACACCACCATCATCAACATCATTATTAGCGGCATCAGCATTGCCACTCTGCTCATCTGGTACTCCTGATTCCTCGTGTGGTTGTCGCTCAGATGAGGCATCGTCGGCTGGCATCCTACCGCTCCTATTAGTTACGAAATCAACATTGTACAAAGAAGACATGTCACTGAAATAATCACTAGGAGAGGTATCTTCTGTAAACTGTACCTGCTCAGACTTCCTCTTTAAATTGTTCGGATTAGGCTCGATCTGTGCAGGTATGGCGGCCTTGCCCTTGATGATATCCCTCATCTCCTGTCGGAACTCATCCATATCCCGCCGGAACGATGCTTGCTGGTCAGAAATCAGGTGGGCGAGGTCATCGAGTGCTGGATTCTCAAAGGCTAGCACCTGAGAACCGAAAGTGTTCCCCTACTGGAAATGAAGTTGTTGCTGCGAATAATGCTGGGATGGCTGGGAATATGTCTGGTGAGGTTGCTGACGCTGCCTCCACTGATGTCCCTGATAGCCGGGATGAGGACCATGCTGGTACTGTTGGTGGGCATATTGGGGATGTTGCTGTTGTTGCTGGCTGTTCTGATGGCCCTGAGCTGGAGGCTGCTGTTGGGAAGAGGTCCCTCCGGTGGTCCAGCGGAATCCGGGGTGATCACGTCGAATCCCGACTGGCTGTGGGTACCGATCATACCATATCCCATTGGCTTCCATCAATGTCTCCTGCTCGAAGGATGGTGGAGGTAGAACTGCCAGTGGCTGATCAGGCTGATAGACCACCATCTGAGTGTCCTGAGATGGTGGCTGCGATGGGTAATACTGTAGCTGCTGGACCAGCTCTGCCTGGATGTGGTTGACCTGGTGGTGTGAGGCAGAGTGCTGGGTGGAGTTGTTACTGCTGGGATCAGCTCGTGACTTGGGAGGTTGCTGAGTAGACATATGAGCCTCCTGGATGCAAAGAATCTGCGTCTTCAGGTCACTCATGTTCTTTGTAATAAGGTCCATCTGGCCAAGACCTTGACTCTGCTTCTTCTCAAGGATCTCGAGGCAGTCCAACTTTTCGCTAATGATTCCCATGTCGGTTGCTGCGGATTCAGCTTGGGTTGCGGCTGCTGACGGAGTGTGGGGACCAGCGTCAATGCGGGCGATCATCTGAAATGATCCTGCTCCTTGGGGGGCTTCTACATTGTGTAGACTCAGGCTTGGGTCATGACTGTCGAGTTCTCTGCCATTCCTTCATAGATGGCCCAGACTTCGTCTTCACCCTTGGAAAAGTAGGACCCACCACAATAGGCATTTACTAGCCCCTACAGCTCCGGTGTCAGCCCACAGAAGAAACTCTGAACTAAGTTGGGCTTTGATATCTCATGATGTGGACACCGGTCAATGAGCTCTCTGAAGCGATCCCAAGCCTCATGGAATTGTTCATTCGGGATCATTGTGAAGATGTTGATCATAGCTCGTGTTGTGTTCGTCCGGCCGAGAGGGTAATACCTATTCAAGTATGCGGTCCGGAGTTGTGCCCAAGATGTGACGTACCTCCCAAGGTGTTTCAGCTAGTAGGTTGCTCTGTCAGCTAAGGAGAATGGGAAGGCAATCATCTTGATTGTGTCCTCGTCCACGAATCTATCATGGACAGTACTGCAAATCATCTCAAACTCCTGCAGATGGAGATGAGGTTCCTCAGTGGCTGGCGCATGAAACTTGGGCAATAACTGAATGGTCTGCGGGCGAAGCTCAAAATTCTCGACGATGGAAGGAAGCTGGATCCATCGGCGAGTGAGGGTTGCGGCTGGGTTGTGCAACTGCCTCATGGTCATCAGTGGCAGCCTCTCCTGATTGGGGTCTCCTCCTCGGCCTGCGGCTTCTGGTATATCTCCTCCACCACCCTCAGGTCTGTCATCTCTGCCCTCTCGCATCTACGCCATCTCTCTCATGATATCACCCATGAATACTCCCTGGTCTCTGATCTGTCTCTGCATGGTCTCCAAGGAGGCTAATAGTGAATTGTTGATGGCAGCTTGATCATATAAGAATGGAGGGTGTTCCTACTCATCTGGGTGTTCTCCTCTGTCTACCATTTCTGGATTCTCTGAAAAGGCAAAAGAACCCATCTCAGGTGCCGTCAGATGTTCTGAGCTCTGTGTTGCACTAAAAAACTCTGAAACTACTGGACTGATGGAGGAAGAAGGATGGTCGAGGGGGAACAGGGTGGAAGTGAACTCAGGTTCGGAGAGTGGGTCTAGACTCCCTGAAGTCGTCCTAGATGAATAGGGAGGAGTGTTGGATAGCAGTGCCATCAGATACGGACTAAGAGATCTCCTTCCCATCATCGTGATTATTGAGAAGAGCAGGATTGAGAAATGAAGAAGGGGGAGCAAAAATTATGCACAATTATGTAATGTTTTTGATCTTGACCTAAATCAACTAGTCAATCAAACACAATACAAGGGGTTCACCAACTCAACTCGTGAAGCCGTAAGGGGTCGGCTATTATCTTTGTAGTTTTTAGATTGAATTCAGGCAATTATCTTTGAACGAGTCCTTAGAGCGCTACGCCTATAGGAGAGAGAGTAATGCCAGAAAAGTATCATGTACTTGTCCTCCTCCTGTGTAACCTATAGTCTACACTTTTTGAGGTCCTTGTAACCCTTCCTGGATCCCTACTCAGCCAAAGAAATAGAGGGAGGAAGCCGATAGGCGAAACCGATAATTCGGATCTCGCTCGCAACGAAATCACCCGTGAGCGTGCAAGAACCTATTCGGACGCAAGATGATGAGACAGACACCCCCGTGAAGGCATGGCCTAGGCTCGATACTTCGGACAAGGTCGATGCTCTACACAATAGAGAGTCATCAATGGTGACCAAGCCCTACTCGTCTACGTACGATAGAAGCGCCAATACTTCGGAAATCCAGGTGATACACAAGGCAGCCACCGATTGGGTTTTGGGCTCTAATCCTTACGAAGCCGCTCTCTTACTTGGAAGGAGACCTTCCCATGCAACCTGAATACAATTGAGGGCTTTGCTTACCCCAAGCAATGAGTCCACTTAGCCAATTTTATTCAGGTCAAGTTTTCTTTAGCCGTCCCTTTTTTAATTTTTTGGGTGTTATCACTTGCTTTGAGTCAATTCAATACAAGCGCCTACCATTTTTGTATTTTTCTTTGATTCCGATTTGATCCAAAAACATGGGAAGAGAGTCGGAAAAGCCAATGCAAGTTGGCACTAAGATGGAAATATCACCTTAGTGCCTAAATGATGAATGCTAAGTTAGAGGACTTACAGTGCTTCCCAGCTCTCTCCATGCGGGATGCAAAACAGGAATTTGTAAACCTATGCTATATGCCAATATGCACACGGAAATCATCCTAAGCAGGCAATTGCTAGTGTGAAGAACCAAATGCGAAACACACAAAATGAAACCTAGAAGTCCGGTCTCGGAATCTCCTCGGTGCCCACCACAATGGGTCCTGCCAGCGTTGTACGGAGACTCTCGCAGCGTGGCGGTTTCGATTTTATCTGTTTAACAATTAATTTTATCTATGTCCAAACGATAAATCTATAGGTACATGCAAAGGTTGTTAGGTGTTTGGCCTTAGATTGCACTATCAAGCAAGCCTAAAAACAAAGGGCTCATTCAACAAAATTTAAAGACAGGAAAATCAAAACCAGAAAATGACAAGCGGTGAAAAACCGATAAAAACGTGGTGAGCCCCCAAGTGTACAAACACTTGGAAATTGGGAACGAGTGTCCAAGTCCAAGGTACATGTATTATTACAAATTAATAATGTCTCTCTCTTACAAAAATAAATCACTAACTATCCTCTCTCTCTCTCAAATCCTCCTGCTCTCTCTCCTGTCGGCTAGGATAGAATAGCCGGCTCCGCCTCCCAAGGCTGCTCAGGATCCCCTAGGCGATCCTCCTCGGTAAGTGGTCCCTCGCAAGAAGACAAGAAGGAACGTGGTTAGATAGCTCAACAATATATATCAAAAATGGAGAGATCAAGTAAAGCAATAATGTAGGCAATCAAACACAATAACTCACAAATATGATCTATACGTTGTTGCTCCCCGGCAACGGCGCCATTTATAACTAGGGTTTTTCACAGGTTTAAAGATGTCTTACACAAGGCGGAGATAAGAATCGTAGTGGCGACCCGCAAGAAACCCTAATTAGTCAACAATCAACCCACAATGTAATGTCAAGCAATAGAAAACAAATGAGGAGTCAAAATTTATTATTAACTCTACAAAAATGTGTATAGTGCAATTATGTGTAGAGTGTCGAACTCAGGGAGCAAGCAGGATAAATCAAGCAAAAATGCACAAAATGTGATGTGTGATCAAGTGTCTACAATTATGCAAATTTTTGTGGGTTTTTAATTTTCCAATTTTTTAATTTTTATTTTTTTTATATTTTAAATTTTGAATTTATTGATTTTGCATTTTCTTTTTATATTTTGTATTTTTTGTTTTTATAAATAGAATATACACACAATATAAGAAAAGAGAATAATAGAGTATTTATGAAAATAGAGAGAAACAACCAAAATTCAGAAAATAAAATATTTTTGGTCTTTTTATAATTTTTAGATTTTTTTGATTTTTAGGTATTTTTCAGAATTTTTTGGTATTTTTAAAATCAAAAATACTTAAAACAGTGAATTAAGCTACTGGCAGAAAGTAAAATGAGGATTAAAAATGTCAAACAGTATCAAAAATTCCTCAAATTAATTTTATATCAAATAGAATAAATCAGAGAAAATACATAAAGTCAGTTTGCATTTTTAGAATTTTTCTTGAATTTTTTAGATTTTTATGAAGTATTTAGAGGTTTTCCAATTTTTAGGAGTTTTACTTTGTACGCAAAATATGATTTTTTTTGGAATTTTTCAAAAACTTTTACTAATTTTTATGGATTTTCTAATGTAAACAGTACTGAAAACACATGTTTTTGAATTTTTATAAATATGAAAATGCAATAAAAATACAACACAAAAATATGGCTAAATGAGCAATCAAGCAGGAGCTTAACCTATTTTTTGGTGATTTTTAGCATTTTATAGATGCATGCAATAAATAGATACAACAAGAAACTACACTATTGCCAAGGGCGTATATGCAAATAAGCAAACATCCAATGTCCACAGTGCAATTTTCACGCAAAGTATATAACTAATAAATCGATTTCCAGGAATAAAGATAAATAATAGAAGCCGCTAGGGTACGCCTGCAAATTTCCCAACCCTACGCGTGACTGGCACGCGCTTGGGAAGGACTTAAACGTAATATACAAAAATTCCAGGGGCTTACATGGAAATGACCCAAAGATATTACACGTTGAAGAACAGTTCCTGGTTTAAAACGAAATAACTCAACCCGCAGGGGGTCCAGTGCAAAATCACCACCACCCCACGTGCACAGATCACGTGGGGTGACGTGGACTGGACCTAAATGTAAATAAACAAAATTCAGGGGCCTATATGCAAATATTACAAAAATCTCTAAACTACAGACGAATATTGACAGACCAAAAGTAAATACAAAAAGAGTCTGGGTGTCGATGCAAAATACCCAGATCAGGCGCGGATCGAACGATTGAGGGCGCTCCACTTGCCACGCGCCACACCCTTGTGCGACGATAACGCTTCGTGATCCAACGTCCTGGATTAGATCTCCTTGGCACATCGGATGGTAGGGCTCCTGGGAGATCCAATGGCTCCTGTGCAATCTGGAGGATGGCTGAGATCTAACGGTGGAGAGACGTGGACGAAGAACAGGGAAGCAACACCGGTGAGGCGAGCTTCCTCGCCTTCGATCGGCGGCCTCCGGCGTTCCTTGGTCTTCATAAGTGGCCTGCAACCTCCTGCGGTCCTCCTCTAGCTCCTAGAGGCTTCAAAACTCCTCGGCGACGACCGAGGTTCTCACGGGGAGGCGGCGGAGCTTTGGGCTCCAAGTATCTCCGCCGAGCGCGCAAAACCAGCTCCAGGTCCGACTCAAAGGGCTTTGACCTGCAAGAAATGAGTGAAGGGGTCCAGGGAAAAGTGCCTGGACCCCGCAGAGGCGAAGTAGCGGTGAAGGGCGGCGAAATGATGAGTGGCCGGAGGTGCACTCCGGCGAGAGGGTACGGGCGAGCGATTAAGTGGTCGAAACACACAAATTCTTTGGGGGAATTGATCCTAAGGATACGGTGATTGAAGTGCAACAGAAATAAAGGGAATAAAGTACTGCCTCGATGGCTGGAACCAGAGGGAAATACCTCAACGTCGGCGAGATGGCGGAGATGATTGGAGCCGCCTCAGGCGTCGCTCGACCCGCCCAAAGATCGGAGAGAGAAGCTGTCACCTTCTTCTTTCGATTGGGCACGAAGGGAGGAGATTAGCTTGTGGAAGATGGGTTCAAAATGGGCTCGAAAGTCGGAGGTCCATTATGTAGGGTTTGATGATATGGCTCATGTTAGACATGTGAGCCCTGGGCGAACCATTCTTACAATAATTATTGTAATATTTATGTTTATCAATAAAAGTTATTGATGTTTCACTCCCTTTCTGAAATTATATGTATGAATGCACTATAAGGTCCCTCTGTACAATTAGGGGTATGCACCATGGCCAACTTGATGATCATATAGTTGTTGATTCATTAAATGAACCATAGAGGCTGGTGTTTGGAAGAATATCTAAGGAGTTAGATAGAGGACTCATCAAGCATCGTCAAATGATTGTCAAGTGAAGATCTCTAGCCTGAGTAGGAGATGGCAATCCTTTCTCACATAGGCTGATATCTGACCGACCTCTCGATGCAGGTCCTCTGCATGGGAATAGTGATTCGGAGGTGTCAGATTAGTTAGGTCAATGGGTTGACTTAACGAGATCGAGATAACCTAAGTCCTATGTTGAATGCTGTCACAGCATAGGCACGCATCCTCTGACCGGAGACGCTATATGTCTGAGTATGTACATTTGGCAGACCAATAGGTTGATGACCTAACCAAGGTCTATACACTGGCGAGATGGTGTTCATATAAGGGTATATGAGCAATATGATCTCTCAAAAGGATCATATAGGTTCACTTGTGAACCGGAAGACATGAGCCCACTCATGAGGTATTGGGACCAATCAAATTCCATGCATGGTCGTCGTGCTTTGGAAGCATGACATGACTTTGAAGGTATGATATATGCCTTGAGAAAGCATATGATCGATACCAACTCCCAATGACCAATATTGAGAAACTTAATGATCAAACCCTGAAGAAGACAGTGTAAAATTGATCTTGATCTTCGGGTTGATCGTGGGTCTTCCAGTATGCAGGATGTACAGGTATTGGGAATACCTGAGGGTGATGTGATCATAAACGATTGTATATCCATGACGTTTCCATTCCGAGGGAGTGATGAAACAGGTCTGGATTTTAGTGACTCCTTTCAGTAGAGAAGCAATCCGATCTTAGTCCAAGTGTTGGACATTGGTCTGAATGAGATTCAGATTCAATGAGAAGATTAGATTTGCGGTCTTGATTTAATCAAGCATCTGTGGGAGGTTCGTAAGATCTGGATTTGAGATAAGATCTCAATATCCAAGTCACTATACATGGAATAATACAATCGCCCTGTCCTTATCTCCAAGTATCTGCGGAGAAAGCACATTATTCTTGAAAGGGTTCAAGAATAATTTATTTGATGAAATGCATATCCAAGCAAGAAGGACTTGATGATTAAATGAGATTTAATTATCAAGAATAATATGAATGCGATTCATATTGTGAGAATTATTATCTAAGATAATTAAATAAGATTTAATTATCAAGGATTAGAGAATGTGGATAATACTATCCATGATATATGTGTATTATAAATATGATTTATAATACATATATTAAAGAGAGAGAATCCAATCCTGAAGCATCCACAGCTTCGGAGTCTAAGAATGGTGGGGTTCCCCTGGACTAATCCCTGATGTGGAATAGAAAGGAATAGGACTTACATTAATGAAAAGGAATGAAATTTTTGTGATATCAACAACAAGAGATGAAGAACCGGTAGACACCACACATCTTAGGTGAGTGTAAATAACATTTGTTAATTAATAGTGTAGATTGGATTCACATTAATTAATTAATTGGAAATGTAATTTACAAATTAGTTTGTATTGTGAATTTGATTGACATAGATTTCAATGGCATAATTGAAATATTCACAAATTAATTTGGAATTAATTTGGTGTATATTTTTGTGATAATTGAGAGATAATGTAATATAATAAAAAGGAGAAATAAAGCCACCAATTTTAGAGGTGGCATCACCCATGAAAAAGTCATGGGTGACGCCCCCTGTTTTTAGGAGGCAATATTATCTCCATTTTATTATGATGATTAATCTCTCAACTAACTTATTTATGTTAAATTAAAAATGTGTTGATAAAGTTGCAACATATATTTTATTTAATCATAAATAAATGTTGTTGGTTTTAACCAACAATAATTATAGCCATTGATTTTACATGGACCAAGCCTAGCCGTTGGATCCATGTGTCCCATGGATTGAAATCCATTGGATCCTAAACTAATATAAAAGGAGGGCTAGGGTAGCCTTCCAAGGACATCATCTAGAGTTGTAGAAGACTACTATTCTCTCTCTCTCTCTCTCTCTCTCTCTCTCGACTAGTCTCTCTCTCTCAATCTCAAGTGGTCGTCCACTTTGCATATTGAGAAGGAGAGCATCTTGCCTTTGCCTTCGACGCTTGATTTTTCGTCAAAGATTGCGGGAAGGACGCGACTCATCATCGTGCTCGCAAGTGCGTTCTTCGTGGGTCGGACTTGAGACAGGAGGATCTCTCGTTTGGGATCTCGATCACAACCACGCTTCAAGAGGTAATCCTCATACTTTGTGGTTTGATGAAATGATCCGAGAAGTGTTCTCGTGATCATGTGGTTTCATCTTTAGTTTTAAAATTTTAATTTCCGCTGCATCTAGCATCTAGTACGGCTAGTTGCTCTGATTGCATACGATGCAATCAACACGCTTTCGTGATGCACTTAAGGATACTCAATATCCTTCAGCTCAGATTCTTCAAAGGTCGAGGAAGATGGCTCGAATCATCGCTCCTCAGCCTTAGGAAAGCGTAGGGCGTGAAAGAGGGAAGATCGAGGGACGAAAGTAGTGTAGGTTGCAACACGAAAGAATGCAAGCTTTGTCCTCGAAAAAATCAAGAAAACGGGGTCTAAACGAGGTCTGACACAATGGCAGAGGGGGGAACGACCAGTTGACCCGCCGGTCAACTAGGGCTGGCGCCTGGTTGGTCCACGTGGACCAACGAGGAAATCCCCGAGAAATGTTTTGGAAAATCGATAAAAAATAGAAAATGATTTTATTAATTTTAGGTTATAAAATGAAAAATATTTGTTATTTTCTTAGGTATTTTAATCTGATTTTTAATTAATTTTATGAGGTATTCTTTTACAAGTGACCTTTTATAGGCTATATAGGTATATACATCTATATATTTTAATATTTTATTTTTATAGGCTATTTGGATCTTGTCCTATCTGTGGAGCGCATCTCTTATGTGCTAAGCAAGGACAAGATAGCAAACCCTAAAACTGCGGAAGACAAATCATATAATGAGAAATATGATGAAGACCATAATCTGGCAAGGTGTTACATCCTTGGGTCATTGTCCAATGTGCTTCAGAAGCAACATGTGGAAATGAACAATTGCCAAGAGATTATGCTGAATCTGAAGGAGATGTTCGGTGATATAAACCGCACACAGCGTTACAATGTGATGAAAGAGCTTATTCACTGCAAGATGCAGGAAGGGACCTCTGTCAGAGAACACGTACTCAAAATGTTTGGGTACCTCTCTGAACTGGAAACCCTGGGAGCGTACTTGGATTCTGAAATGCAAGCTGATTTCATTCTCCTATCGCTCCCTAAGTCTTTCAACAACTTTGTCGTGTCTTACCACATGAACAAAGGCGACTTCACTAATGCTGGGTTGTTAGTTGCATGGAAGTCTGCGGAAGACGTCATGAAGAAGGATGGCCCCTCTGCAAGTGCAATGGTTGCACAAGTGAGAGGAAAGCGTGGGCGGAAGCAAGGTTCTCGGAAGGGCCCGGCCCCGAAGAGAAAGAAGAAGAATCAAGG
This sequence comes from Ottelia alismoides, assembly GCA_037367405.1. Classification (NCBI taxonomy): domain Eukaryota; kingdom Viridiplantae; phylum Streptophyta; class Magnoliopsida; order Alismatales; family Hydrocharitaceae; genus Ottelia; species Ottelia alismoides. Next base: position 1,059,570 of record JAZKJV010000557.1, on the reverse strand, counting down.
AGTTGGTTCGTCTTCTAATGCTTCCACACTGATGACATCGAAAAAGTCCGATGTTTGTCACCACTACAAGAAGCCGGGGCACTGGCGGCGTAATTGCCCATATTACTTGAAGTCTACCGACAAAGGTAAAGCCCCATCAGGTATGAAATCTACTTTCATCATTGAAACTAGCTTTCTCGTTGGACGAGAAGGAAGTTGGGTTGTAGATTCTAGTGCTTCTGTTCATGTATGCAATTCGTTGCATTTGTTTCAGGAAACTAGGAATCTGGAGCAAGGGGAGATAGTTATCTAGATGGGATCTGATGCAAGTGTTGCAGCAGTCGCCATCGGAACGTGCAGAGTATCGTTATCTAGTGGTCGAGTCCTAGTACTTAAAGAGTGTCTTTATGTACCTGAAGTCAGGAGGAATTTGATATATGTATCTAAGCTTGTTAGACATGGATACTCCTTCCTGTTCTATAATAAGTTAGTCATTAATCATTATGATAAATTTATTACGGAAGGTGTTCTGACTTCTGGTGGACTCTATGAATTGTGCATTGATGAATGTGTCATAAATGTCACTACCATTGATAATAAAAACCCTAAGAGATCCAGGGAGAATGGAAATCATTCGAATATGATTTGGCATCAAAGTCTTGGTCATTTATCTGTTGATAGGATCAATAAATTGATAAAGGACGGACCTTTAGATTTTCTACAGGTTCAATATTTACCTACCTGTGAACATTGTATTCGAGGTAAAATGACCAGGATGCCTTTTCGTAACAAGGTTACGAGATGTGGAGGTATTATTGACCTAATACATACTGATGTATGCGGTCCCTTCAGTACATCGACTAGAAATGGATATCGATATTATTTGACGTTTATTGATGACCATTCGCGATACGGGTTTATCTTCCTACTACGTAATAAATCTGAAACCTTTAAAAAGTTCAAAGAGTTTAAGGCTTTGGTTGAGAACCAAACCGATAGGAAGATTAAACGGATTCGATCTGATCAAGGTGGTGAGTACCTCTCAGATGAATTCAAGGAATATCTTAAAGAGAATGGAATTGTCTCCAATCTCACTCCCCTGGAACTCCCCAACTTAATGGTGTTGGTGAAAGACGCAATAGGACCATCATGGACATGGTCCGTTCAATGATGAGTAAAGCACATTTACCTTTTAGTTTCTGGGGATATGCAGTAGAGACTGCAATATATATCCTGAAAAAGATTCCTAGCAAGTTTGTACCCAAGACTCCTCACGAGCTCTGGTATGGAACCAAACCTAGTGTCAATCACTTGAGGGTTTGGGGATGCTTGGTCCACGCGAAGAACGTGGACGCAAGTAAGCTAGGATCTCGCACTCGTGAGTGCTACTTCATTGGGTATGTTAAAGATGGTATTGGATATCAGCTTAACCATAAAGAGTTATGATTTTGTGCAAAACCCTGATGAACCTTGTGTATACAAGATGCTTAGTGGGAGCGCCATTGTGTTCATCGTGCTTTACGTAGATGATATCCTTATCATTGGGAATGATACGGGAATGATGACCAGTGTGAAGATTTGGCTATCCCATACCTTCGAGATGAAAGATCTTGGAGAAGCCTCTTACATCTTAGGCCTGAAGTTGTTCAGAAACCGAGAAAAGAGAATATTGGGATTATCACAACATGGATACATCAAGAAGATTCTTGAACGATTCCATATGGATAGTTCGAAGAAAGGATTCCTCCCCTTAGGTTATGGTATCCATCTGTCCAAAGGGATGGCTCCTCAAAGTGTTGAGGAAAGGAAGGCCATGGCTGGATGCACTTACGCATCAGCTGTAGGAAGCTTGATGTATGTTATGATGTGTATTAGGCCAGACATCTGCCATGCAGTGGGAGTGGTAAGTCGTTACCAATCCTGCTATGGAGAGAAACATTGGAATGCAGTAAAGAACATATTCAAATATCTAAGACGGACGCAAGATTACATCTTGGTCTATGGGGATGGTGATCTTCAAGTCTTAGGATATACAGATTCAGACTTCCAGTCAGATATTAATGATCGAAAGTCGACATCATGGTTTGTATTCCTGTTGAACGGTGGTGTTGTGAGCTGGAGAAGAAAGAAGCAGGACACTACGGTGGATTCAACAACAGAAGCCGAATATATTGCCGCATCGGATGCTGCAAAGGAGGCGGTGTGGTTACGCAAGTTCATCTTGGAGCTTGGCGTAGTTTCCTCTGATACTCCCATCCCGTTACTCTGTGATAACACTGGAGCCATTGCCCAAGCAAAGGAACCCATGTGCCATCAGAAGAGCAAGCACATGGAAAGGAAATACCACATCATTCGGGAGATTCAAAAGCGTGGTGATATCATCATCACCAAGGTGGCCTCTGCCGACAACATTGCTGATCCTCTTACCAAACCTTTGACACAGAAGGTTTTTGAACAGCATGTAATGAGTATGGGTTTACGGATTGTACCTGAATGGTTTTGAGGGCTAGTGGGAGATTGTTAGACATGTGAGCCCTGGGCGAACCATTCTTACAATAAATGTTATTGTAATATTTATGTTTATCAATAAAAGTTATTGATGTTTCACTCCCTTTATGAAATTATATGTATGAATGCACTATAAGGTCCCTCTGTACAATTAGGGTTATGTACCATGGCCAACTTGATGATCATATAGCTGTTGATTCATTAAATGAACCATAGAGGCTGGTGTTTGGATGAATATCTAAAGAGTTAGATAGAGGACTCGTCAAGCACCGTCAAATGATTGTCAAGTGAAGATCTCCAGCCTGAGTAGGAGATGGCAATCCTTTCTCACATAGGCTGATATCTGACCGACCTCTCGATGCAGGTCCTCTGCATGGGAATATTGATTCGGAGGTGTCAGATTAGTTAGGTCAATGGGTTGACTTAACGAGATCGAGATAACCTAAGTCCTATGTTGAATGCTGTCACAGCAAAGGCACACATCCTCTTACCGGAGACAGATGTATTGTTATATGTCTGAGTATGTACATTTGGCAGACCAATAGGTTGATGACCTAACCAAGGTCTATACACTGGCGAGATGGTGTGCATATAAGGGTATATGAGCAATATGATCTCTCAAAGGGATCATACAGGTTCACTTGTGAACCGGAAGACATGAGCTCACTCATGAGGTATTGGGACCAATCAAATTCCATGCATGGTCGTCGTGCTTTGGAAGCATGACATGACTTTGAAGGTATGATATATGCTTTGAGAAAGCATATGATTGATACCAACTCCCAATGACCAAGATTGAGAAACTTAGTGATCAAACCCTGAAGAAGACAGTGTAAAATTGATCTTGATCTTCGGGTTGATCATGGGTCTTCCAGTATGCAGGATGTACAGGTATTGGGAATACCTGAGGGTGATGTGATCATAAACGATTGTATATCCATGAGGTTTCCATTCCGAGGGAGTGATGAAACAAGTCTGGATTTTAGTGACTCCTTTCAGTAGAGAAGCAATCCGATCTTAGTCCAAATGTTGGACATTGGTCTGAATGAGATTCAGATTCAATGAGAAGATTAGATTTGCGGTCTTGATTTAATCAAGCATCTATGGGAGGTTCGTAAGATCTGGATTTGAGATAAGATCTCAATATCCAAGTCACTATACATGGAATAATACAATCGCCCTGTCCTTATCTCCAAGTATCTGGGGAGAAAGCACATTATTTTTGAAAGGGTTCAAGAATAATTTATTTGATGAAATGCATATCCAAGCAAGAAGGACTTGATGATTAAATGAGATTTAATTATCAAGCATAATATGAATGAGATTCATATTGTGAGAATTATTATCTAAGATAATTAAATAGGATTTAATTATCAAGGATTAGAGAATGTAGATAATACTATCCATGATATATGTGTATTATAAATATGATTTATAATACATATATTGAAGAGAGAGAATCCACGTAAATAGCATTTGTTAATTAATAGTGTAGATTGGATTCACATTAATTAATTAATTGGAAATGTAATTTACAAATTAGTTTGGGTTGTGAATTTGATTGACATAATTTTCAATGGCATAATTGAAATATTCACAAATAAATTTGGAATTAATTTGGTGGATATTTTTGTGATAATTGAGAGATAATGTAATATAATAAAAAGGAGAAATAAAGCCACCAATTTTAGAGGTGGCGTCACCCATGAAAAAGTCATGGGTGACGCCCCCTGTTTTTAGGAGGCAATATTATCTCCATTTTATTATGATGATTAATCTCTCAACTAACTTATTTATGTTAAATTAAAAATGTGTTGATAATGTTGCAACATATATTTAATTTAATCATAAATAAATGTTGTTGGTTTTAACCAACAATAATTATAGCCATTGATTTTACATGGACCAAGCCTGGTCGTTGGATCCATGTGTCCCTTGGATTGAGATCCATTGGATCCTAAACTAATATAAAAGGAGGGCTAGGGTAGCCTTCCAAGGTACATCATCTAGAGTTGTAGAAGACTACTATTCTCTCTCTCTCTCTCTCATTATCAACTAGGCTCTCTCTCAATCTCAAGTGGCCGTCCACTTTGCATATTGAGAAGGAGAGCATCTTGCCTTCTCCTTCGACGCTTGGTTTTTCGTCAAAGATTGCAGGAAGGACGTGACTCATCATCGTGCCCGCAAATGCGTTCTTTGTGGGTCGGACTTGAGACAGGAGGATCTCTCGTTTGGGATCTCGATCACAACCACGCTTCAAGAGGTAATCCTTATACTTTGTGGTTTGATGAAACGATCCGAGAAGTGTTCTCGTGATCATGTGGTTTCATCTTTAGTTTTAAAATTTTAATTTCCGTCGCATCTAGCATCTAGTACGACTAGTTGCTCCGATTGCATACGATGCAATCAATACGCTTCCGTGATGCGCTTAAGGATACTCAATATCCTTCAGCTCAAACGCTTCAAAGGTCGAGGAAGATGGCTCGAATCGCCGCTCCTCGGCCCTAGGAAAGCCTAGGGCATGAAAGAGGGAAGAACGAGGGACGAAAGTCGTCTAGATTGCAACACGAAAGAATGCAATTTTTGACCTCGAAAAAATCAAGAAAACGGGGTCTAAACGAGGTCTGACACAATGGCAGAGGGGGGAACGACCGGTTGACCCTCCGGTCAACTAGGGCTGGCGCCTGGTTGATCCACGTGGACCAACCAGGAAAAATCCTCGAGAAATGTTTTGGAAATTCGATAAAAAATAGAAAATGATTTTATTAATTTTAGGTTATAAAACAAAAATATTTGTTATTTTCTAAGGTATTTTAATCTGATTTTTAATTAATTTTATGAGGTATTCTTTTACAAGTGACCTTTTATAGGCTATATAGGTATATACATCTATATATTTTAATATTTTATTTTTATTTTGTGTATTTAATTTATTTATTTTGTTTATTATTTTATAAATTTATAAAGTATTTATACACTTAAATATATTTTTATTTTATTTTTATGAAGTGTTTTGCACACTTAATAAAATATAAGTATTAGTTCTGTAGGTATGTGCATAGGCATTATACCTAGGTATGTGATATACAAGTATTTACTTTTGTATTTTATTTATGTTTTTATTCTAGTTTTAATATTCATAAAGATTATAGATATTATTTACAAAATTATAAAATTATAAAATTATGAATAAATAATAAAATGAATATTTTAATCTGTACAAAGATACAAGTAGGGTCGAAAACTCAACTTCCAAACCGTAACTCCGCCAAATGCAAAACCACCTTCATTAAATAGGTTATTCAAAATTATATACAATTAAAGGTGAGTTTGACGCATTTTGAGTTTTTATTAGGGAGATACGGGTCTGGGAAGTTGGGATTTTGGAAAATTATTCAGACCATAACTTTTTATCTGAATATTATTTTCAAGTGAAATCAATTTTGTATTTTTCTATGTTTAATTATCTACAACTTTAATGTACAAAGTTTCTTTATTTGAAGTATAAAAAATGGAAAATAGGTCCCAAAATGAATAAAGAATGAATAAAATAAAAGGGGGTTTTATTGTATTTTGGCCCTTATCTTCCCCTACTTTATTCCTTGTTTACCTAGTCATCGAGATGCCTAGGTCTTGGAGTTTCAGATCATAAAATATTTACAATATTTTATTATTTTCTTTTCTTTTCTTTATTCTATAATTTTGGCTTTAAAAACCGCATTTTATACAATATTTACACAATGATGCATGAATGCTAAAATGCTGGAATTAATGATATTTACATGTATTTGCTAGGCTTTTTGAGGCCAAAATGATAGAATAAAGATGATGAAATGTGGATTCATCAACGGTTGATAATATGGACATATCGTATATTACATTGAGAAAGATTACACGAGTCATGGAATAATTATAAATATTACAAGATTACAAGGGTGTGTTTGGTACGCGGGTTAGACTGGGTTAAACTGGTAGAGGGTAATCCGTTTTGTGTATCTGTGCTTGGATAGACGGTTTAACTGGGGGTGAGTTTGTTGTGATGTTATTGTATTGAATTTTGAAAAGTGAGCAGTTATTGTGATGTGATTGTATTGGAGTTTGAAAAAGTGAGTAGAAGTTGAATAGTTTATAATTTTTATATGATATGATGATATAATATATTAGTTTTTGATGGAGTGGATGAAAGAGAATTAATTTTTTTAATGTATTGAAAAAGAGAAAAAAAATGAGGCCCTCATTGGTGAGAGAAAAAATAGGATAAGGGGGGTAAATCCCCAAAGGAGGGATTAACCCCCTAGCGAAACAACCCTTGAGGCCATGTTTGGATTGAGGGTTAACCCCTCTCCCTTTGGGGGGTTTACCCCCAAAAATGATTTTTTTAAAATAATTACTAAAATATTCATAATTAACTAAACAAGCATTAAGTTTGAATATTTAAAAAAATAGTTATCAATCGGCACTTGAGGTGTTGATTTGGGAAATCAATTCCAAATCAGCACCCCAAGTGCCGATTTGGGTTTCTCTCATTCGAATCATCTATATTCATATCCTCCCTCTTTTTATTGCCATCCAAATCACCAAAAATGTTTGTTTCTCTAAAGGAGGGTGTGCATGCAAATGGCCCAAAAGGGAGCAAGCCCAAATCGACACGTAGGTGCCGCTTTGGGTTTGCTCTCTTTTGGACCATTTGCATACACGCCGTTCTTCGGAGAAACAAGCATTTTGGGTGATTTTTTGCTCCACCAATTTGAGTAAGAAACGTGTGGGATAAGAACAAATGACTCAAAAAGATGCATTATAGCTATATTATTATAATGTTGGGAAATATAATTATATCATCCATTTTTTATATAAATATGAGTAAATGGTTTAAAATTTTTTCAGAGTCTAACTTTATGGATTGACTCCAGTGTACATAAATTGATATTATATAAGCTCCAACTCTCATTTCTCATAAAAATATCAAACTTATAATATTATACTATTTTATAGTAAATAATTTATTACAAATATCACTTTATGATCTACATTTTTTCCTGAATGATGCATTGTCATCTTTTCATAAAACACAAGTATTCTTAATATTTTAGATTCGTTCTTTAATCATGTGGATCGATTCATCAAATACAAATTCTATTTATTTTGAATGTAAATTAAACTGAAAATATAAAATAATTCTTAATATTTTAGATTTATTTTTTTAACATTGTAGATCGATTTCTCATAATATAAATTATATTGTTTTGAGTGTCAATTAAAATCATAATATAAGATAAATCTTATTATTTACCACATAATTCAAAACAAATATATTTTATATTAGGAGAAATCAATCAACACGATTAACAAATAAATCTTAATATTACGAATTATTTCAATTCATAGCATTATAATAATATACTTATTATAATGCATCCTTTTGGGTCATTTGTTCTTATCCCACATGTTTCTTACTCAAATTAGTGGAGAGAAAAATCATCCAAAATGCTTGTTTATCTAAAGGAGGGCGTGCATGCAAATGTCCTAAAAGGGAGGATGCTCAAATCGGCAAGACGATTTGAGCATGCTCCCTTTTGGGACATTTGAATGCACGCCCTCCTTTGGAGAAACAAGCATTTTGGGTGATTTGGATGGCAAGAGGGAGTATATGAATACAAAGTTTTTAAATGGCAGATGAAAGCTTTAATACTAGTATTTAAATACAAAAATTTGCGAGGGTGTGAATGCAAAATACCCTCGTTGGGCGGATGCAACAGTGGATAATATCCCACTTGAAACGTGTCGCGCCCACGTCGAACGATGACGGTTCACAGCAACGCCCAAGATTAGATCCCTGGAGAGGAATCAACGGTCGACGGCCCTCAAAATCGGACGGTTGCTGCGTGTCAGGAAGAACAAGCTCGATCTAATGGCTGGGACGCCCGGTGGAAGAACTGGGAAGAACAGATGGATGGGCGATCTTCGTCGAGCTCGCACCTCCTCTCCCGAAGCTCTCTTGATGCACGAAAATGTCCCTGACGTTCCTGGAAGGGTCCCTGACTCGACAGAGGCACCAAAATGGGCGGAGGAGCTTCGATGCGCCGCCGCGAGGTCAGGGACGGAGAGGGGCTCTAGGTAGCACGATCGCTGCAAAAATCAACCCCAGGAGGGGGTCTTTTGGCCTCCAGAACCTGCAAGGAAAAGCACACAACGAGAAGAAGGTTCCAAGAGCAGATAAAGGTGGAGGGAACAGTGAATGGCATGAGTTGAGGTTCGCCGGAGCAAGCTCCGGCGAGGTGATTTCGCGGGTGAGCTGGATGCGTCTTGAGCAAAATGGAAGGTGGGTCGGTGATCTTACAACTACGGGGGAGCTCAAAATGCGAGAAAATAAAGTAAAAACACAGAACCTCAAGCCAGAATAGCGAGACCGCCAGAAGGTGGCCAGAGATGGTGGAACTCGACTCAGGGACCTCGCCTCACCTCGGCTGAGACGTGGGGAGACTCCCCTGTCACCGGAGCACAACTCGACCCACACCCGGAGGGTCTTGGCGCCCCAAAATCGATTCAAAATGGAAGACGAAATTGGATGGAGTTTTTGTACAGGTGGTCGAGCGGCTCCATAGACCGAGGCGCAACGGGAGGAGCAGCGCTCGAATGCTCGAAAAAATCAATGGGCGAGCAAGCTGGATCATAGGGGAGCAAAGTTGCAGAAGAAAGTATCGTGAAAAGATGAAAGGAGCGACCTCGATAAATCCGCCAAGCGGGTCAAAAACGAGGTTTCTGAAAGCCTAAAGGACCTAGGGCAGACAGTTGACCGAGGTCAACTGTGACTGCCACCTGGTTGGTCCACGTGGACCAACCAGGAAAAAGCCCTAAAAAAGATTTGAAAATTGATTTAAAAATAGTAAATGATGTTATTAAATTTAGGTTATTAAATAAAAAATATTTATTATTTTATGAAGTATTTTCTTCTGATTTTTAATTATTTTTATGAGGTATATTTTTACAAATTGTTTTTATATCCCTTATAGGTATATTACATATACATTTTAGTAATTGATTTTTCTTTTGTGTATTTTCATTTATTTATTTTAATTTATTATTTTATATAATGATAAAATACTTTTATACACTTAATTACATTTTTATTTTATTTTTCTGAATTGTTTTGTATATTTGATAAAATACAAGTATACATTCTACAGGTGTATGTATAGGTAGTATACCTATGTATCATAGATCCAAGTATTTTTATTTTGAGTTTTATTTAGGTTTTTATTCTGGTTTTAGTGTACATATATATTGTTAGTAATATTTACATAATTATAAAAATATAAAATTATAAAAATAATGGATAAAGAATAAATTGAATATTTTAATCTGTACAAGTATACAAGTAGGGTCCAAAACTCAACTTTCAAACCGTAACTCCAAAAAATACGAAACCACCTCCATTAAATAGATTATTTTACTCTATATATAATTAAAGGTGAGTTTGGTACATTTCGAGTTTTTATTTGCAAGATACATGTTTGGAAAGTTGGAGTTTTGGAATCTTATTCAGATCATAACTTTTTATTTTCAGTGAAATCAATTTTGTATTTTTATTTATTTAATTATCTAAACTTTCTTGTACAAAGTTTCTTTATTTGAGGTATAAAAAGTGGAGCCAAAAATAGGTCCCAAAATGAATAAAGAATGCATAAAAACAAAGGGAATTTTATTGTGTTTTGACCCTTATCTCCCCCTACTTTATTCCTTGTCGACCTATTCATCAAAATATTTACAATATTTTATTCTTTTTCTTTTCTTTTATTTATTCTATAATTTTGGCTTTAATTACAGTATTTTATACACTATTTGGATGCACATGCATGAATTCTAAGATGCTCTAATTAAGGGTATTTACACGCATTTGCTAGGGTTTTTGATGCCAAAATGATAGAATAAAGATGATGAAATGTGGCTTCATCATCCCCCTATACTTTACCTTTGCTAGTCCATAGCAAACACTTATGCAATAAGTGCAGAAAGAAAAAGAAAGAAAAGAAAAAGAAGAAGATGGATTAAGTTTAATTATCAAACTTGTCTTCACAAAATCAAAGTTTGGAGCTTAAGTCGGACCTTTGGATCTTTAGTGCGGGCGGAACCTTAATGAGAACCGGACTTGAAATCCAACAGTCCCTGAGAATCCAAAAACTCTGCTCAAGTCTCCTCAATAGCCAGGTCAGAAATATTTCAACTCATACACAAACCCTTAAGATTATGAATCTGACTTGTACAGTGTAAGTGATGGTGGCTCTCCCCAACTGAAGTGACAAAGAGACTGACTTCTCCAATATGACAAGCCAATGATTCCCCAATCCAACAACTCATCCCTCAAGGATCAGGGTATTGCCTTCTAAGTTCAAGTGGCAACCAGCTCAAGAGGAGGGGGTGAAGAGAAGAATGGCCGGTAGCCAGTGTAGCTACCTATCCTAGGATGCAAGACCAGTGTAGTCAAGTCATCCAGCTGCAGGCTCACATGATCTGACTTTGAAGCTCAAGCTTGCTTATTGACTTTACAACATATGTACACTCCGGCAGGCATTTTTATTTTTGTACAGGCTTGTCTACTTTTTTGGAGTTTTTGCTTTTGCAATTTTTTTGAATACTATATACAGTAGCATTTACATAGGGAGTTTTTCCTCTTGAGCCAATAGATTATCCCTCTTTTGAAGCTTTGCAACCCACGATCTCCTATCCTCAAAACTCATTATTACCGGACGGGTTGGGGCGCACTTCCCTCCCTAGAGGAGGACAAATGTTTCCACCTGTGTGCGTCTCATACCGGCAAATCCAACCCCCTCACCACTCCAACTGAGTTGAGCCAAGTGAAAGGCGTAGGTATCCAAGTTAGGTCATTATCAACAAGAGTCGTGCATGTGCTCCGAAATACTCTACTTAGGCAGTCAAGAATCCACTGAACCAAGTCTCGTAATTCTCAAAGAATTAAGTCAACTAGACCTGAAGTACCTCAAACCCAGTTCCAATAAGGTTCTTGTTAATTAGGTAGATTTTAAGGTACAATCAAGCTCCAATCTTCGGATTTTACTTAGACTCGTTCAACTATCAAACTCAATCCGAAAAATGCAAATGCCATGCAAATGATATGCAGAAAATATTTTTGTGATGTAATTTTCAAGAATTTTGAACTTTTTATGGGTTTTTTGAAAAGATGATGATGATGCACATGCATTTTTTTAGATTTTTGCAAAAGATTTTTCAAATGTTTTTGGGTTTTAAATTTTGCAAATGTTTTTGGGATTTTTGAAAATAAAAAGGTTTTGGCCAAAATCTAGGTACAAATATTTACACGGGAGTGCTTCTTACATATACAAGAAGTGGATTTTAATAATTTACAAGGGTAAATGGTCAATTTTATAAGTATATATATAATAGATTTTGGTGTGATGTATATATTCCTCAAACTTATTTGACACAGGTTTTTCAAACAATTTTTGAAAACTATAGTCCAAAATAATTTTTACAATCAATTTTACCAACATGTACACACATTTGAAAATCATTTTGCAAAGGTTTTCAAAACAGTATATATAGGTTTTTCAAATATTTTTGCAACCATTTTTCAAACCAATTGCAAACCATTTTTCAAACATTTTATTTCACACAAAGAAAATAAACTTTACAATCAAAATATTTTTACAAAGGTTGAAAACATGTAACAAAACATTTTCAAAATAGCTTTCAAAAGATTTTTCAAAAAGATTTTCAAACCCTATTTCAAACATTTTGCAAAAAATATTTTAACCTGATTTATTAATCAGTAAGTACAAAAAGTATTTGAGGAATAATCACATCTTTTTATTAAGGTTTTTAATGAATTTTTAAGTATAATTAGCCATATTATTAAGAAAATACAAAAGTACGAGTTATGGCTAAAGTATATACGCAGTATATACGACCCCCCTATACTTAGCTTGAGCTATGTCCTCATAGATCGGAGAGAAAGAGAAAACATAACTCGTACTAAGTATAGAAAAGTCTAAATAATGAATGAATAAGAGATAAATGAATACACTAATGAGAAGTTGACTGTCCCCCTATACTTAGGATCAAATAATCCTAAGTATAGCAGACTGTACACAAAGCAGGGGGGTAAGATATCCCTAAGTATAGACAAGAAGAGGAGACAATGGAGAGGATCAAAGAATAGAGAACTCGGGGTGCACACCCCCTATACTTAGGACAAAGTACGTCCTAAGTATAGAAAACTGTCTACAAGGGGTGACACCTTTCTGATAGATACAGAAGATAAAAGAGGAAAAGAAGAAAAGAAGAAAAGAAGAAAAGATATCAACAGATGAAATAAGAGATCGTGAGGATGTACACACCACTCCCCCTATACTTAGGGTAAAAGAAGCCCTAAGTATGGGCAGCAACAGGAGTGATGAAACGGAACGATGAACACTCGGCTCGTCCACCCCCCTATACTTAGGACAAAGTGCGTCCTAAGCAAGGCAAACATGAGAATGGGTGGACGAGCAATACGGGAGAGAGAACAAAGGTACACAAGGGTATATACAATAGAGATGTATATACACATGATCAAGAAGGTTGAAAGCTAGCCTTCTTGCAAGACCGCGGATGGATAGATCTGGTGTGGTACAAGTCGACATCAGGGTCCACAGTGGACGGAAGCCGATCAGGGTTGACAGGGTGAAGGCCCTCAGTAGAATCAAATCGAAAAGGCACGAACTGATCAGTGGAAGTAGTATGGCTAGGTTCGCCCTTGGTGGTCCTATGGTGTGAATGCGCAGACGGGCGAGTGGAAGAAGTGTGGTCAGGTCTGGCCTTGGAGATCTCGCTGATATCAAAGTGGAATGGGACAAACTCATCATCCTCGGAAGAAGTGTAATCGGAGTCGTCCTGCGAGGGATCGTCCAGGTCAAAATCAAAAGGAACGAAATCATCAGTAGAAGTATACGAACTCAGATCGTCCTCAAGAGTCTCACTTGAATCATCTTTTTCATCAAGAGGCCAAAAATTTTGAAGATTCGCATCATAACCGACCTCAATCATCATTACTTTTAAAGGACCAGGAACGGACTTATCAGTGGAAGTAGTCAAACCAGGCCCGTCCTGTCTAATATTGGTATCTGCCCGCCGCACAATGGGATCAATCACGTAAATACTTTGGATTTCATCAACACATCGCCACACACCAGGAGGAGGAACTGCGAGGTCTATGCTTTCCGATTTCCTCCCCTTTCAGGGGATTCTTCGGGTCTCATCAGTGGTCGCTAAGAAAACATCTCTAATAGCATTAGATCGGTCACAGGCCTCGGAGTCAGCTAAAGTCAGTGAAAGTGCATCAGATGAAGGTCTCTGGTCAACTGTAGGTGTGGTGATCAACACTTCGCTCTCGTCAACAGGACGGAAGCGAACCTCTCCTGATCCATAGTCAATAACGACCCTCGCAGAGGTGAGGAATGGTCGTCCCAGGATGATTGGAGATGGCTCCCATGTGGAGGTCTCCATGGGCAACACGACAAAATCAACATTGTACCTCGTGCCCTGAATAGAAATGACGACATTTTCAAGGATACCCTTCGGCCTCTTAATAGATCCATCAGCAAACTGAACGATCATCCTGGTTTTCTTGAGAGGCTCTAAGTGAAGAGATTGTACCAGCGAGAAGGGTAATATGCTAATAGATGCATCGCCGTCTAGGAGAGTGTGATCACAAGTATGGTCAGAAATGGTGCAGGTGATGAAAGGAGTAGTTGTGTTTTTCTTCCTGGGAATGGGACGGTGTGTGATGGCGTGGATAGTGGCCATGGTCAAAATGTGACGCTCAGATCTGCTCCTCCGCTTTCTCTTCTTGGGAAGAGGAGCAGATAATTGGGTCATGGCCTGCTGAAATGGGGCTTGGATGATCTCATGAATAGTGGCCACCACTTCGGGTTCAGTCAACATTTTTTGAATTTTTGGACCTCCTCCATACAAGGGAGGAAGTCGGAATCAGCATATACACGAGGCATACCAAGAGCAGTCTGTACGGCGGCGTCCTTGGGGTCAAAGGTGGGACAGGATGTGAATGGATGTGTGGGTGAATGATCTGGCAAATGGACCCTCTCCTCACGGTCTGAATCAACCAACGGTCTCCCGAACTCTTTTTGTGTTTTTAAAATTTTCTCATTTTTTTGTATTTTTGGCAATTGCAAGCTCCCATGATCACCCATAAGGAAATTTGTATCCTCGACGAAAAGAGCACTAGTCCGATATTCTCTCAAAGTGGCCAGATTCTCTCTCATCAAATCAATGTGCTCTGGAATTAGGTTCATGAAAACCCTCATGGAGGTCGTGGGAGGTGACTCCAACAGGTCTGACTCGGGTGGATGTGAAGGTGGATAGTATACAGGTGGAGGTGGAGGTGGGTAGAAGTCCGAGTCGTGATACTGTGGCTGAGGCGGATATGTACAGAAATCAGAAAAAAGTAGGAGGAGGATCCTCCAGATAAAAGGGAGGTGGACCGGCTGGAGGGTACGAGGAATCCGCAAAATCCGGATAAAAATTGCTCCAGTCGGCCATCTCAAAACTAGAGAAAAATGATTCGAGAGAGTACGAAGGTCAAGTCAAGAGAAGTGTGAAGAAAGGCGCAAATGCGTAAAGATGATCTCGGATACACACAAACAAGCACAATCAAGATCACAAAATAAACCCTCAATTCACCTACTCAACTCGGTGAAGACCACAAATGCGGTCTTTTTATCTTGTCTGTTTTAGAGTTAGGTGAGAAGTCAAGAATTTGCACAAACACTTAGGGGCTGAGAATGGGATTTTGGCACTAATCCTTAGTGTGTGCACGAGCAAGTAAAAGCGAAGACAATGAGGGGATTACTCGCCCCAATACAAGTTTTTCTTTTTGGTGGTTTTTAGGGTCAAGTAATATTAACAGTCCCAATTTTATTGGTTATCACTTTTTTTGGATTTTTAGTGAGAAATGCACGAGCCTAACGAGAAGTCAATTTTTCTTAGCACTAGGTGATCAAAATCAGAGGGAGAGTCAGAAAGCAATGCAAGCAGCAAATCAATGATGTATGCTAAAGAGAAATGCTCACCTTGCCTCCAGCACTCTACATACAAAGATGCTCAGCAGAATTGAAACCTATCTATATGCAAATGCAAGCCGATGAAATCGCCCTAAGTTTCAGAAATTGCTATTAACGTGAAGCACCACAAGTCGGTCACCGATCCTCAATCCAAGAGCTAGGCTCACCCATCCTCTTCTCGACACATCGAGTTCAGGAGTAGTGCTTGACAGGGTGGGCTCGCGGCACGTAGGGTCGAAGATGATGATGCGATTGTTTTATAGTTTGACCAAGTCCAAACGCGACTATAGGTACATGCAAATATATTAGGTGTTTGGCCTTAATCTATCGCAAGCAATCCTAAAACTAAGGGCTCAATCACACAAAATTAAGAAAACAAAACCGAGAAAACAAAGGGAAAAAGGCGGTGAAAACCGTAAAAACCGCGGCGAGCCCCCAAGTGAACAAACACTTGGAAATTAGGCTCAAGAGTTCAAAGTTCGGGGGTACCTGTATTATTATAATAAAGGAGTCTCTCTCTCTCACTAAAAATTACACTAATAAATGCAATGAATAAATAGACTAGAATCGTCTTCAAAATCCTCTCCTAGCCCGCCTTCGTGCTAAGTCAAAATCGCCTCACGTGGGTGCACGGGCGCTCCTAAGGATATATCAAATAAATGAGCAAGTAAAGAAAGCAAGAATATAGACAAATAATCACAAACACAAAGCTAAAAGCCGAACTATGCGTTGTTGCTCCCCGGCAACGGCGCTATTTGATAACTAGGGAAATCGAGGGTCGTACGGTTTCACAAGGCGAAACGGCAGTCGGTGTGTTGACCGCTCAAAAATCCCTAATTAATAAACAATGAACCTACACAATATAAGTCAAGCAATGAAGAATAAGAGTGGAATCAAATTTATTTTTAACTCATAGATCAACAAGTGTGTGTGGGTGCGCGCGCGCGCGCGCGCGAATGTAATGTATTGTCTACAAAATGCAATGCAAATGTTTTTGTGGGTTTTAATTTTATATTTTTTTATTTTTAATTTATAATTTTGTATTTTGATTTTTTTACTGATTTTGTATTTTCTTTTTATATTTTATATTTTTATATTTTCTTTTTCAATAAAAGGATATATATATAATAAAAGGAAAGAGAGGATAATGTATTTATAAAAATAGGTAAATATAGTCAAAAATCAGGGAATAAAATGTTTTGGGGCTTTTTATAGTTTTCTACTATTTTTGTGATTTTTGGGGATTTTTCAGAATCTTTTTTGTATTTTTAAATGTCAAAATACAAGAAAACAGTGGGTTAAGCTTCTGGCCGAATTTAAAGTGGGAATGAAAAATAGCAAACACCAACAAAATTTTACCAAATTAATTTTAAAATAAAGAAAATAAAATAAGGAAGCTATAGAACCTGAGTTTCTATTTTTAGGATTTTTTAGATTTTTATGAAGATTTTGAGAGTTTTCTAATTTTTAAGGTTTTTGTTTTGAGATTTTTAGTGATTTTTGGATTGACACTAAAATATGATAAGACAAGCAAAATATAATTTTTTTGTATTTTTTCAAAACGTTTTTTATAATTTTTATGGATTTTCTAATGCAAACAGTAGGAAAAATGAATGTTTTTGATTTTTAATAAATGTTAAAATACACTAAAATGTAAAATAAAAATGATGGAGTGAAAGTGCAAGTTAACATGAGCCTATGTGATTTTTTTGGTAATTTTTCGAATTAAAATGATGCGTGAAATAAATAGACAAAGCATACAAAAATTACATAGCCTGGTAGGGGTATATATGCAAATATCAAAACATCCAGGAGCACAGTTGCAATTTTCCAACAAAATATAAAACTGAATATTCAATTTAATGTACCAAGTGAAAATCACAGAACCCGCAGGGGTAATCGTGCAAAAACACCAAGGTCACGCACGTAGGGCACGTGAACCTGGGAGGGGCATAACTGCAATTATCAAAACCTTGGGGCCTGATATGCTAAAATCCCAGAAATTTTATACTTGGGTACGAAATGGGAATAACACGACCCGAGGGTCCCTTTGCAAAATGCCCCGTCCCCTCACACGCACCGGCACGTGAGGTGACGTGGCGAAGGACCTAAGTGATATAATGCAAAGTAACGGGGCCTAGTTATAAATGTTACAAAAGTTTTTAAATGGCAGATGAAAGCTTTAATACTAATATTTAAATACAAAAATTCACGAGGGTGTGAATGCAAAATACCCTCGCTGGGCGGATCCAACGGTGGATGATATCCCACTTGACACGTGTCGCTCCCACGTCGAACGATGACAGTTCATAGCAACGCCCAGGATTAGATCCTTGGAGAGGAATCAACGGTCGACGACCCTC
The DNA here is from genome assembly GCA_037367405.1 of Ottelia alismoides. Classification (NCBI taxonomy): domain Eukaryota; kingdom Viridiplantae; phylum Streptophyta; class Magnoliopsida; order Alismatales; family Hydrocharitaceae; genus Ottelia; species Ottelia alismoides. Next base: position 1,041,626 of record JAZKJV010000557.1, on the reverse strand, counting down.
AAAATCGGACGATTGCTGCATGTCAGGAAGAACAAGCTCGATCTAACAGCTGGGACGCCCAGTGGAAGAACTGGGAAGAACAAATGGATGGGCGATCTTCGCCGAGCTCGCACCTCCTCTCCCGAAGCTCTCTTGATGCACGAAAACATCCCCGACGTTCCTGGAAGGGTCCCTGACTCGACAGAGGCACCAAAATGGGCGGAGGAGCTCCGATGCGCCGTCGCGAGGTCAGGGACGGAGAGGGGCTCCAGGTAGCACGATCGCTGCAAAAATCAACCCCAGGAGGGGGTCTTTTGGCCTCCGGAACCTGCAAGGAAAAGCACACAACGAGAAGAAGGTTTCGAGAGCAGATAAAGGTGGAGAGGACAGTGAATGGTGTGAGTTGAGGTTCGCCGGCTCGCGGGTGAGCTGGATGCGTCTTGAGCAAAATGGAAGGTGGGTCGGTGATCTTACAACTACGGGGGAGCTCAAAATGCGAGAAAATAAAGTAAAAACACAGAACCTCAAGCCAGAATAGTGAGGTAAGACCTCACCGCCAGAAGGTGGCCGGAGATGGTGGAACTCGACTCAGGGACCTCGCCGCACCTCGGCTGAGACGTGGGGAGACTCCCCTGTCACCGGAGCACAACTCGACCCACACCCGGAGGGTTTTGGAGCCCCAAAATCGGTTCAAAATGGAAGAGGAAGTTGGATGGAGTTTTTGTACAGGTGGTCGAACGGCTCCATAGACCGAGGCGCAACGGGAGGAGCAGCGCTCCAATGCCCGAAAAAATCAATGGGCGAGCAAGCTGGATCATAGGGGAGCAAAGTTGTAGAAGAAAGTATCGTGAAAAGATGAAAGGAGCGACCTCGATAAATCTGCCGAGCGGGTCAAAAATGAGGTTTCTGATAGCCTAAAGGACCTAGGGCAGACAGTTGACCGAGGTCAACTGTGACTGCCACCTGGTTGGTCCACGTGAACCAACCATGAAAAAGCCCTAAAAAAGATTTGAAAATTGATTTCAAAATAGTAAATGATGTTATTAAATTTAGATTATTAAATAAAAAATATTTATTATTTTATGTAGTATTTTCTTCTGATTTTTAATTATTTTTATGAGGTATATTTTTACAAATTGCTTTTTATACCCCTTATAGGTATATTACCTATACATTTTAGTAATTGATTTTTCTTTTGTGTATTTTAATTTATTATTTTTATTTATTATTTTATATAATGATAAAATACTTTTATACACTTAATTACATTTTTATTTTATTTTTCTGAATTGTTTTGTATATTTAATAAAATACAAGTATACATTCTACAGGTGTAAGTATAGGTAGTATACCTATGTATCATAGATCCAAGTATTTTTATTTTGAGTTTTATTTATGTTTTTATTCTGATTTTAATGTACATATATATTGTAAGTAATATTTACATAATTATAAAAATATAAAATTATAAAAATAATGGATAAAGAATAAATTGAATATTTTAATCTGTACAAGCATACAAGTAGGGTACAAAACTCAACTTTCAAACCGTAACTCCGAAAAATACGAAACTGCCTCCATTAAATAGATTATTTTATGCTATATACAATTAAGTGAGTTTGGTACATTTCGAGTTTTTATTTGCAAGATACGGGTCTGGGAAGTTGGAGTTTTGGAATCTTATTCAGACCATAACTTTTTATTTGTACATTATTTTTCAGTGAAATCAATTTTGTATTTTTATTTATTTAATTATCTACAACTTTCATGGACAAAGTTTCTTTATTTGAGGTATAAAAAGTGGAGCCAAAAGTAGGTCCCAAAATGAATAAAGAATGGATAAAACAAAGGGAATTTTATTGTGTTTTGACCCTTATCTCCCCCTATTTTATTCCTTGTCGACCTATTCATCAAGATGCCTAGGTCTCAGGGTTTCGGATCATAAAATATTTACAATATTTTATTCTTTTTCTTTTCTTTTATTTATTCTATAATTTTGGCTTTATTTACAGTATTTTATACACTATTTGGATGCACATGCATGAATGCAAAGATGCTCTAATTAAGGGTATTTACACGCATTTGCTAGGGTTTTTGATGCCAAAATGATAGAACAAAGATGATGAAATGTGGCTTCATCAGTAAGCACCGATGAGTCCCCAAGATCGGACTTTTGGATTCCATCTCTGAGTGATTAGTATATCATTTAAATAATCGATTAGTAGAGATGACATCCGAGTGAAATATAAATGATTGTTTATTTATATCTTTTAAATAATCGATTAGTAGAGTACTCCATATGTCAATTACATTAATTAAGGCTAAACACCTTATTATCATTGCATCTATTTAGATTTAGAAGTACCCATAGTCATGTTAAAATTACTTCTCATTTAGATTTGGAATCGAGCGTCGGGAGGGTCTCTATACAGCGCTGGCAGGACTCATTGTGGTGAGCACCGATGAGTTCCCAAGACCGGACTTTGTATGTCCACATGTTATAGTCGTAGCTTCACATACGCGTACACATGTAAATAACTATGATCTATGTTCACAGTACTTCTCCAGCGATTACTATCGTCGGGCGTACAACTTCTTCTTTCATCCCATACCAGATAGACATTGTTGGGGTGAAATGTTGGAAGGCTTGTACATGGAAGAATTAGAAATGAAATGGATGAAATGTGCGTACGACCGAAATTATGTAAAATCTGCAAGCAACTAGGACACAATAGATTAAGTTGTCCACGCAGAACATAGGAACACATGGATCTATAAGGACATTTTAATTGCATAATTTACATTTCATTTGCAATTTAAATTAGTAGTTAATATTTTCATGAAATTTACAATTGTTAATGTAGATGGCACAGATAGATAGAGTTCCTGGACCAGTAGATATCTCTGTATTGTATATGCAAAATGAGCATCGATCGTCACAAACTACTAGCTCGGTATGTAATTTCATAATTTTTTAAATTTCCTATTTGTTAATATTGTTGCTTATTTTTATTCAAATATTTTATATATTCGATTTGTAGAACACAATGAGCTACTAAACAACATTTCTAATAAGAAGAATGTCGTAATAGAACGATTGTTAGAAGCGTCTAGTTTCTCATGTGTGGTGAACATGAAAAGAGCCCAAATACATCCTTCATTACTGACCAGTTTGCCAGAGAGGTGGAGACCTGAGACACACACATTTCACCTACATTTTGGGGAGGCTACCATTACTCTACAGGACATGAGATTAATTAGTGGATTGAGAGTTGATGGTCTACCTATCATTGGGCCAGATACTTCGACAGATGGATGGGATGCACTGTGCCTGAGTTTGTTAGGAGTAGTACCCACTTGGATAAAGAGTGGAAAAGTGAAGCTATCATGGATACGCAACGTCTTCTTCAACACAGAACATCCGCTACATGGTATTGAAGACGAACAACAAGCGACTCGTATGGTTAGAGTACTAATTTTCTATCATATAGGATGTAGTGTTCTTGCAGCGGAGATATGATGCCTCTAAGGTATGCGCTACTGAGTCATAGCTAAATTTTTCATGTGTTATTGTATTCTTAGAAATAACGCTTAAAGAATTTTTATAGATACATATTACATTTACGTGAACTAGAAGAATGCGCTCAACTTGCTTGGAGTGCTGCTTCTTTGGTGCATATATATTCAGAGCTCGATAGGGGTGCAAAGATCAACACGTCTAGGATATACGACTTCTTCTAAATTGTACAGGTATATAGAATACTCCATATGTCTCGTATTCTCAATGGTATTTTGTCTATTTATATCTTTTAATATTTTCAAATACAGGTTTGGACATGGGAGCATGTACATATTGGAAGACCAATAGTACGTCTTGGTGCTCAGATCAACGGAGTTGTATTAGCATTGAAGTGGATAGGAGTGTGCAGTTTTAAGGAGAACGTTTATACGACAACACTAGCATTCTATCATAATGAGTTGGATACACAACAACCTCATCAGGTAAGAATGGGGATACTTCTCACATTTTTAAATTATTGTAAACGATTATATATAATTCTTTAAATAAAATACAGATGATTTGGACACCGTACGTCGATGGGAAAATATCACAACTACATCATATGCAGAAATGGTCAGGTTGTTTGGATGAGTCGAGTGTCACTTATATGTTACGATCTCGTAGTGATGCACCTACCTGATCGCGTGATGCGTCAATTTGGGATGCAACAACATATTCTTGCTTTCGTTGAGAGGATAAATGTTATATCTCAACGTAACAAGACTCGAAGTGCTGACATCCTAACTGGTCTACTATACATCGACAATACGTGGATCGTTGAGATGATAGGGAAGCCGTAATTGTTTATAAGCACGCGGATTCCAATACCGATATTTACATGCAATGGTATTGGAATATAACAAGAAGATGGATCCAGACACAGATTCCTCCTCCTACAGTAGCTTACCGACCACACGGATAAATGGAAAGACATCTGTTATGTTTAAAAAATATATTTATTCTTCTTATATTCTATTAAATTATTCTTATTATTTTCGTAAATAGAATAGGTGGACACGATTATACAAGGAAGGAATGGTATGGATGAACTTAGACGATCAACAGACTTACCTTCCAGTATGAGGACAATGGTCGAAAATACAATTATCATGTTTGATGAGACGCTCAACGTGTTCTACTTGATGTATCCATTCCAACAATATGAGCAGCAGTACATGCCATCACAGGAACATCATACTTCAGGAGTATCAGGTTTTGTGATTTATTTCTTTTAAATGGAAACTATTTTGTTTCTCTTTTGGACGAATGACTTTTTAAAATTATATGTTGTAAATCGCACAGCTACGAATTACACGGAATACGGTGAGGAGGGATCGCAACCACCACCGATTCACGGAATATGGTGGGGAGGGATCGCAATACCACCGATGTTTGGGACTTTCAGGTTTTAATTAATTCTTTACGTATAGTAAACTTATATTAGTGTTCGATTTTTTGACATATAAACACAATTCCTCAAAAAATATAGCAGGACACGGTGACCATACATTTTTGCAAGGTAAAACAATGGAGGAGTCAATATTTGGAACCTCAGGAATGACGTCTGTGGGATATGGCAGACAAGGGTATCCATCAATTCAACAAGAACTCGCATCTTCAGGTTGTTAAACTTAATGTTCTTCTATTAGTAGTACTTGCATTTACGTGATATCTAATTAAATTAATAACATTCAGGTATGAGTTATATAGAATATAACACTTTAAGATCTCAATATGATCAAACCGGATTTGGAGCTTCATGTTATAATAACTTATTTAATAAAATGATTAAATGCAATAATTAATGTGTATCATCTGTAATATTATCTAAAAGATGAATATCTCATTCTTGCAGGATATAGAGAAGCTTTCAGTCAATCACAATTTGCAGGATCATCATTTGTTGGTCCTTCGAGTCAGGGGTATAGCGGGCAGGAATTTCCGCTAATTCAACCAGGATTCGTATCTGCAGGTTATTATAATTAATTTATTACATTGTATCCTTCTCTTATTTATAGTTTAATTTATGTGACATATAATGTAATTAATATCTTTCAGGTATGAGCTATATAGAGTATGGCATTGCATGGTCTCAAATGGTGAAGCAGGATTTAAAGGTTCAGGTATAAATATCTTATTGAATACGAGAACTCATTTCAGTACGTTATGTTTACCTTCTGTGATACTTACAATAATATAAAGGTCTCAATCTTGTAGGACTATTGCTTGTTGGTCCTTCGAGTCAATGTGACTCTGTACCCTCTCAGCTCACACCGTCTACTCGATATAGTTCAGGAGATTTGCAATCACAAATATTTGATAGTATTCGGCAAATGGAGACAACTGATTTTGATAGACAGTTGTTTGGTCTACCCACGATAATACCACAACAATGTTCGGAGATGCCTCGAAGACCCTCGTCCGGAGTAAGGATCACTGAGCCTACTCCATTAGAGCCGCCTCGCCAGTCAACAAGTGTACGGATTTCAAGAAACCAGGAAACTCAAACGATTGAACCTCCACGAAAGTCGTCAGCTAGGCCGCGTCCTTCAGGACGCATTCCAACACATTCGGAGCAAATCGCCAAGCAAAAGAAGAAGAAGAAGACGGTACATGAGGAGAGTCACAGAAAAATGGGAGATGGGGGAAAAAGAAACGACAAAGGAGGAGGTGGAGGAGATATGAAGGGATTTCTAAAAATATGCAAACTATAAGTTATTGTAAATTTTTTCTTATTATTTGTAAACGCATCTTTGTTCTTTTACGAATTTAATAAAATACTTGCCTTTTTTCCTAAACCCTAATTGATGTCAAGTTGTACATTGTTGAGCTACCGTATGTCAATGGTAAAGAAGAGCAGACTCTCAATTTCTTTATATTTACTATAATATTCCTGATATGTCAACTAAAAATTTTTTTAGTATATATGAATAGTACAGAATAAATTTAAAAATAGATTTATACATCATATTTTAAAATAACGTTATCGGAGAAAAGCGAGACGAGAAGGAGGTGCAGAAGGAATGTTAACCCATCTTTCTACCTCTAAAGATGAGAGTACGAAGCTCCTAGTGATAGATCGAAAAGCTTGCGACGATGGAAAATACTGAAAGCCTATTTAATTTATTTTTATTTTTTAATAATTATTTACAAAATTTTCTCAGAGGTCCTCATTTATATGTAATAGGAGAAATAATAATATTTTCCTTATTTATAGTATCGAATATGAAGTAAAATGTGAAATCGGTGTAATCTGTAAATTACCCATGTCCAAATGGGGCTTCTGTCCAAATCGGCACCTCAGGTACCGATCAATACACATTTTTTTATTTTATTTCATTCGTGCCTATATAATTAAATTCCGATTTTTTAATAATTATTTAAAAAAATCCCTAATTTGATCCTTGATAAGGGAACTTTAGCACCTGACAAATTAACTTGGGAAAAAGATAACAACTATATTCTTCCTTGTCTACAATATGTATATCTTTCTTTATCCTCAAACCAAGCGAACAAAAACGATGGATAAATCCATCCGAATGCAACCCCCTTTATAAAATGAAAAAAATGGTTCAATTTTTATCCTCATTGTCCCTTCCATAAGAGAGGTGATGTGGAATAATCTATCTGAAAATATTTTTTTCCAACACCAAAGAAAATATTATTCAAAATATTTCATATATTCTATGATGATTACTGCTTACACGTCTTGTTATAATTACATTATCTCAGGACTTCTTCAATTCACAACAAAAAAATGGAACAAAATATGATCCAATTTGTTGCTTTTCATCCGTTAGCTAAATCTCTCCATCCAAAATATGAACGTAAAAAGACTCTCTTCACTCATTTATTTTCACTGTGACTCTTTGTTTTCTCTTTATGATTTGCTGTTTTGGCCAAAATTACAATCACGCCATCGTCTCCTCCGTACCTTTTGATTCTCTCTCCACAGAACTTGACGGCTCCATCAAATCCGGCACAATCTCCAAGGCATTTCTGGACACAACCGCCTGCAGCCGGTCTTCCTCACCTAACCCATCGCTTTCCACGCCCCTTCCACCGGCCCTGTCGGTCACGAATATTTGAATTCGAGCACAAACCCGGGGGGACACAGACTTGGGATAATTTGTAAAAGAAATCCTCCAAATTAGTTCTCTTGCATTTTACCCTACAATGTAGTCTTGTTTCAAATGTAAAACATTGGAAAACCCATTTAGGTCTTTTAAACTACAAAGGCCATAGGCTTATGATTTACAATAAGTATCTATCCCTCGCAAATCCGATACATGTAAGAAATCATCCCCGTTGTCGACACCTTGTATGGGAAGTATGTTGGGAATTTAATTATGATGACCCGACAAGCAGCAAGCTTCTCGTGAACAGAATTAGTATGGTCAAATGCAACGCACACGAGACAGTCGAACAAAGACCATCGATATCGATTATCCCTATTCAGTAGCAAATTCACTTTGACTACAACAACTGCTTCGTAACAATTTCCTAATGTGAAGCAAAATCTCCATGACAACATCTCCCATGCAAACGACAACCATGATAATCATTCGATAGGAATCGAATCCATCGTGAGCCCTTGGAAAACGATCCAAAGGCTAGGGAATGCGTAGTTGATCCCATTTCCATGTAATATGGATATTTTCACATAATAAATAAAATAGGTAAGAAAATGCATTACAATAACTCATCACCCATTGCATACACTTTAATTGATTTTGTCAATTATTATCCCCACAAAGTTCAAATCATAATTACAGAAACAATCAGGGCTTAAAATGCAAAGAAGACCAGAAGCCTCAAGTCACGCCCAGAACACGCCTCCCCAAACCCAGCAAGTAAATTTCCCATCCCACCCCTCTGCTTTCCCATTATCCTCTTTATAGCCCCCACCCTCCGCCATTTCGGTGTCCCACCAACCGGCGCGCCACTCCACCTCTTCCCATCCTCTCCATTTCGTCTCCCTCTTTCCGCCGCGTCTCGGTGCTCGACTCCGATCCCTCCGCTGGTCAGCTCCGTCTATTTATCTTCTCGCTCCGAAATCTTCTATTTTTTTAGGGAAGTAAAATAAAAAAGGAAGCGTAGATATTAAGCACTAGTCTCGCGGTCATGGATTCGGCTTTGATTTCTTTACTTTTCTGATCCGCTGCCCCCATTCGCTATAAACCCCCAATCTTTCTTACAGATCGAACCGCTTCTGCTTTCTGAAGGATGCGCTGCGGATCCAATCGCATGAACTGCTTCGTTCTTCTGCAGTAAATTTTCCTCGTCGGCGTCTTGATCATGACGAATCTAACCGTGGACGAAAGCCTCCTCGAGCTCGCGGCCAACGACGACGCGGAGGGGTTTGCACGCGCGGTTGAGCGCGACGCGTCCTTGATTGACCGGCCCGGTTCGTGGTTCAGCCGCCGGAGGGGCTCGAACCAGGCGGTTCTCCTCCAGCGCACGCCACTGATGGTCGCCGCCACCTACGGCAGCGTCCGTGTCCTCGAGTTCCTCCTCTCGCAACCCACCGCTGATGTCGGCTGTGCTGCCGCGCAGGACGGCGCCACCGCCCTGCACTGCGCCGCCTCCGGAGGCGCGTCCAACGCTGCCGCCGCCGTCCGCGCCCTTCTTGCGGCCGGTGCGGATCCGGATGCCCTTGACTCCGACGGGAACCGCCCTGCGGACGTCATCGCCTCCCTGCCGAACGCCCCGGACCGTAGGATCGAGCTCCTGGAGCTCTTGGGCGGTCTTCGGTTGTCGACGAGCTCATCGAGCTCGTCCCCGCCGCTGTCCGCGTCTCCAGATGGGGATGCGGGCGGATCGCCTTCTTCCAACTCTACATCGTCTCCGATCGCGGGGAAATTCCCTGAGAAGAAGGAATACCCGGTCGATCCCTCGCTGCCGGACATCAAAAACAGCATATATTCCACCGACGAGTTCCGGATGTTCTCGTTCAAGGTCAGGCCGTGCTCGAGGGCGTACTCGCACGACTGGACGGAGTGCCCGTTCGTGCACCCGGGAGAGAACGCGCGGCGCAGGGATCCGAGGAAGTTCCACTACAGCTGCGTGCCGTGCCCTGACTTCCGCAAGGGCGCATGCCGCCGCGGGGACCTCTGTGAGTACGCCCATGGTGTGTTCGAGTGTTGGCTTCACCCGGCGCAGTACCGGACGCGCCTCTGCAAGGATGGAACCGCGTGCAACCGCAGGGTGTGCTTCTTCGCACACACGAGCGAGGAGCTCCGCCCCCTGTTTGTGTCCACCGGCTCCGCCGTCCCGTCCCCGCGTGCTGCCGCAATGGAAATCGCGCTGAATATGATGCCTGTGTCGCCGTCTTCCGCAGTTTCATCTCCGTTCACGCCGCCCTTGTCGCCGAACGGAATGGCGCATGGGCCTGCGGGCGTGCCGTGGCCGCAGCCTGCAGTCCCTGTGCTGCATCTTTCTGGCAGTAATCTCAGCCGCCTGCGGACCTCGATCAATGCGAGGGACCTCCCTGTGGAAGAACTCTCCATGCTGCAACAAGAGCTCGAAACTCAACAACTGCTAGCGGATTACTCAGGCTTTTCTCCCATCCAGGCACGCCTGGGATCCCTTACTGCTAACGGATCTGCCCGATGCCGGGCCGTGACCCCCTCAAATCTAAATGAACTTTTTGCCCCGGAGATTTCCTCGCCGAGGTTTAATTCTGAGCAGACCATGTTCTCCCCAACACACAAGAACGCTGTGCTACACCAGTTCCACCAGCAGCAGCAGAGCCTGTTGTCCCCGATCGAGACCAATAACGTGTTCTCACCGTCTGTGACTCTCGGCCTTGTGTCTCCAGCCGGCTTGAGCCCGAGGGGGATGGAACCTGTGTCGCCTATGAACTCAAGGCTGGTGGCAGCAGCTGCTCTTGCGCAGAGGGAGAAACAGTTGCAGCAGTACCAACAAATGCGATGTTTGAGCTCGAGGGAGCTCGGGTTGGGTTCCACGGGTGGCACCGGATCACCGGTGGGCTCACCTTGGGCTACAAGGTGGGGATCGCCTACGGGGAAGCTGGAGTGGGGGATGAACGGGGAGGAGATGGGGCAGCTTCACCGTTCGAACTCCTTTGAGACAAGCGGTGGTGGCGAGGAGCCAGATGTATCATGGGTGCAGTCGCTTGTGAAGGAATCGCCACCGGAGCTGAAGGAGAGGGCGGATGTGACGGATCAGACGGTGCTGTCGGCATGGCTGGATCAGATGCAGATGGATCAGGCTGCTGCTTCTTGAGCCCTCCGGCGAGGGACCTGTTGTTGAATAAAAGTTTCACCTGGGGTTGCATCGGATGCGAGAAGAAGTTGGTGGGTACATTAGGCAAAATCCATTCTCCTATTTTTAGTTTTCAAAGGCATTTATTTAATTTATGAGTTGATTAGGTGATTTAGAAGAAAACAAAAGGGCTAAAATATGGAGGGAAGTTTATAGAGGGAAACTCCAAATCCAATCCTTGAAAAGTTTTTATCATCCGTCCCCATTTTTCCCATCTCTCTTGGACAATTTTTTTTGCAAAAGGGTCTCTGTGCTGTTTCATAGCTGTGTATGAAACATTGGGGTGATGGGTAGGGGGGGACTTCTTGCTGTTATTTATTTATTATATGCTATTTATTATCCCATTTACATCATGACAATCTATTCGTCCATTTCATTATCTAATGTTTACCAAATGTTGTAATTGTAAGTGTTGTCAAAGGGGACATGTCTTTATTTATTTTTTGGGGTCTTTTTTTGAAGTGGTCTGTGATGTGAATTGCTATAGATCTTTTCCATTTGTTCCTTGTAGCAGAACCATCTTTATTTATTAATTTATCCTTTATTTTAAATGGTCTGGAAGTGTCTCGATATTTTAAAACATAGTGTTTGGGACTTTGTGTTTATTTTTATGTGGTGTTTAGGACTACTGGTAAAAATATGGCTCTTGGTGTGGATTCCAAAGATTTGATTGCGATTTGTGCAACTTAAAGCAAAGGTGTTGTGTGGATTGAAGGTGCTGGATGGAGATGTGGGGGAGGGAGAAGGGCAGGTGTTGGGGATCTCAAGGGCCTGTGTGGTGGGACCTGTTTGCAGCATCTTTGATTCCTGGTTACTGGTCATGGTGATTTTAATTCAAATCTCTGCCGATTCTTTTGGGTGGAGTTTTTCCATGGATGCCCTTGACTTCTTTTGCAAGTAACAGCAGAACGGGGCTTCCTTTTGATGAAATATTAGGTGTGGTTTGAGGAAACAGTAGAAGATAAAGATGAGCTACCGTGGTACACCTTTTTTATGAGAAGGGTGCCCCCGCACTATAGTTTGCATACAATATTTGTAAGTAGGTAAGTTACGGGTTTTAAACATTCTAAAGACTCGTGTACAGTCTTTTGCTTGATTTGGTTCTCAAGATTATAACTATTTTCATCAATGTAGCATTATTTTATCTTATTATGCATTTATTCTCATCTTTATTTTACCTCACCTTCCCTTATTCCACCCGTTCTTATCTTTTCAAATAGAGTGCGTTTGGTTGGTGGGTTTTCCGGGGGTTATATGGGGGTGGATAATCCATTTTTGTTTTAATGTGTTTGGTTGGTGGGTTATGGGTTGGGAGGGTTTGTGTGATGTGATTGTACTGGAATTTGAAAAAGTTGATAGTTATTATGATATGATTGTATTGAAATTTGAAAAAGTGGGTGGTTGTTGTGATGTGATTGTGTTGAAGTTTGGAATAGTGAGTATAAGTTGAGTATTTTATGATTTTTAGATGATATGATGGTATAATATATAATTTTTTTGATGTGAAGTGAGGGGGCCCCATTAGTGGGCTAAAATGGGGGTTTTGGGGGGGGTTACCCATCCAAAGTGGGGGGTAACCCCCAATCCGAACGGGCCAATAGAGAATGGAGCATATATTTGCATAATCATGGTTATCTCTCTCTATACATATAGGAGTGCCATATGACAACACAAAATTGTGAGAGCTTGATAGGAGTGATTATAGACCACTAGATTGATCAGGAGAGAGAACATAATCTAGTGGTTCAGAATCACTCATTTCATTCTCTTACAACCTTTTGTTCTCGCAAGATTGCCTCTCTCTATAGGGCAGTTAGCTTGGCTCTTTTGTCATATTTTCCTCATTTTTCATTTTGTTTTGAAAATTTACTTCGTGAATATGCATTATATACCCTATATTATGTCATTCAAATTTTGGGTGAAAAAGAGACTTCTACGGTAGAAAATCATTTTTCAAAGGTCGCACAATTGTTGAAATCGATTCTGTCTGGATGAAGATCGTAGGAGTTTCTGATTCACACAAAAATTGAATAAGATAATGTATGGATATAATGATGAATATTTACGGAGGAAAATTTCAAATAAAAAATGAGGGAAATGAGGTGGGGGTGCTAAGTTAGCCCCTCCTACGAGGCAACCAATTTTACTCATATATATTAGGAAGGAGTATGATCTCTGTGTGTAGCTAACTTACATGCTCCAATCCTTTTTCCCTTGTATTTTTTAAATTTTTTTCTGAAATAAAACTTATTGGAATTTAGATCACAATATATCACCATGGTGTCAATAAAAATTTCACTTAACTCGAGACTTATATCCCCTCCATGAAGACTGTCAAATTTTAACGATCTCAGAATTGCTGAATTGACCTTCAGATTGAGAGCATGAGAATCTCTGTCTGACGAAATTGGAGTGACATGTTAGGGGATATAGTGATGAATATACATATTTTCATTTTTCAAAAAATAAAAATAGAGGAAAAATAGATGTAGGAATAGCCAATTGACTACACCAAAGGTGTAGCCTCATTTTAACATATACATACATACATACATAGTGGACTTATCCAATGAGCCTTGTGCTCGTTAGAGTTGTAATGAGCACACTCATTTTTTTTGTAATATTTTCTATCACTTTGAGTTCAATGCTTATTGATTTACAAGTATTATATCATATTTTTACTATTAGTAACCATTTTCACAAGAAGAAAACCTTAAAATTATACGAAATAGTAATTAGTAAGAATAGAAAAGACATTAGTAATACAAATATAGATACAATCATTTCATAAGAGTTTGTGATTTTTTTGTGAAAATGGTTACTAGTAGTAAGAATATGATATACCATTTGTAAACCAATAAGTATTAAACTCAAAATGTTACAAATTATTAGTAAAAAATGAGTGTGCTCATTACAACTTTAATGGGCATAGGGTCCATTGAATAATTTCCATAGGGGGCGGGGGGGTTGACCATGGCTAAAATGATTTTTTTTCAATTAAAATAAAAATTGAATCCTTTGATTTTGATTCATATTATAAAATAAATACTTTATTAAAATTTTAAGCTATTTAGATTTTTACTCATCCATGAAGTGATGCATATTTTGTTTCACAGGAGTTGTTAATTGTTTATTGATGCATGATACTATTCACACTAGGGATTTGACATTTAAAACCGAGGGGTACAAAAAGTGTGCCCATGAGCACATATTCCTTGCCCTTATGTGTTGCTCCTGCCTTTTTTCGACGATTTTTATTTTATTTTATTTAAAATATCGTTATTATTTTCATCACTATATATTTATATTATATCATTACTAATTTGTCGGAAACATAGACTCATATGTACCTTCAATTTAGAACATGTAATTTTAAACATCTTAGAGTTATTGTAACTGACCTTTTCTGGGTAGATGACATGAGAGTCTCTGTTTCTGACAAAATCGAAATGACATGTTAAAGGGATACATCAATGAATATACATTACGACATTTTCCAAAAAAAAATGAAAAAAAAATCGTTGAAAAATGAGGTGGGAACTACCTATTGGTTGCCCCAAGAAAGCAGTGCCATTTTCCTTATATGTAGAGGAAAATAGGGTTGTCGTTGGCTACCTTGTCCAATTTTTCGATTTTTTATTTTTTTTGAATATACCGCAATGTATTTTCATCACTATATCCCTCTAATCGTCAAAAATAAAGACTCTCACAGCGTTCATCTAGAACATGACGATTATTACAACAATTCTAAGAGCATTAAAATTACTTATTCTAGATGGAGGGCATAATAGTCTTTGTTTCTGATTAAATTGGAATGTCATATTAGAGGGATATTGTGATGAAAAAACACGATGGTATTTTTGGGAAAAAATAAAAAAGACTGAAAATGAGGCGAGAACAACCCTAATTTTTCCATATATATATATATATATATATATATATATATGGAAAAAAGAGTACGCTCCATGAGAGAATGTAATTTACATGTTCCCACCATTTTTCACCTATTTTTTATTTTTCTGAAATGAAACCTAGTGGAATTTAGATCACAATATATAACAATGTTGTCATTCAAAGTTCGACTTAATTCGAAACTTCTATCTCCTCCATCAAGACTATCAAATTTTAACAATCTCAACTTGCTGAAATTGATCTCCTTCATAGGGAAATGTTAGGTGGGTGGGTGTGTGCATGCGTCCATGTCTGCCTGCATGCGTGCGTGTTCCAATAGGGTGTGTCCTTCTTGAGTTCAGGAAGGTCGCTCTTTTTTGTAGAAAGCATGAGTACTTTAATAGAATATATACAGTATGTATCATAACTGCACATTATAAACACAAAACCATGCACACACATTATAATACAAACACTAAAACCGCACATTATAATACAAATTGTATACATATTTACTAAAATCGTCATTTTTTTACAAAAACATAGACGACCTTCTTGAACTCAGGAAGGACCACATCCTATTAAAAGGAAATCCTATACATACAAACATACATATATATGGGGCATGTCGAATAGGATATGGTCATCAATAATAGGCACTAGATTCAAATATAATGACATCATCAATGAGTTTGTCGAAAAGTGTATTCTGATCATCAGCTTTGGCATTAATTTTGCATACCATTTAATATTTCAAAAATAGTAAATTTAGCTAGATCTAGTTTTGTTTTTTCGAAATCTTATTTAAATAATGTCCAATTTTGTATTGGACGACATTATGTGGAGCAGATGTTTCTATTCTCACATGTTTTTTTTTTGTATAATTCGAGGTTGTTTTTTTAATGATTGTATATTTTTTGTAAAATATGTAGTTAATTCAAAATTCATCAATCATTTGTAAAAATTGTATGCTCTTTGTAAAATGCAGTTCATATTAGCAATATATTAATTATTTTTAGGTTTTGGTTATTGATATCAAATTTGCTATCCTTTTTACATAAATGTATAATGCATGTTTTCAATATGTGTAATACACATCCATATATGTATAATGTACATCCAAAATGTGTAATGCACATCCAAAATTTGTAATACACATCAAATATACAAGATATATAAAAAAATACAATTGTCATTAGCATCCAATTAATGTGTAAAAATACTCATCAGATATGTATAATACACATCAAAATTATATAATATACATCAAAATTATATAATACACATGAAATATGTAAGATATAAAAGTTCATGGCCTCCTTGCATTAACAACACTGTGCTACACATCTTGTTATCTGATCTACATTTTACAGTCATCGCCTGCGTGAAGAACTTCCCACAGAGTCACAATGTCATTCCTCGGCAATTACGTGTGTCACCCATTTTCGCCTTGTCGATGAGGCTGCGCATGATGTTGAGAATCGCTCCAAGAAGCTTCGGATCATCATATCCATATCGACAATTGCCCATGTTGCCATCATTTGCAGCATTGTCGTTGTCGCCCGTAAGGACCACGATTCTGATGCAATGGAGGAAAGTACCTTCAACATCAAAATCAAGGTTGTGTGCTTCTCTATGCAAGTGTTATCGTTGTCGTCATCCTCCTCTTCCTCCCGCTCGTCTCTGTCGACATACCAAACGCTTCGTTAGCCTCCGTGGTGTCAGCATCACACATGCCCCTTGTCCTCCTCGTTGTATGGCTACATGCTACTATCTCTATCGTCTTCCTCCACGTGATATAGATATTGAAAGTGATCCATGAGGAAAATGAGATCAATGTGTTCTGTATGTTGCTCTACGTGTATCTTGATCGCGCATCACCATACTAGAGAAAACAATTCATCTTCTCCTACCCGGAGTTCAGCAACAGCGTTACCGTCATCCTCGTCCTCCTCTTCCTTCCGCTCGCCACCATCAACGCACCAAATGACGCTTCAACATGTCAAGATAATTAGGATTTCTAATTTTGGATAAGCAATTAAGGTGACATATTAATGAAAGAGATGAATGAGATGGTTAGATGTTATATTTAGATAATGTATTGAGATCAAAATGGATTTTTGTTTAATTTATAAATAATATAACATACCATTAATAACAATCATAAGATTAATTATAGAGTGATGGGATTGCTGATCTTCTTTAGGGATGGAAGGGTCATGTTCCATTGGAAAGATATCCTCTATATGTTTGTGCGTTTAATGAGATTACCTCCAATGGGGAGTTAGCTAATCTCACCTTTATTTTTTATTTTTAGTGTATTTTCTGGAAACATCTCGATGAATTTAGTCTACTACATGACAATATGTTGTCATACAAATTTCGTTAAAAATAGACATTCCTAACTTATCCATCTGTGAGGTGTCAATTTCAACAATTCTGATGCTGTCGAAATTTGATAAACTTGATGTATATGATAGGAGTCTCGCATCACACACACACACCTACTTTCATGCATTCTAGCTTTGGGATATACCACCTCTCAACATGACATTCAAACATAGTTTGTTATTGAAGTTAACGTTGAGAAATGCATGATTCATTTGCAACATGGTGTGAGGGACAACGAAGTATAAGGATAGGTTTGCTCCTACTTCTTATCCCTCGTGTTATTCTCATTATTTGTGTCATGAAGCTCTTCTCGTCAAGGGATAGTTAGCTTATCTTTCGGCCTCCCAAATTTTCCCCATTATGAACCACCTTCCCCTAACTTACAAACCTTATCTATACTTGTATCTCAATACTTACAAACCTTATCATCATTATCCCTCCTGTGTCAACCAAACAGAGAATAGCAAAACGCTTATTATTCACTCTTATTCGTCCATATCATCTTCTTCCAAACAAGCAGAAACAATGCCTTATCCCTTTTTATTATTCACCCTTATTCCTATGCCGACCGATCCTTTGGAGAATGGATCGAGGTGTTTATGCCGCCTCTGGGCCTTCTCGAGTTATATTTGGCATGGATGCAGTCAAAGACTACACCTAAGCTCACGGCAACCGAACACGTGGCACTAATAACCGGAGTTCTCAAGGTTGATGGCATGGAATGAGAGGAAGTGGTTTTATTATTGTTGCTCCGATCAAACAAGAAAAGGCGCTTAGTTTTTAGGCGATCGAAAGCTTAGACCTTCTCATGTAATGTAACGCTCTGGTCTGAACCATCCGAATCCGAACCCGAATTTCAACCGACTTAGGTCCGACGTGATTCGTTAAAAATTCAATTAATATTGAATGAACCCAGATCAATCCGCAGATCATGGATCGTATCCCGTCAGGATGTGATTAATTAAAAAGTGACCACTTTGAACCTCGTGTCACCAGAGAAAGTTCGTGACACATTCTGAATGGCAAAATGAACGGAGACCGTCATTAATTCTATATCGACGAATCAGAATCAACAGAATCGATAGTTTGTCGATTGTAGGTCATTTGATCGAATTTAGTAGTGAAATTTAATCATGATCGAAGCTGTATTTTCCGATTTCTGAACCAATCTTATATCAGGAAAATATGGATACTGGACTCATTTCGATCGACACTACAAGATGGTCGAAATGAGTCTTTATATGCCCGAATCAGAGACAAAGATGGTACTTGCGATTGCTTTAGTGTTCTATTAGAAATAAAAATGAAAGTTAGACAAAAAAAAATAAAAAAAAAAGACGGATACAATTTTCCCCCTCAAGTTAACAACACAACACCTTTTTTTTCAAAAAAAACTTGACACATGTTTTTTTTAACTTGACACGCGTCCCATATTCTTCCTTATTTATATCACCTTATCTCTTCTTCTTCCTCCGCATCTTCTTCTTCTTTTCTCCTCTCTTCTTCCCCCAAAATCCATCTTCCTCCTGGATCCTTGCTGTTGTTGCTGCTGTGATTGACCAATCTTTTCACCAATAAGAAAGTTCAAGGTACATTCTAAAACCCATTCTTGTTGTCCTCCTTGTAAATATTGGTGATATTCTATGTTTTATTCCTATATTATTTGGTCACTTCTTTAAAATGAATTTATAATTTATCTACACAAGCAAGTAATAGGCACTTGCTGCAACTCATATGCATATCTCTGATTATATATTTTTTTGGACCGATTCCTATAGGTGAGAATCCACTTGTATTTGTCTTTCTTGAAACCCTGCATTTTGAGAGGGTTTTGACAAAAAGATACTGTACTGTTGTTGTGTTGTTTTTGTTCTTCCTCTAATAGGTTCTGGATTTATACTATCTATTCTAAATAGTAAATACCTCTGTTAACTTCTTCTCGTAATTGATTTGACAAGATATAAGTAAGAGAAGCCTGTGGGAAATTGTATACAATCCTCCCTCTAAGGTCGTGTTTGGTTGGGGGTTTATCCCCACTTGGGGTAGGTTTACCTCAAAACCCTCATTTTTTCTTTCTTGTGAAACCCACTATCTATTCTTTATTTAATTATTAAATAAATTACTTTTCTTTCATTTATTCCATCAAAAATAATATATTAACATTATATCATCTAAAAATTATAAACTACTCAACTTCTACTCACTTTTCCAAACTTCAGTACAATCACATCACAATAACTACTCACTTTTTTAAACTTCGATACAATAATATCACAACAAATCCACCCCCAGTTTAACCCTCTATCCAAACACCAAAACACAAAAACGGGTTACATGCTACCAGTTTAACTCATCTTAACCCGCATACCAAACGCACCCTAAAGATATTGTACATCCCCCTTTTTCCAAGAGAAAAGAGAGTGAAAATTGATATGTTCACCTCTGTGATGATGTAAATATCGACCCAATGTTGATCAATGTTGTCAAACTTGGCGTTTAAAATGAAAAGATTTACTGTGGGTTAGATTCTAGTAAGTTATATAGTGGCATGGGTTGTGTTTGATTAACTTCCTATCATATATATATATATATAGATGTAATCAGATTTTTGATGATCAAGTGGCTTATTATATAAATAAATTTTAGGGTTTTGATCACTTGTGCCCCTCTGAGATATCGCAATTTCAGTTATGTCCCTATCTTTTTGGTAATATCAGTTGTGCCCCTCAATTCTTTCTCCGTTATCACTTGTGCCCTTCCGTCAGATTGACCGTCAATGAGTTGACTTAACCATGATTTTTTCAAATCTCGGTGCACTTAAGAGGGGTATTATTGTCCAGACACCTATTCTTCCTCCTCTTCCCCCATCCTCTTCTTCCTCCTCCAACCTCCTCCTCCTCCCTCTCCGCCCCGAGCTCCCCCGGCCCCCTGCCCCGAGCTACGCCCCAGCCTCCCTCCGCTCCCAGCTCCCCCTGCCCCCTGCCCCGAGCTCCGCCCCAGCCTCCCTCCGCCCCTACCTCCCCCGGCCCCCTGCCCCGAGCTCCGTCCCAGCCTCCCTCCGCCCCGACCTCCCCCTACCCCAAGCTCCGCCCCAGCCTTCCCCCACCCCCGCTCCAAGCTCTGCCCCAGCCTCCCCCCCCCCCCCCCCCCGACCCCGCCCCCGCCCCGAGCTCCGCCCCAGTTCAATCTGGAACTCACAGCTCAAGAAGGAACCTCCACGACGTGTTATGCAGATCGATAACAATGAGCAGCTCGTTCGCGCCAAGCTCCGAAGGGATCCGCCGCTCAAGCTTTTGAACTGTTGCCTCCACGGTGGATGGTGCGGCCAGGATGGGAGGCGCAGGGGAAGCGGAGGTGGAAGGGGGGGACTCGGACTAAGGCGGAGGGGCGGCAGGGGTGGGGGAGGTTGGGGCGGAGAGGGAGGAGGAAGAGGATGGGGGAAGAGGAGGAAGAAGAAGAGGATGAGGGAGAGGGTGTAAAATGACCACTGAACCCTTTTTTTTAAATTAATTCCGCTTATGTCCTCAAAGTTAATGTCCGTTTGCATTGTGGATGGACGGTCACTAACCCGAGGGACACAAGTGATAGATTAGCAAGAAGTGAGGGGCACAACTGATATTACCAAAAAGATAGAGGCATAACTAAAATTGTGATATCTCGGAGGGGCACAAGTGATGAAAACCCTAAATTTTAAGAAACCTCCTATCGAAATATGCCCCCTCTATTGGCTCGCACAAGAAGCCTTATTTTGGCACTCGTTGTTCTTAGCAATGTTGGTTATGATTTTGCAGACTCTTTTAGTCGAATCCTTTATTCTGTGATTTGATATTTTACTTGCTCTGAGTCTTGTTGGGAACCTGAGTAAAAATTGAGACTTATGTTATATTGGTTAATATCGAATATCTAATAGATGAAAGTAACATATATCTTTATTCTTACATGGTCAATGGATGTTGACTCGGATAATTGTCTAGTTGTGAATCAGTGATGTCAGATCTTTGTACTGGTCGAGGTGCCCTTTACACCTGACCGTGGGATGGTGCGGTGACCTCAATTGGACTAGAGTTAGGTTGCTCAGATTGGACAGCGGTCGCCTAGTGCGCATGTCTAGGATCCTAGTCTCTTCCCCGATTTTATCGCGAGCTCGTATTTTTCCGCATCCTTGGGATCCATGAGTTTTCACTTGACCAGTATCGCTGACCCTGAGTTCTGTTATGTTTTCTAGGCTGGAGGATCCTTGATTTTTCTTCGAGTTTTTTTAGCCCATTCCTACACTGGTTCAGAGAGGAGCAGAGTGACTCAGACCAGGGAGTCTCTCACACCCGCCTCAGGAGTCGTAGTTGGAGTTTTTGGCTACCTTCCCCTATACTGCCTTCCATTGGGGAAGCGAGAGGGATGAATATCTTAGGGGGGCTTCTTCACCGCTTGAGTTAGTTACTGTTCCGCCAGTGGACTTTGGTGAGGTAAAGATCGTGATATGGAAATTATCAACAATCATCTATATTTCAATGAGATCTATCATTACATCCTACAATTGACATCATAAAATTATGTGACATAAATCTAGGTCATTTACTCTGACATCATCTCATAATCAGTAAATGAATTGCTAAACATTGATCTTGGGGTATGGTGAATGAAAAAGGGATTAACGTATCGATTAGTTAAATGACCTTTTTCCATGCAAGTAGTTAAATTACTATATGAAGTCATTACATGTCACTTGCTTCCTTTTGTAACCATTGAACCTCCTTTCTGTTTTTAATATTTAATGGTTGTACTCAACATTTGTTGGCGTCTCTTTGTCCCTAATATGGATGGCATGGAAGGCACCTGTGGCACAATACTCTTCGCTTGGTGTTCAGATAACGTTTCCTTTTGACGGTACAAAGAACATACTTGTATAGACAGCTATATTTTTGTGTTTCTTTCTCTTCTGCCATGTTTTTGAGATATATGTAAAAAGCATTAAATTTAATTACTTGTGAGACATGTTTACTACGTGAAAGTCAATGCAATGTTTCTTTGGTGACACATGCCTTGATGTGGCTTGTTATGTCACTGTGAATGTCATTCAAACTCGTGAAAAATTTCCCGTCTTTTCCGTAACTTGATGCGATCAACCGTGAATTAAATAATGCAAATATTGTAGGCATCACATCTTACTAGGTTTGGTGTCCCTCTTTCGTTCTTGCCTTCCCATTCTTCATGTGCAGGGACGTTCTGACCCATTATTTCAGGTCAACGGATCGATCCGACCCGTGCCAAAAGGTACTGAGCTATATATATGAGTAACGGTACCATGGAATCATCCAACAAAACTCATGTTAAATAAGTTATAGAAATTGTGTTAAATCTTTGTCATTAATATTTTATTGGTTGTAGGACAGTAGTTAATTGATACGCCGAGCTTCCGCGTGATACACAAGTTAATGGACACATGGCTGCTAATTGTAACATTTGGAGGCTCATTGAAGCATAAATTTCCACGTTGTTACAATATGCATGGTTTCAGATTTTGACAAAATTTCGACAAAATTTCGATTTCGACAAGTCATTGAAATCTCGAGCGAAATGGCGATATGAGAGCGATTTCGGGTTATTTCTTCACAAATAGTGGTCGATATGGACAAATAATTGTTAGCTACTATTCCTTTGGTAAGAGAATCGTCTAACATATCACTTGCAGGTATATAGAGTACCGTAATTTCCTTTTTTTGCCAATATATATTGTATATAGTGATGCTCGATTTCAATGTGTTTTCCTTTGTAACTATTAGCCCCATTATTGATGAAGTTTATTGCAGCTTGATAGTCACAATACATTTCAACTGACCCTTTGATCAATCTGATGCTTAGATTCTTTAGGAAATGCTTGATCCACACAACATGAGTGGTGGACATACTACATGCAATGTACTCAACCTCCTGTATATGTCGAGATACACATCCTTATTTCTTACTATCTCAAGAAACGATTGCACCACTAAATATGAACAAGTTGATCCTAATAAATTGAACACCCCAAGTCGGGTGCGCGCCAAGCCACAGCCTGAAAGAATCCCCATTCTTGACTGTGTCACAGAATTGCTTGAGCACCACGCTACTTTCTACCTGTCAATTGATTATTTTTCCTTTTCCGTAAACCTGAAGAATGCTAGTACTAATTACTGCTAAAACTTAATCACAACTGTGTCCAAATCATGGTCACAAGATTAATTAAGCCGTGATATATGAGTACCGATATGGCAATATGTCCCGATTTTCAGGCATTTTCTTCACAAATGCTCGTCGATATGGACGATATTTCGGTGATATATCATCGAAATACCGTATCGATACGATATTGAAACGATATCGATATTGATACGGCCTTCCTCATCCCACCGACCACCCGATAAAACACCACGTCGGCTATCCTGTTTAGTAATTTTCTGCCTTTCTGTAAACACAGACACAGTCGAAGCTAATGGCTCTGTTTATGATCAATGCTCGGCCATTGCATGATTGAGATGGCCTCTGTCAGAAACGTGAGCAGAGCGTCAAAAATCCCGAGCAATCGGAGGGTAAAAGATCGAGGGGAGCAGAAAGAAGGGCATAAGTAGTAGTATTCGCTGCAGCTCTTTCAAATGGACGTAATTTAATGTCTCTGGTTGGGCCCCCGCGGTAGGTATGAGCGATCATCCACTATTTAAGGTCTCCTCGCGCTAATCTTTATGCCCGGAATTGGGATGGCTGACGAGGCATCCGAGCAGGAGGTCCATTTCATAGGGGTAATGGCTGTCTGTTCATGATCAGGTTCTTGCATTATTTGATTGGGTGCACATCCTGAGAATAATTTCCCTGGTGATATGAGGGGAAGGAAAACTTCCCCGTACTCATTCACCTCGTTGTTATTTGCCGAAGATTGCAAAACTTCGACCCATTTGATCAAACTGAGTCCGAACTATTGACATATCGGAGATCGATTTGGCGAACATCGGAGCAAGGGGTATCAAGCCCAACGAGTCGAATCGACTCCAACTCTAGCTCAAACTCGATAAGAAATTTTAGGCTTGGGCTATATAAGATTCAAGCCATGGAAAGCTAGTTCAAGCTCGAACTCATCGAGTTCGATCTGGCTCAAGGCCTCTTAACAAGTCATGATTCTAATGAACTGGCTCACGGGGCTCTTAATGAGCTGGCTCACGAGCATCTTACTGAGCAAGAAGCCTCTTTATAAGCTGGCTCACGAGCCTCTTACTAAGTTGGCTCACTTAGCCAATAGCTCATATATCATATATTAGCCAAAAGTAAGCTGGAGCATGGGCCAGGGCCTATCTGACCTAGCCCGTTGCCCGACCCGCTCAAGCCCGACCCAAGCCCAAGCTCACCGTCGATATGGGTAGGCCTGGGCCGCCATTTTGGCTGATTTACCAAATCAGACCAGGCTCAGGTTTGCACGAGCCCGAACCCAAAGCCCACGAGTCGGCTCGGATTCTGGCCTGAAATCGGCCCTACTCGAACCCAGGCCCGACCCGACCCAACCCCCTATTTCCAAATCCCTGGCCCTAGTCCCTGAACCCACCCCCTCCAAATTCCCAACCCACCCAACTCGTTGTCGCCTCCCTCCCTCCCCTAGGCTCCTAGTGAAAGCCACCGCAAGAGGCTCGACTGATCGGGCAACCCCTTCCTTAGTCCCTCCCTAGGCTCCCTTTCTCCACTGTTGGACCACCGTGCAACCTAGACAATCCATCGTCGCTACCACCTCCCTCAGCGAAGGTTGTCGCAAGAGTCTCGGACGACCCCTTCCATCAATCTCTCCCAAGTTTCCCTCTTCCACTGATGAACCACCAAGCGACCTAGACAAGCCATCGCCACCGCATCACCTCCTCTATCTCCCTCCCTTTGTCCCCACCCAACGCCTACCACCGCCACCGTACCACCTCCTCCCTCTCCCTCCTTATGTCCCCACCCAATAGCCACCATTGCCATTGCCATCGTGCCACATCCTCCCTCTCCCTCCCTCCGTCTCACCCAACATCAGCCACTGTCACCGCACCATGCTGCCACCTCTTCCCTCTCCCTCCCTCCCTCCCTCCAAAGTCCCTCCATGAGTCCCTCAATGAGCCATGGGTCGACCTGACCCAGCCCCCGACCCATCATGAGTCGGGTAGGGCTCAGGCTTGAGTCCAGTTGTTGAGAAATAATGGGTCTGGGCCCGGCCTGTGCACCGATTCCATAGATGGGCCTGGGCTGGACTATGTTGGACCCGGCCCGAGCCCGAACCATGTTTCCCCCTAGCCAAAAGGCTATGAAAGGTATGCTTTGTATAAAAGAGGAGCATGTCTCTATATATAGTTGTTATGCCCCTTTCACTTCTTAAGCTCAATCAATATGGGACTAGAACATGTTATCAGTTCATGCTCTCATCGAGTTATCGAGTCGAGTCATCTTCAACTTGGTCTAGACTCGATAACCCTAATGAGTTGTAAACTCAACTCAAGCTCAGGCTCGATAAGTTTTTGAGTCGGGCTCACAAGTTCTTAATGAGCTGAGCTCAAGTTGAGCTCATCGAGCCCGAGCTCTAAACACCCCAAGTAAGGGGCATTGTTGTATCTATTGCAGTGATAGTCGTCAGTGGTAGGATGAGTCATCGTAGATTAAAGAGTGAGCATCTGTCACATGAAGTTTCATTTGAAGATCGCAACATCACATGTACTTAAATATCCCAATCATCGAAGCTCCAGTGATCCTTCAATTTCAAGTCCAGCATCTGGAATGCATCAACGCGTGTCTGGAGAAGCCCCATTGAATCTGTAGATCGAGGTCTTCATCAATCGAATATTCATCAGAAGTTTCGTCGTCCGTCAAAACTTCCATAGTCGAAACCATCCGATCGAGGAAGGATGAAACACAGGATCTATGTGGAGGATCGAACGAACTCGCGTCTAGATCAGTTCAATTGGGGAAGAACAAGCATAAATCCATATTGCACATCCTCGTTCGATTGTCAGCATGAGCAATCACAATCGCATGTCGCCCCTCCAAGACACATGTGAGCTACATGTGTAAAATGGAGATATTTTGGGAACAATTGCATGAATATCTCCGATAGAATCTTTATCTACATACAAGTCATATGTTAGTTACTAAAGGCACATGCACATGTGTCTGTCACATTTGCACTTTTATTTGTGTAATATTCACAAAGAGGACAAAGAGGGCACATGTGCAAAATATCCACGTGAGCAGTCACACGCGCCCTTATGTTTTTGCATGCTAGCCCCTCCTTATTTTAGTAATTTACGAGATACCTCATAATTTACTCTATATTACATATTAGCCCTTTACATGGTGTATTAAATCTCTTTGTAAAATTTTTATAAAATAATATACTTAATATAAAAATCAAACAAAAATACCTATTAATACATATTAACATACTATAGAACCGTATACACATTTTTTGAAAATATAAACATTTAATATTTTCATAATTCAAAAATATTATATAGAAATAATCACAAACTTATAAGATGCATAAACAAATATAAGTATACCTCCCAAATTGTAAAAAATATAATTTATTGAAATAAGTTTGTAATTTTAAACATATTCCTATATATAAATTGGGTGTACTCATATAAATATTTTACAGAATGTAAGTATAGATATTTTTAAAGAATTTTAATAATAAAATTATAGTACAGATAATTTAACCTAATTTCGAGTATTCAATTTATTCCCTTTACTCTTCTTTTATTTTAATCATTTTTCTCCCGTCGCGAAGTGAGAGTAACATCCTAGTATATATAAAGTGAACGCAAGTTAAATTCAGAGAATAAAAAAGGCTTTATACATTAAGTTGCATAAACCAGTAGATGACGTACTCGTAAAAGAAATACATTACATGTATTTTTTTCACAATGGTTAGAT
Source organism: Ottelia alismoides (assembly GCA_037367405.1). Lineage (NCBI taxonomy): Eukaryota > Viridiplantae > Streptophyta > Magnoliopsida > Alismatales > Hydrocharitaceae > Ottelia > Ottelia alismoides. The sequence goes on along the minus strand of JAZKJV010000557.1, from coordinate 1,014,598 downwards.
AAAATATAATTGTAAAAAAAATATACACAAATATCGATACATATTTACCAGTATTAAAGTAATATATGCATCTGTGTATATTTTAAAATATATACGAATACATGTATATTAAAATATGTATAAAAAAGATACGATAGGAGATTGGATACATACATATCTATATTCAATTACAAATTAACGTTGATATAAGGATATCAAAATATATATACACGGTAAATGTACTTATTTCATATCGACTATATCAAACATGGTTACCAATGACTTTGTAATTATATTTTCATAAAAATCAGATACCGTTCTAAGTATTACCGATATCAATATCATACATGTATCTGTATCTATTTTAAAAATGTGACTATAGATTATGACTTAGATTTATATTTTAAATTAAATATACATATACCAGTACAAATATTTACGAGTACTAAAATGATAGCAGTATATGCATACATTGTAAAACGAATCTGAATACATATATCAAAATATGTGTTAAAAGGAATTTGGAAGTGGATTCAATACCCATACATTCATATTCTTTTTTAAAACTAAAGTTGGCATAATAAATATTATATTAGATAGATATACTGAATATATTTATTTAATAAAAGTCTATCATGTAATGATTACAAATAAATTTATAATTACATTTGTATAGCTAAATAGATACATGGATACGGATTCAAAACGTATGACCATCATTGGTTTGTCTTGGTTGTTCTTTGGTTGATCTTCACCTCTTTTGTATATGACCATCATTTTGATATGGGTATATTTCTAGACTTGCATTTCTTTATGTTTGATCTACTAGATGTTTACTATACGCGTAGAAGATGTTGTTGTATCTTTTTTGTGTTATTCTGGGATTTTTTTTCCATTTTTTGTGCTGTTTTGTTTTATTATTTTAATTATATATCGTTGAAATGGATGTTGTGTATTTTTGAGGTATTACATCATTGTTTGGGATTTTTACAGAAGTATATACAACACATCTCATCTTCTTTTTATAAAAAAATGCTTTTGCGAATGGAACACTCAATTCTTTTTTTTCCAATGATTTTTGCTATTATGGATATATTTGTATCTAGAATGATTTACTATCTACTTCATGTGTTGAATAATATGATGATAACTTCAACATTTTTCTATAATAAATGAAATAGATCCCCCCCCCAAAAAAAAAAAACCAAATTCAAGGTTGTTTGTACAAGGAAGTCCCATATTATTTGCTTGCAACTCTTTTAGTATTCTTTCGAATAATTTTATATTTTATGCACTTGTTAAAGAATATGATGATATTATGTTATTAGAAGTTCATGTTTAGATTTATTAATGAATTGCTGGAATTATTGAAGGTTAAGATATTCATGGATAGACGACTTATTGAATTGATTTTTGGATTTAGTTTAATATACTTGTAGCCTATTGTTTATGTGGTTTTTTATGTTGATATTCGAGTTTAGAAATCTTTTACATACATCTATGAAAATGTTGTCCTTATACATAGGAAAATGATCAATATTTATTAGGTCTATGCTTCATATCTTCTTGCATATGTGATTCACTTTAAAACATTTATGCTTTATATTCTATATGCATTTATTTTTTTCATATTAATTACTGAAGTTACTACAAGTTTCTTTAAAGTAATAATTATATATGATCTTAGAATAAGTTATGTTGTATCTATATAGATGCTACCCTTTTCTACCGTAAAGTCGGTTCAATAGAATTGTAGTATACTGTTTCTGTGGTTTTATATGAAGATATTTAAGTTTGGAATTTTTTACATGCATCTACAAAGATGGTATCCTTATATATGGTAAAGCGATTAATTTTTTTGAAGGTCTATATTTCATATCTTCCTGTCTAGCTTATTCATTTTAAAAATTTTATCTAAAATATTTTATATGCATTCATTTTTTCATGTCAATTAGTGTAGTTGCCCCATGTTTCTTTCAGGTAATCATTATATATGATTTCGCCAACGAAATTATAGTTCGTCCCCATTAATGGCTCGGGCATCGACCTAGGAATAATCAATTCTAAGATTATTGAGAACTGATAACTCATGATCAACTTCCTTTCTTAGTACCATACCACCATGGGAATTCGAATCCCCACTACCTCCTTGAAAGAGATATATCGTAAACTGCTAGACGATAGGGGGCATACTTTCGATCGCCATCATATTATGATCATAGTATGAATGGTTTTTAGAATTATCATGTCAATATAAATAACGTAACAATATGGCTAAACTTGGAAAATCTTTCCTAATTTCATAGATTTTTTTTAATAGTTTATGAATGAATCATACTATTTGTTTATATTTGTTTATTCCATTTCACTAGAACTTTTGATATTTGGAAAATCTATTATTTACATTATTCATGGCGTACGCAAGATGTTCGATGAAATGGTTGTATTGAAAATATAGGTAAAGTTGTGGCAGACTGTGCATGTATAATGTAATGTATACATACAAGTTTTATAACCCAAATAGAGTCGAATTTTTTAAATAAAAATAGAGTTGAATTTTTAGGATCAGTGACGCAGATTAGGTTAGTATTTTAGATCAAGGCAACATTTTGTTTTTGTAAATACTTGTGAGACACCATGGGCCATGTTAGGGGGAGCAGAGCCTCAAGGAACCCCATACACATGCCTTCCTGCTCCCCTATCTCTATGCACCAAAATACACAAAGGACATTTCTAGGGCAAAAGGCCATGTGAATATTGGTGTATATTAATATATATGGATCTATGGTTGAGGATGACAAAAAAATATGGTGAATTGTTAATTTTTGTGCATGTTGGTGTATACAAAAATCGGCACCTGTTGAACATCTCATCTTGTAGATGATGCATATCCGTATATTGGATGTTCTCTTTTTATTTTGATGTGTGATTAAGATGTAATGATAACAACACCGAGCAATGGATGCTAATCATATGGATGGAATAAAGGGATGGGGGATTTTCTCCTTCTGCCTTTAATTATAAAAACTGTAGTGCTTCCATTATCTATATCTATACTAAAGCTGGGTTCTCCCAGCTTTAGCACTTACAACGCCACGTGGATAGCCCCTTCGAGCATCTGATTCTCCCGACGTACCTCTCTCTCTCATTCTCTCTCCCAACACGTGCATTCCCTCTCTCTCCCAGTACCACTCACTCACTCTCATTCTCTCTCCCTCGCTATCTTAATCTCCAACTTATGCCTTTGTCTTCTCTCTCTCCCTCCCTCCAACTTTTACCTCCCAACCGGTCCCCTTGAAGCCCTTTCCCTTTCGCCATCGCCAACGACGCTTCAAGTGTCGCTAAATCACAGCAGTGAAGCAACGATCGCACCATCTTCTTTGAAAACCCCCTTCTCTCCGTCCGATGACATGTTAGTGATGAAGCAGATCCGGGCAACCCATCTCCCCCACTGTCGCAAGGTCGACGTCCATCCGCTGCTCCGTATCGTAGAGGACATCTTGTAGAGCGGGAAGCCAACCGTAGTGGTACACCCTCATCGGCCCATCTTCTGTAAAAACCCCCTCCTCTCCAACGGACAGTTGGAATCCTCTGGCTCTCCCATGCTCCCCTCCCCACCAGGCATTCTCTCTCATCCTCCTTTCTCAGGTCATAGCGCACAAGACAAACCAAGGTGTCCCCTTCCTCGATTTATAGAAGCCCCTTAATAGAAAGAAGAGCATGAAGGAGGAGGAGCCTGTCGATGACGAGCCCCCCGTCGAGGTACCCAATGGATGGAAGCTGGAGAATCTACGCCCCCTGGACGACATGAACAATTCGTTGGTGCGAGCCTTTACTGCGATCGAGCCTCCACGAGCCGTCACGATGTTGCGGCCATAAACCCTGGAGCTTATATCCCATGCAAGATCGTCAACTTTTTTTAGGCTTAAATTTTGGGACACGCACACTTTCTTCTTCCTGGTATGTTAATTCATTTAAAGAAAGTGATATTTTTGGATGATGATGTGATTGTTCAGCAGGATTTGTCCTCTTTATGGAATCTGGACATGGAAGATAAAGTAATCTGAGACATTCTATATTGTGGTGTTCATTTTGACCAACTAAAGCAATACCGGGGCAGTAGTAATGATTCCTGCACTTGGATGTCCAGACTGAATATCGTTAGTTTCGAAAAGTGGAGGGAGAGTGACATTCCTGGATCTTACGTAAAAGCTTCTTCAAGAGGTAATTCAATGTAGACACTTTGTGATGGAAGTTACAAAGTTCAGCATAGTATTGTTGTTAAGAGAGCATGTTTGGTGTGTCAGTGATATCTCAATCATTGCTAAACATTGTATGGGTTCTCATCTTCATACCCAATAAAATCTGATCTTTGAGACCCACCTTTTTCATTTTACTCCAATCAACATTCCATTCTTATCATCCATCGTTTTCCATTCCATTTCCCAATTCAATTCAAACCATTGTACCTAACCTCAAAGGTGTGGTCTTCATTCTGGAACAGAAGATGATATTCTTATGCCTTTTCACAACATGAAGTTGAAGGCGGGGAGGCAAGATCCAAATGATTGTGGTACCATCAGTTTAATCCTTTTCTGATCAGATTTTTCTGGACGAGAGAACCATCTAGAGCTTCCGTTATTCACCTTCACTTGGAAGCTAACAACTCCAAGCCTTGAAGGCCTTCTCCAGTGTGAGATCCATGAGTAGAATGAGCGGCACCTGAAACCTCCAATCATTTAGATGGAACAACTCCCCTTCTACAATGCCCCCCATCATATGCAAGCATACCAATGCTGGTCTCCGCATCTAGGTCTACAAGTAATGTTCTAGAGACATGTTAGATTAATGTACATTTCTTGCTCCAGTTGTATTGTTGTTTGGTGATCTGATGTTGCCGGAACTGTGTGTTGGAACAATGGGGACACGTACGGGAAGGGTGTCGATGATATCGACAAGATACAACTTGAAAGAGATGGGGATGAAGGAGGAGAGAATTCGATACTTTTTATGAATTTGTTGAATAGTACTATAATTACTATTTTATAATGAGTCCATACATGTAACTTAAATGGTATTTATTTTGCAGAACATATCATATATGCTAAGAGAAATGTATATTACCATCTTATTATGTGTTCGCGAAATATTTACCTGGACATTCATGTAGAGAAAATGCACACAGAAAATATGAATGCTAACTTACAATAAAAAGTAGAAATATATGTGTATCATCTTTACATGACACTTTTATCTTGAGACCTCTCTCAACCTTTTCTCATTTTCCCTTCTCTTTCATACTCTCTCTCTCTCTCCACTTTTTCATATTTAAATTTTAAAAATATTTATACCACATTTTCATATGTATATAAGAATCTTAAAAATAATAATGCATAATAAAACTTTTCGTGAATATGTAAGATATTTGGTCCAAGAAATTAACTATAATTCAATTCATAAGTTTAAATTTCAAAATATATTTTATGTTTTTAAAAGATTATATGGATGGTAAAATATAAATTCATAAACTCATATATTTTTTAAAATTTATGTTAATATTTCTTCCTCTCAGTTTTATATTTAGATTGTAACGTATACTTTCAATTATTATTTCTTATAGGTTATCTATCTATATATTTCAAAAAATTCAAAGATATATAATATCTCAAAATAAATAAATTAGAAAGGCATGTTTTTTTAGGATAAATGTTGTATTAACATATACTATTTTGATATCTAAAATAGGTCCAACTTACAGTTGTATTTTATTTTTTCAATTTAAGAGAATATAAAGTGCAGTAATATAATAAAAATAATAAGTATGTTCTCTAAATTATTGAGATACACCTACTTTACATGATTGACTAAGCTTAATATAAATTCATAAACTCACTATATATAATTTTTTAAACTATATTCCTATTTCTGCCTCTCAATTTTATATTTAGATTGTAACATTTGCTTTCAATTTTTTTAGCTGGTCTATCTATATATTTTCCAAAAAAATCAAAGATATATAATGTCTCAAATAGATTACAAAGCCATATTTTTAGATAAATATTTTTTGTTAACATATATTATTTTCGATATCTAAGATAGATCCAACTTATAATTGTATTTTCTTTTTTAAAAATTTGGAGAATATGGAGTGGAAGATTTCTAAAAAATATCCTTAGGAAAGAATATAATAAAAATAATAGATATATCTTTTAAATTTTATTGAGGTGCACCTACTTCACAAGATTGACTACACTTACAAAGACATTCCGTCCAACTATATATATACTTACAAAGGTATTTCGTCATACTATATATAGGGTAAAATGGGGCTGCTCCCATGGGGGGAGCTAACTTGGCTTCCCCCATGCCATTTCACCCGTTTTTTTATTTATTTTTTTTTTGAAAATTTATTCCGTGGATTTTCATCAATATATCCCTATATTATGTCATTAAAATTTCACGCAACACAGAGACTCCTACGACCTCCATCCAGACGGGGTCATTTTTAGCAATTATGTTACCGTTAAAAAATGACTGTCTGGATGGAGGCCGTAGGAGTCTCTGTTTCGCACGAAATTTTAATGACATGATATAGGAATATAGTGATGAAATTCCACGGAAGAAATTTATGAAAAATACAAAAAATCGGGCGAAATGGGGCGAGGGGGGCCAAATTAGTTCCCCCATGGGGCAACCCCATTTAACCCATATATATATATATATATATACACACATATATATATAGAGAGAGAGAGTTTAATGGGGCTGCCCTCGCGTCGTTTTCGGTATTTTTTATTTTTTTGGAAAAATATCACCATGTATATTCATCCCTATATCCCTCCTATACGCCATTCGAATTTCGTCAGGAACAGAAACTCCTACGACCTCCATCGAGATGGTGTCGATTTAAAAAATCCTGTTACAGTTAAAAAATGACTGTCTGGATGGCTTGGGGCTGCCCATTAAACTCATATATATAAGAGTAAAAGATGAAAATTAGGTCCAATTAAATGTATTCCTCATAATAATTTCTTTACATATTTGTTATATTAATTTTAAATTTTACTCTAAAACCATATATTAATAGTCATATAACTAATGCAGAATTCGTAATATTAACACATGAATAACCTACTTACACGTCTGTTCTAAAAAGTTTCAAGGTTTAATAATTTTCTTATTTTACATTTTAAAAAAATTGTATAATAAAAATAGATACATAACCCGCTGCGAAGCGCGGGCATGCATCCTAGTTGGTTTGATGTTGCAGCACAAACTTTGTACAGATGTACATACATGTGCTTCGCAGGAATGGAGAAGGTCCATAGAGTTTTATAGTTACGAGGTGATGAATTGTGGTTGAGGCTAATTAAGGTGGTTAGAGATGATGTAGAATGGAAATGGAGTTGAGAAACATTCAAGAGAATTCAAAAATGTGGGGGTTTGCGATTTGCTAATATTTGTTGGAGTTTGAATGGGTAATTGTGGACGGAGTTAGTTGGAGAGGAAAGGCAACGTTTGATGATTGGCAGTTGATTGATGATCGACGGTAGATGAATAATGGGTCATGCAGACGGAGTTGGTGGGCATCGAGCACAAACTCAGGGCAGGTGTGGACAAGGTGGTGAGCTGGGTTTGCATGCATATAAGGGGAGGGTGTGAAAGGAAGAAGGTAATATTGAGAGTCAACACTATGAAGATGTAGATGCCCAATGAGCTTTGAGTTGACTAACCTAAAATAAATAAATAAATAAATATACATATACAATAAAATTACATATAAAATACAAAACTAAGACTTTGTTAAATTAAATGTAAAACACTTAAATTATAAATTATCTTCATAATGATGTATGGTACAATAATCAATAATAAAAGATGATGTAGAAATCTTGTGAAAATTGAAAAATACATGTACATTTTACCTATAATACATATTTTTAATTGCAATTCCTCAATTTTACATAAGAAGTTGGTATCTATTTTATAGTTGCTTACTTATGTAAAACTATATAAAAGGGGATCAAAGCATCCTTTGCAATGCGCGAGGAGGAGTGCATTCAGAAAGAAAGCCTTGGCACGGTCAAAACCATGCCTCCAAGTTGTAAGAAAAAGTCTCGTTATTGATCGAGCCACGAAGCAAGCTCTTCCGAATACGATTGGTGCGGGAGTGGGGACATAATAGCTCACCATAAATGTTATTATTTGACAGTAGCAGTTTTCTCTATTAATTTAAAATGGTAACATATTTGTTAACATTTAAAATTATATCATTTCGCAGTACTTTATTATCAGTGTTATCCACTTTCTCATTCATAAATTGGTTGCTATTAGATATAAAAGTTGTGATAATCATATTGATCTCATTTCTACTCATTAAATCACAAATACTATGACTATTTGTTAATATCATATTTCACTTTGTTAGCCAATTTCGTGTAAGTTTCTAAGCTATTGAATATTGAAATTAAATGTGCACTCCTTAGTCCTTATGTATATGACATAAAATTAGTAGTTGATAATATTTATGTTACTTTAAAACTTTAAAGGCTATGGTGATAAATCATATCACAATTAAATTTAATAAATAAATCTAAGTTATTGAATATTGAATTTAAATGTGCACTCCTTAGTCCTTATGTATATGACATAAAATTAGTAGTTGATAATATTTATGTTACTTTAAAACTTTAAAGACTGGTGATAAATCATATCACAATTAAATTTACTAAATAAATCTTTTAAATCTAAAAATATCGAAGCAATTTAAGGTGCCTTTTTAGTAACCAAAATGGAGCCTACAGATTGCAATATAATTTTAAAGCTCCATTTCCTTATGTATATAATAAAAAATTTATCTTTAATAATATTTATGTATATTAAAGGAGGTGAAGATAATTATTATTACAACTAAATTTAATGAATAAATATTTTAAATCTTAAAATGGTGGGACAATTTAGGATGTTTATTATTAACCAAATTTCAAGCTTTTAAGTAATTAATTGAAGTTATTGTGAAATTAGAATCCTTATAAGACAATTTATTTTTTATTTTCATTCATAAATGTTATTTTGGTCTATTTTTACTTTATATGCATTCATTTTATGATGGAGGTTGTGGTTAGTCCTATGAGAAGAAAGTCGAATTTTTTCATCTTAAACAACTGGCCACACTCTTCGGGATGGACAAATACAACTTTTTAGTTTTTATTACTAATAGTTGTCAAAATTTTCCATCTTCGTAAGGAAAACATATTGTATCATTAAGGTATCTTTGCTAATATATTCAATTTGAACCTCATTTTGATTAAATGAATGTGATAATTATATTATTGATTAGATTCTTACTCAAATTAGATTTAAATATGACAATTGATTGCTAATATTTCGTTTCTCTTTATGAGTGGCATTATGATCTTATATGCTCTATATTGTTTATTGGTGAATTTAGATGCCATCGTTATATATATATATAATATTTAAATTCCATCTAAAATAGTAAGTTAATGACAATGATAAAAATTCTTATCACAACTAACTACAACGAGTAAAATTATTTAATCTTAAAATGGTGTGGCATCTTATGATAAGTTTTGCAGAATCAAATTGTAAAATTTTAAGGATAAAATATAAGTCGTTGTTGGGTCTATGTTTAGCCCTGAGGGTTCTCCCTAAACCTAAAATGAAGGTAAGGAAGGAGGAGCAATAGATACATATTCTCATTCCGTGTCTCACCATGAAAAACAGACCAGCTAAAGCAACTACATAGTTCCCAGCTATGTATCTAAAGGCGCTGAGCCAAGTCGAGTCCTACTATATATCTAAATATCTAAAGTTCTAACGAGGGTCGACCGTCTAGATACATAATTGCGATCTTTGTTAAGGTGGCACATGGATAGAATAGGTTGGGATGGTTTTTAGACAGTTTGTAAGAAAGCAAACGTGATAAGAGTTAAATAGTGGCTGAACTCTTCTATTGTAGGTACTATATAGTCCCTTTAGATTGTGTATACATACATTATCTGATTACGATCACACGCAAATTGCCAATTGTGCAGAGAACTTATTTGGAAGAAGAAAAAATCATGTACTGAAATTATTATAAATAAATGTAAAAAATGGGATTATTTGTTCCATCTTATTCGTCATCTACCATTACTCAGAGGATCTAGCAGCTGTTGGAATATTGTATAGGATGTTACCCTGTAGGTTTTATTCTTTTTTTCTACCATGTTTGGTTGGAGAATAGGCCCTGGAATAAGGAGCCAATTCTCCTCCCGACACGGTTCTCAGTGATACGACTATTCTCCATTATTCCATCTTATTTCACTCTTATTCATATCCTTATCCCACCTTACATACCTTTATTTCACCTTATTCTCCTTATTCCTATCCTCTAGGCGAACAAAGAATAGACCCTTATTCTCCTTATTCCCCATCCTTATTCCTTCTTATTCCCGAATTGAACGCAAGGGTCTGATTGGTAGGGGAATAGGGATAGGAATAGTCTCTTATTCCCTTCTTCATTTATTCCTCCTTATTCCATTCCCTTACTCCCCTTCCCGTATTTTCCTCTTCTCTTATTCATCCATATCCACTTCCTTATTCCCCTTCCTCTCTTCTCTTATTCCTCTTTATCCACTAACATATAACCGTTGTTCATTATCTCCACATGTGCCAACTGAACAGAAAATAAAACTTACCTACCCTTATTCTTATCTTTTTAGCCGAACAAAAATAGTGCTAATTCCAACTTATTTTCCATATTTATTCATGCTTATCCCCGAACCGAATACCTCCCTATATTTACTGGGAGACATGACTAGAGTGTAGAGGTAAAAAAGGTTCCAACTACAACAAAACATTCTCGTGGCAACTAAGTCATAACGATAGAACTTTTTAGCAACCAAACACACCTCTCTATCAACGAAAATCCATTGCCCAGACGTTCACAGTGAAATTGGTGTGACACATCACATGAAAATTATCCGTTGCCATGAATTTGTAGTAACAGATTATCGGTAGCATCAAAGTTATGACTATCGTGTCTTCGTGGTCTTCCTTCATATTATATGGATCGTGCCCAATCTTTGTCAAGCTCGCATGCAGCCTCTCACATTTCGTAGTAATGCCAATCTGAACCATATGTATATGATGGTATGATTACCATCATGGTATCCGGTATCAAAGAACTTAGGTAATGATTCAATTAAACTTTAAAATTCTTTTTAAAGTTTGAATTACTTTGCAGTGAACTTAATCTTTTTATTGGTCATAGAAAACATCAATGGAGGAAGAAGGGGAGGAGAATAGTGAAACAGAGAAAGAAATGATAGCATGACCTCGAAAAGAGCTTGTGAAGAAGTCCAAGGCTTCTACCATTTTTAATCTTTTCGGTTTATTAAAAAAGATTATTGTGAAATATATTAATTGAAATATTAAAATCCTAAAGATTTAGTTGCATGTATTATTTGCGCTTTTCTTGTTGTATCTTATTTTTGAACATTTAGTTGTATGTACATTTTTGTTGTTGTATATTGATATTATCATATTTTCACATTTTTCTTTTATTGTGCGGGTATATATGTTTGTATCTTTCTTTATCAATTTACATCAGTTAGTATAAATTCATGGAGCAGGTCATGAAACCCCATCAATATATCGTAGGGTTCATCATGACAGGAGCCTTTGCTCATGGAGCTATATTTTTCATTAGAGAGTACAATTCGGAACAGAATGAAGATAATGTATTGGCAAGAATGTTAGACCATAAAGAAGCTATCATATCTCATTTAAGTTGGGCCTTCCTGTTTCTGGGGTTCCATACCTTAGGACTTTATGTTCATAACGAAGTCATGCTCGCGTTCAGTACTCCTGAAAAACAAATCTTGATCAAACCCATTTTTACCCAATGGATACAATCCGTACACGGTAAAACTTCATATGGATTCAATGTACTCTTATCCGCAACGGATGGACCGGCATTCAATGCTAGTCAGCACCATATGGTTAACAAATTATATATTTCTTTTTAGAAAAAAAAGCATTCTTTTTTTTAGAAAAAGACGAATTCACACATTCACAAGTATGTTTGTTATTTTGTTTATATGTATTCTTATGCATCTAAAGTATATCTCAATTTTGCTTTCAATATACGGAGTGGCTTTATAGCATGGAGTACAAATTCAATGTCCTTCGAAATCCTGATAGACTTGTACATTTTTTCCAGTCCTCGAGATTTGGTGAGCACAATATCCTTGCTAGGGCCTCGCCATGTCTTGGCTTGTTTGGCATCCCAATAAGCTTTGTTGCCACGAGATGTCGAGTACGCTTCGTAGCCTACTCAAGTTGACAAGGAGTTGGAGAGAAAAAGTGTTTGACATCTAGGGTTAGCAACGAGGAACTCAACGCGGTGAATTTAGCTACAAATTTCCTCGCCAACAACCCTGAGTTGGCAAGGACACGACAAGTACAAGCTTTCTCACCAATTGGGGAAGTTCTTCCGGTGAAGATAAACAAACCAAACCTAATCGTAAGCATAAGCCCGTTTATATAAATGAACTGAAGTAAATCCAATCAGGTTCGACACATACGTATGTATGCATGCACACACAAGTATAGACACGTACAATTTAAGTATATATGCATACATATGTGTGCATGCGTGTCTGTGTGGGGATCCATTCTTTTTCTGTATTTAATGTTCAACCCTTTGTCTTTGTCTATGCATGCATCTATGTGCGCTTGTGGGCACACGTGGGTACACATGCACGTAAATCCATTCTTTTTCCTATTTGAAGATCAGTCCTTTATCTTTGTGTTTTCATGTCAAGGTTTCTTTCAGATGACGAGATGTCAAATGGTTTATTATTTCTCAAGCAAATCCTCCTACATCGTTTATAAATGCCTATTTATCAAGAATACACAAAAAAAATCACTTCGAATGATTGATTTATCGTTGAAAATGACCCCTCCCCCTCCCTCCACTTTTCTCACTCTCTTTCCTCCCTCCCCCACGCTAGTGCCACGACAACTTCTTCATCGTTGCCTCCACCATCTCTCATGCATGTTGCGGCTACTACCTTTTCTCTTACGCCGTCACTGTCATCTCTCCCCACTTGTTCCACGCTACTGTAGCTTTCGCCATACCATCACGATACTCAACATCCATCATCGTGTTCTACCATCATACCAACACATGTCATTGCCATCTCTCACTCACACCAGTGCCATCACCACTCACGATATTTACATTCTTCTTCTTCCTCCCACAATCACCAACACCACCATCTCTTTTGTGCGTTGTTGCCACTGTCATCTCCACCCCCTCAATTCATGCTATCATTATAAAAAGTCTTTGTCTCCTCTCTCCTCTACCGCCACCTCCTCATCAGTGCGTCCTCTCCTCTTTTGCCCCATTGTTGCTAGGGTAGTTTATGCAATATTTATGTTTAGAAAGTTTAATGGATCAAATGTAATCAAATATGTGTCAAAATTAATCAAGCATGATGTCGAAGATGATCCAAACATGTAATCAATTGCAAGCAACAATCACGAAGAACACACAATTCATGTGGAAAAACCCCACATGTGTAGTGGAGAAAAACCACGAGCAAGGAGAGGTTCCATTATGTGAGAAATATATGAGTATAGATACAAGAACCATAGAAGGCGGCAACTCTCCCAGAATAAGACTTTCTGATCACCAGCCTTGACCTACAATACATACACATATATAGGGGCCCAGTAAACGGATCCTAATCAGATCCAAAATCCGTATCGCAAGGCTCCATCCTCGCATTAATTAGGTCGACCAAGATCCATTTTACGGGATGTGCTTAGATCGCAAATCGGTAGGTGCTTCAAGGGATATTTCCACATACGAGTTTAACAATATATGTTAATCATGTCTTCTTTCACTTGATTTTATTTGCGCATGGTATCAAAGAATATGCTCATATTAGCATATAAAAAATAAAAAAATCCATGGTTTCCCATGTTAAGGGCTCGTTTGGTTGCCACGTTACATGGGGTAACATGGCTTACCCCATGTTCTACCCCTGCAATCCTGTGATGAAATTAGTTATATAGACCCCACAATTTATTTGTTATAACATTTTTAACTACATTCTAATAAAAAAGTTAGCATAAAAACATATTAAATAATAAAAAAAGTTAGTATAACATATAATCGGCGTGTCATCACATCACATCTTGACACATAAAAAAGTTAACACAACCCTCATAACCATCAAAATAACTAATATTCAAGAGTGGTTACTCCAATTCAACCATGTTACCATGGATTGAAATATCGGTTTCGAGAGGTCATGGGTATCGAAAGTCCTATATATGTCGATTTCCCGGATTTCGACTGAAGTTTCAGTGATATTTCGACATATCGATCCATTTTGGTTGAAATTCATGGGTTTCCATATAAAATTTACCGGATTTCGACCCATATCAACAAATTTTTGTTGATACCTATGTATATCAACGATATTATCTACGTGAGCTTGATTTTACTACTTGTTTACCTATTCCTAATATTAAAACACATAATGATTTATGTATTTTGTTGCGGGTATGATGCGACAGGGGAACACATATGAGGATTATTCGACTTGGGGAATTTCTTCCCTTTGGGTTTAAGCAATGGAGATAAAACAACTCTATAGCTTCTATATATCTGATATAGCTCGTTCGTTTCATTCGTTTGTCATTTATATCTCATAAATAGATGCATCTTTATTTCAAGTCTAGAATTAATTTTGTAATGCAGTATAACTTTTTCCATGAAAGTTATTTTTATGAACAAAATATTATTTAATTAATCATTATCTACATTTTAGAATTAAATGCTCGACACTCCTATATTTATATGAACAAAAGATGTCTTCTAAGTGTTGTTAACTTAGTTATTTTGATTTTCTTTCCAATATCTATCAGCCAACTCAACAATATGTCTGATATATTCGATATGGTGTGATATAAGGCGTACGCATGAGAGATGTGTGTGATATAAGTGTGCATTTGTAAGTTATTGTTGTTTTAAGATCTTGAATTGGATGATATCAATTTCCAATATGTATCAGCCAAGAATCAACGTTAACTTCGATTTGATCGATATGACCGATATGTGCGACATAAGGGGCATATATGAGCAATATATGCGATATAAGAATGTGTTTGTAAGTTATTTATTGTTGTAATAACTTGAAAGATCTTAATTTGCGAAAAATGGTCAAAATGACTTTTTTGATCCATTTTTGACATTTCCACCGAAACAATTGAAATTTCCCAAAATTTCAGTTTTAGAGGGACCGAAACAAAATCGAAATCAAGATTTCGATCATTTCCTTTTACCGAACCTACTAGTCTTATGGATTGAATGTTAACCGCATGCAACAAATTTATTTTAGGGGTTTTATCAGTTGTTCCCCTCCGAGATATTCCAATATCAATTATGCCCCTCCCTTTTCGGTAATATCAAGTGTGCCCCTGACTAATTGTAGTTCTATCACATGTACCCTTCGGGTTAGTTGGCATCCATCCGAAACACATACTGACATTAACTTTGGGGACACACCAAGAATTAAACGTAAAAAAATGAGTTGAAAATTCCATCACCTTCTTCCTTTCCTTCTCCCCCTCCTCTTCATCTTCCTCATCCTTCTCTTCATCCTCCCCGGCCTCCTCCCTCATTTTCTTCCTCCTCTTCCCCTCTCCTTCTGTCTCCTCCCCTCGCCCACTCACCTCCTGCTCCGCACTGAGCTCCACCAGCCTCACCTCCCCTCTGCCCCCAACACCTCTTGTCCGCCCCCACCTCCCTCTCTACCCTCAACTCCTCCCACTACCCCCCACCTCAACTCTGCCCGAGTACCTCCCCTCCGCCCACAGTTCCTCCCGTTCTCCCCACACCTCCCCTCCACCCCCAGTACATCCCCTCCGCCCACAACTCCTCCCATTGCCCCCCTTCCAACCTCCTCCTCCACCCCGAGCTCCACACCCGCACCTCCCCTCCGCCATGACTCCCAGCTACGTCCTCCAGTTATTTAAAGATAAATCTAAAGTTGGAAGAGGTCCTGGAACTGATGGTCATCCCCATCCCTCCCAACTTCGTCCTCCATGACCCTGAGTTGCATCCTTTAGTTGCTATACGCTCCTCCACAAAGAAATCGATCTAATGAAGATCGCCAAGAAGGCATCTGATCCTAAGCCCATCGATGGTCTCGACCTGCAGTTCCTGATCATCTGGTTCCCTGATGTGTTTAGAGAATCACCTCTGGTCGGCCTTTGATTATGCTATCCGTTTCAACGATTAATGCTTTCACTACTTGGGAGTCTACCTAGTGAAATGCAAGTAGGATCGCTCACAATTCTTGCGAGGAAATTGGATCTCAATACTATGATTGTTCATGAGCAAGAGGAGGAGTCTGATACCATGATCAACGTTAGCAAGAGAATTGGAGAATTGGGATCCGTTCAGCGATTGGCCTCCAAGCGAAGATCACGACCAAGCACTCAAGCCATTTTGACACGGACATCAGACGAGAGTGGCAAGTCGGAGCTCACAACACTACAAATCGTCTCTGTCGCAAGAAAGCTTCAAAGTTTGATATGATGGATTATCTCTAGCTCTTGCATTTCCACATCGGGTTGCAAATCCCCCTGCCCCCCAGCACCTCCCCTCTATCTACAACTCCTCCCATCGCCCCCGCACGTCCCCCTCCGCCCGAGCTCCGCCCCCGCACAACCCCTCCGCCCCTAGCTCCTCCCCCAGCCGCATCGTGCCTCACCGCCTCTTCCTCATCCACCAAGGTACGTCTTGTCATCGCCGCCTCGGGGAGGAGGCTGCTGCTTCGGGTGCTCGCAAGGGAACGAGCCGTTGGAGGAGCTGAAGGTTTCTTGACGACCAGAGGAGGATGAAGAACGAGCAAGGAAGCTTTTCAACATTTTTTTAGTTAAGAAAATTTTTTGATTAATTGATTCATGAAAATTCACTGCAAATTCAATAGAAATTACCATTTGATCCGCAATGAGTGATATATCTATGAAAGTGCAAAAATTTTAGCAATTTGACGTATGCATGAAGGCGTAATTAAGAGAGAGAAATTATAAAGAGAAAGGAAGAAGAACATATTGACGAAGAAGAAGATGAATAAAACGTCTGTACAATTATACCTTTAACTGCACCATGGTATGAAAAACTATGGTTAAGTCACTGATGGTTAAACCAAAGAAGGGGTATAAAAGCACAATTGATTTGGAATATCTCACGGAAGCAAAACTGATAAAAACCTTTTATTTTAGGTGCTAAATCGAACCACCGAGAACCCTCACCCTAAACCCTACACGCCTCGTCGAGGCATCATCCCTTCCCTTCCACTTTCCCCACCGCCACCCTCACTTCTTCTCCGCCAACGCCTCCTCTCGACAACGTAGCTGCTGAGTGCTGAGTCTTAATTGGGTGACACTCCCGAACTGCTTCTTCTCTCTTTTTTTCTCTGCTGCCATTTTTTTCTTTACCTGTCACATCAACTTCTTGATTCTGGCTGCGATCTACAATTGTTGTGGTCGGATGTGTCTGCTACATATTATAGCTTACTGTCTCCGCCTTCTTTATTGAGTCGAGCCCATTGTAGAGTTGATCATAACATATACGACCATTATAGAACTCTCCCCACATTTCATTACTGCACAGAAGAACTCACGCATTTAACTAATTTGTACTCAGTGCCTCCATTCCACAATCATCTACACTTATCAGCAACATGGTCACAAGAAGAGTTCCTTTTGTTAAATACCAACCAAAAGGTTTTCATGGATTTCGTTTTTTTACCAAACATACAAAAAATCTTATGGCTTCTCAGATTCTCAAGTAAAGATAAAACCTTAATAAGAGCATGAAATAAAAATACAATTTTCAGGTAAATGTCAGTCTGCTCCTTTTACCCTCCATGATTTCTCTCTTGGTTATTAAGTAGAAATTCATCTCTGTTAGTGCAACGAGCCGCGTGAGCTTTTATTGGTGTGCCCTTATCTTCTTTGCTTAGACGGATGTTCTGTCCTGTGACTTACTAAGTTATGCAGGGAAAGAGATACATGCATAATGTTTAACGAGTTCATGTTATGCTCAGGTCCAATGACCCTATATATGGGTAATTCTTATTTTTTGCATGTTGTCCCGATGATGAAAATTTTAGTAATCTGAATTTACAGATTGGTGCTCCCTTAGCAATACTTTCTGCTGAGGTCGAGGAGCCATGATTTACTCAGGCTGATATCTGGCTTTCTGAAGGACATCCTTGACATGTATATCTAGTTTTAGTCAAACCGTTTCGCGAGCAGCTCAGGCCTCTCTTTCTGGGTTGTGCTGTCTGTTTCAAGGTTCAGGAAAGCGGTATGCGTATGCGTTCGATCAGGTCACTGAATAGCGATTAAGCGGTATGCGGGGGCATATGCGGGGTATATGCGGTTCTACGCGGTTTTCTAATTTTTTATTTAAAAATAATTAAATATATGCAAAAGTGACTACAACTGAACAAAAATTATGTATAATTGTGGTCCAACAGAAGTTCTAAGAAAATGACTTTCATATATAGCTCAAAACATAATCGGCAGTCACAACCTTTAATATGAGCCAAATGTTGCTTCATGCGGTTGATTCCTCCAGTCACAACCTTCCGACATAATCGGCAAGTGACCATGCTAGGAGTACTTGGATTCGCCAGAAAAGCATACTTCCATCCCGGATCATTGGATCCAGGAGGAACAAAAAAATCTGATGTATCACTCCTCTGAATAGGAGCCTCACTTCCGCTTCCAGCTCCAGGTGTAGGAGAAGAAGCGCTGTCAGATGGTAGTCTGGAGGCCATAGTTTCCTAACATTCAATCATAATCACAAAACATCAACAGTAAACACATGATAATCACTACCGGTTATAGAATTATAACATAAACACAACATATGTCTGATGGAGCTCCCTTAATTACTGCAGATGCAGAGCACTAGAAAAGATGTATTAGATGTCATAAGAAGTTTTTGATAAATAACCCTAAAAGACATGGTTAATGAAATCTATCAATGCTTGGAGATGTTCAAGCAGAAAATGAAGCACTTGTATTGAATTCCTTGTGCAACTCAATGCATCAGTCTTTTAATGAGGAAATCTCAACATTGCATTTAGATACTCAACATTGCACTTAGATAACTTAATTTAGGCAAAATAGACCAACAAGTCCATTTTGTTAATCAACCCAATTTGCACATTTTATCACCAACAACAACTACATCACAAATTGATTTGCACAACATGAATCAGACTTTGCAAAAACTGAAAACAAGTTTAATTGTAGCAACTGAAAACATAAGAATCCAAAATATTCAAACACAGGAGACGGGTTTTTTTTTATTGAAAGTGGAATCAGTGGATACCTTCCCCAACTAGGCCACGGAGGAGGCGATGGAGTCAACAGCTGCAAGGAGGCGGAGGAGTTCAGAGGCCACGGAGGAGGCGGAGGAGCTTTGAGGAGGAGGCGGAGGAGGCGCAATAACTGGGACTGGGAGGAGGAAGCGGAGTAGGCGGAGGAGCTTGGAGGAGGCGGCAGAGGAGCTTGGAGGAGGAGGCGGAGGCGCTTGGAGGAGGAGGCGATGGAGGCACCCGAGTATCGGAGGAGGCGATGGTGGATTACGAGTTTAGGGCAAATGGGTATCGCGGTATCGGGGTAGAAGGGTTAGGGCAAAATGGGGGTATCGGGTAATCGGGTTGGAGCAAATGAACGCGATGCGGCGCTTGGTCCGCATATGCGGCCGCACATCCCGCATATGCGGGCCGCATATGCGCCAGACCCGCATAACACGGGGCTTCAGGAATGCGGTGCGCCTTAAGGCCCGCACACGCATATGCGGCCGCACATGCGGCCGCACAGACCGATTTCGTGAACCCTGGTCTGTTTTGCATGTAAGAGTGTTATTTTGTGCTAGGAGAGGCCTTTATAGAGAAATGCCGTAACTCATGTCAAGGCTCTTCTAGAGTCCCATTCTTTATAATTTCTGAGTGCACTATTTGTTAATATATAGTGGGGTACTCGTTTGTTTTACACAAAGAAGGCATACTATGGTGCCCGTTATGTTCACCAATTGTGACATTTGAGCTCATTTGAGCTGGATGCATTGACAGTGTGAATCTTGAAATTCTGTGTTTACAACCCTTTTAGTACATTTAATGTTTTGGGTCCAAAATGTTATACGGAGTTCGGATTTAGTGTCTTTCAAATCAGCTCTTGAATTTAGATGATTTTTCTTATTTATGACGTTTTCTTTGTTGTTTTCATTTTGTAAATCCAAACGAAAAGTTCTGAAGACATGTTTTGCATTTGTTTTATAATTGCAATAAAGTCATGAATATATGCTTAAATTATTGTCTTAAATATAACTGAAGTAATAACTTCAACTCTTTCTTGAGAAAAGAATCATCAACTCTTGCAAGGGAGAAGTGGAGGGTGAAGAGTATCAGGTGAACTTTGACATGTATACCACATTACGAATGTTAAATATTTTGTGAATGGGGGAACATGCTTTCTTTGCATTCCCCACAATAGAGATTAGACACCACTTCTTTTTAAAATGAAAGTTAGTGTATCTTATTGGTGAAAACTCCATGGACAGGTTGACCTGAATGGAACAGACTGCTTTGCTTTCCCTCGACCCCCTTCTTTTTATGAGTGAAAGGTAATATTTCATGAGTGGGAACTCCATAGAGTTCGGCTTGAATGGGGCAAAGTTGAGCAAATAACATTTCGGCAAACGAAATATGTACCTGTCAAATGAGTCAAATGGACAATGGAATAAGAGATGTTTTATAACTTCTTGCTCTGAATTGTACATGTAACTCTCCCCATTGGTACCTGCCATCCATCAACTCTTATAGAATCTTTCCATCAAGATTTCTCTTCAAGAACCAAATAGTGACCTTGACCCTTTAGCAGAGCCTTAGTCCTACGCAGGTTGTGATCGCCATGATGTAAAGTAGCATCACTCTGTTCAGAGTCTTAGGCGGTACTAACTACCACGAAACCCTCTGGACAACTCCCATCACTCCATCCTTTCTCTTGTAGACCTCGGACTCCCAAGAAAATTGACAAGTCTAACAAAATATCAAACCATTAATCCTAGAATGGTGCTGCAACATTTAGGGACACGAGTACCGATACCATTGACGGTCTTTCTCTTATGCTCCATCATTTTGATATTAGGTGTCCCATGATCCTCGAGAACACCTATGTAAGGTAGGTGATCACTTGGAACTTCAACAAGTGCAAAAAGCTAAAATTACAAGTACATTGACCATGACTTCAAAAGAATATTAGCATGTGCATGTGCTTTATCAACATAAAATCTTTCTTCAGAATACCGTGGTATTACTGGCAAGCCAAGTGACCCACTAGAGGAAATTTGTTTCTCCCTCTACATCATGGGGTGATGTGCAACATTTAAAAGCTCTTTCTTGTCGGATGGAAAACACGATCCAATTAATTGCTGCACTTCTTCAAACATCATACATTCTCACCTGACAATATATGCCCAATAATTTTCTCATTCTCCTCACAAAGCAAAAAACCATGTTTTCTCTCATGATAAAATATTCTCAAAAGGTTCTCATCATGTTCCATGGAGGCTAAAAGAAGACCTTATCTTCAGTGGAGCTTGAATTCCCCATTCTGGATTTTTTCTGATACTTTTAGCGTCAACTTGCACATTCCAGGAATTTAAAGCTATGTAAGAATTGTAATAAGAAGTCCTAGCACCAGTGATCTCGCATCTTGGTTGTAGGGCCTTGAGGCCTTCTTCTTGCTCCAAAATACCTATCAAGTGCGTGAACTCTTTAATTTTCCAATTTGAAACACCAATATAGAACCTTGACATCTGTACATCGCCTCCTCACCTCCTACCCCAAAGCCGACCAAAATTATTTGATCAGAGCTTCCTTATTAGCAATAAATATAAAATCCGTAGGAATCAGTTTCATACTGTACCCTGCTATGTCTAGTCAGCCATCCGAAACTTGACAGACTGACTATACCTAACTACCTGTGTAAAAGAGAGACAATCTCAAGAATAACAGAGCACACACCTTTCTAAAAGCTGGAAGGTGGTCTCACCCTCACTGACGATAGATCTAGAACTAATCCAACTTCATAAATACTCATCATTAGAGAGTACAACATGTAATCCATTTACCCCCACTGTCTTGTGACATTATCTTAGCAAAATACTCCTAAAACCATGAGTTTAATAATGACACAATTATCACTAGATATTTGTATTTATTTATCTTTGTAGCTTGTAGGATTGATTAAGATATTTGATGCATGCCTATAAAGATAAATAAAAGTTTTGTCAATGTTCAACTTGTAATTATGTTTATAAAAACTCATAATGCAATACTCCCACTCATTTTGAAGTTTTCATGTATAACCCCACTTTGGTCAATCCTTTGATTTAATCTAATGGATAATTTTGGTCACTATTCTCACTTTGATCGATTACTAGAGTTTGTCTAAGAAAATAAATCACTCGAGTTCATCTAATCGATCAATTGCACATTCTACTTCAGAATTGATTGATATTACTTTTGATCTAGTTGATCAACTTTGGTTAGTGTTCAACATCGATCTATCACCCATTTGTGTATTATCTATCACTTCAAACAACTGCTGGAGTTTTGATCGATAACCACTTTCTACATTATTGGTCACCTAGGCTCGTTGCTCGTAAACCAGCCAATTAAGTTTATCATTTGATCGATCGTCATTTGAATTTTGCATATTTATTTAATAATAACTCTTTTGATTGACTAATCACTTTATAAACCTATCAATCACTTTCAATTGCTTATCGATTACTTGATTTTTAAGTTAGATTTAAATACTAATTTCATTCCTTTTGAATATCAATGGCTCTATTCTGCCCCTCATCTATAATCTACTTATATATTGTCCACCTCTCTTTATACACCATACATATCAAAGTATCTTTAGAGAAGAGAAAGTTTTCTATATCGCCCATCTTGAGATCTATTAAAATACTTCCATGAAGCAGTTTTATGCTCTTTAAGTCCCGTTTGCTTTGCTATTCACTCTTTGTATTTATACGTTTCATCAGAGTAGCATTCTTTGCATGATCAATTTTGCTTGTGGTTAGTTATAAGTGCCTCAGTTAATCATTATGGGGTTGAGCACTCCAACTCTCTATGCTGCTTTATGTTTTTTTATGATAAATATGGCATAACTTGTAAATTTGGTCAACTTGATTAAAAAAAGATCTTTGTAATATTTCAATACTCTCGCTCATGGCCTCAAATTTCAGCGAAATTCGATCGAATTTCCGTCGAATATCGATATCCTGTCGAAATCGAAATTCGACCGAAATGGCTGAAATATGGGGCCCTGGTTCAAAAAGTGACCGAAATGACCGAAATTTGGGTTGAATTTTAGCCGAAATTCCGTTTCAGTCGATCACCGAAATGATGTCCGAAACTGATATTTTGGGCCTTGCTCTCGCTTGTATTGTTGTACCGAATTTGGTGTGAGATCCAAGTTCTGAAGGGCCTTTGGCAGTGTTGCAAAAGTCGTCCGACTAGGCCGATTAGTCGGTCCAACTATGCGATTCAGGCGGGTACCTGACTCGAATAGGCTAAATTGGCCTATAGTCGGTTGCGCCCGATTAGTCGGTCGCCTAGTCGGTCTAGGTGGCCGCTTAAGTGGTCGATTTTTGCATAGAGGATATGAGATAGGATCCGGATGTTGAATTAAAGGGTTACTGTTAGACAGTAACCCTCCACTTGACAGAAACGAGTCTTCGACCCCCCCCCTCTCCCGTGCGCGATACCCCCAGCCCCGACCCCACGTCGCCTCGCCGCCTCGTCGTTGCTGCCTCGCTGATGTCGCCTCCAGTGCCTCGCCGCCTCCATCGCCTCGCAGCCCTTACCGCATTCAGCACCTCGCCACCTCCACCCCTAGGTCTAGGCTCCAACAGGTTAGTTTTTTTTTTTATTTTTTTTGCTTTTATTTCCTCTTCTTTCTTAGGTTGATGATATTAAACTTGAATGTTAATATGTTATTGTTAGCAACTAACAATGTTAGGTTATGTATGTTTTTTTTCAATTTTTTCTGTTTTTGCTTAGGTTGATCTTAGATGTTAATATGTTATTGCTTAGATTTGCTTAGGATGATGTTGAACTTAGATGTTAATATGTTAATGTTATTGTTAGCAAATAACAATGTTAGGTTTTCTTCAATTTTTTTTGTTTTTGTTTAGGTTGATCTTAGATTTTATTGCTTAGATTTGTTTAAGATTATCTTAGATTTTATTGTTAGGATATATTTTCTCTTCTAAGTTTGGTTAGCTTTCTGTTTGTTGATTAGTAATTTGTGAGTTTGTGACTATGTAAATGGATACACCTCCAGCGAACGTCGCTTCTAGTAGCGACTCATCTTTTTACGTGCCGCCAGGATCAACTGATCCTGCGTGGCAATATGGTTATCTTTCGAATCGTGCAGATCCGAATACAGTTACTTGCAGATTGTGCAAGAATGTTATCAAGGGAGGTGTGCACAGGTTCAAGCAACATCTAACACACCGTAGAGGCAACGTAGCTGCATGTCCCAAGGTCGATGAAGAGACGAAGAAGAAGATGATCACATATCTTGATGCTGTTGCAAGGAAGAAGAGCTAGAAAGCTGTTGATGTCAGGAGCTGAGAGAGGATGTTGATATCACTGGAGATGCGGGTTCGACGAAGAGATTACGAGTATCCGACTCCTTGGAGCAGAATGTCGCATTGGAAGGATCATCACGTCAGATGACCATAAAAGATGCATTCTCCAAAGAGCATCGTGATAGGATTACCCCGTATATAGCCAATTGAGCATATACATCGGCGATTCCTTTTAATGCATTGACGACGAAGCCCTTCATGCACATGGTGGAGACGATTGGGAAATATGGGCCTGGATTAAAGACTCCCATGAGGTATGAGCTTAGTGGTCCACTTTTGAAGAATGCAGTGAAGAAAATGCACAATAACTTGCAATGTCATCGTGATACGTGTAAGTCGACATGATGCTCTTTGATGACTGATGCGTGGACGGACATACGTGGAAGGAGCATCATCAATTTTTGTATTAGTTGTAGGTTGGGGACTTCATTTTTGAAGTCCATATATGCCTCAAATGAGGCCCACACCGCGGAATACATTTTGAAGCTGGTGGATGAGTGTCTTAATGAAGTGGGCATTGACAATGTGGTCCAGATTGTGGCGGATAATGCATCTGCCAATGTAGCAGCGGGAAGATTGCTGCTCACCAAATATCCACAGATTTGGTGGACTCCATGTGCTGCGCACTCCCTTGATCTTGCTTTGGAGGAGATAAACAGAGAGGCGAAGGTGAGGAGTGCAATCACAAAGGCAAAGCGGCTTACGGTGTTAATATACTCACACCAAAACTCCAAGCTTGATGCACAAGTTCACTTACAAGAGAGACATTGCAAGGCCCGGTCAAACAAGATTTGCATCCACTTTTCTCACTCTTGAGAGCTTGAATGAGAAGAAAGACAAGCTTAGATTGGTGTTTTGCTCAGAAAAGTGGAGGAACTGCAAATGGTACAAGACCAAGAAGGGAGAATCAACGAGTTCTATTGTATTCAGCCTTACATTTTGGAACCACACCGCACATGCCGTCCGAGTTTTCACTCCATTGGTTCGTTTATTGCATGTTGTTGACGCAGATCGACGTCCATCCATGGGCTTTGTGTACGGAGGGCTTGAAGATGCCAAACGAGAGATAATTGCATCATTCAATGGCGTGGAGTCATCTTGCAAATTTTTTGTGGATGCTGTTACCTCCAAGATCAAAGGGAGGCTCGATAGTCCATCACATCTAACAACTCATTACTTGAACCCATTTTTCTTCTACACTGATTCTCGTGGTGATTCGGATGTTGTGGTGAGAAGAGGGTTTAAGGAGTGCATGGAAAGATTTTATCTAGATTTGGATATAAAAGATGCAATTATCTGGGACGAGCTTCCAGCATACAGACTTGGTCGCGGTGATTTTGGCAAGCCTTTAGCTGTGAGACAGAGGATGACAAATGACGGCAATTATGATCCAGGTATTTCATGCTGAACAATTCTTTCTTTGGCAAGTCTTTTTTTATTATATTATATTATATTATATTATAATTATATTGACGAACTCTCTATTTAAATAGCTAATTGGTGGTATAATCATGGAGATGGCACGCCTCATTTGATAGCCATGACCAGCAAGATCTTGAGCTTGACGTTTTCATCCTCTAGATGAGAGCGTAATTGGAGTACATTTGACTCGGTAACGACTCCATTCCGCCTACCAAATTTGATTACTAATAGTAAAGTATAACGTAGTAATTAATACAAATTTAAATTTTGTATTTTTATGTTTAGATCCATACCAAGAAGAGGAACAAATTGGAGATGAAGAAGCTGAACGATCTTGTGTTTGTTCGTTTCAATTCAAACCTGCAGGAAAGTCGAGTTGAGAAAGAAAAAGATCCTCTCTCATCTCGTTATCGTGCATACATGGATGAATGGACCGGAGGTGTCGATGCTCATGATGAGGAGGTTTTTCCAGGTTACGGATTGACATGGGGTGCTGTAGCACATGCTAGTGGTGCTGAAGAGAATTTGGAACCGAGAAGGAGCCAACGAGTTGACCGTAGCAGGGGATCTTCATCTTCAAGCTCCAATGCTACACCAATGAATAAGAATGAGGAGTTACATCTTGATGATATAGAAGAAGAAGAAGATGATGATGGTGATGAAGAAGAAGAAGAGATGGATTTGGATGATGACATTGAGGATTGACTCGATTGACTTGTCTTCCTTTCCACTTGTATTATTTTTTTGGACATGTTGTATGTGTTTTTGAACATTTGCCCGTGCTATGTACTAAACATTTTGAATTTTTGATCTTTACTTGCTTCATTTTTTCTTCTCTTGCTATAATTTTTTAATCTCTTGAAAATATTAAAATTGCTAAAAATATGAAGATAAATGATAGTATATGTATTAAAAATTGATTATATATTAAAATTAACTTAAAAATTCAAAATCGACTAATGCCCGACTAAATCCGATTACTCTCCCGACTGCAGATTAATCCTTAGTGACCCTACCGATCGAGTACCAATTGCCGGCTTCTGCAACCTTGACCTTTGGTGTGTGATCCGTGATATTTGTACTTCTCAATGCCATAAATATCGATTTCGGTCACCATATTGTTGACATGTCAAAACACAATTTTGTTCGAATCTTGATCGAAATTCGACCGAAATTTCGATCATTTTGGCCAATTTCCTTCTATAGGCCACCCTCAGGATGAAATATCATCCATTTTGGTGGTGGAATTTTGCTTGCTTGTTGAAATCGAAATTCCATCGAAATTCGGTTAAATTTGAGCCCATGGTACTGCTCTACATGAACTTGATGTGCGATCCAAGTTGTGATTAACATTTGATGTGATGGAAAGCATTTATAGATTGTTGGATTATCCATGGTAATTAACTATGATATAATGATTAGTTGATCGATTTATTCGTTTGAGAACCCCGAGTCAGGAAACTTAGTTCATGGTTTTTACCCATTAGGCTTTCCATAATAAAATCGCATATGTAAGTGATTTTTCTCATTGTGGTTGCCTAATTGTGCTAATATATTATCTTTTCATTATTGTGTTAACTTCTATTCACTTCCCTCTAGTATTGCAACGATTTTACTTGTATTCTCAGTTAGTATCAAAACACAAGGTTCACGTAGAAGAGGTAACTGGAATCCACCAAAAAGGTCGCACCACTGAACAACATCTTCGAGGGATAGTCAACGATAAACTTCCTTTCTTTGATAGCACTACTAATGGTTTTTGGAAAATTAGGATTCAGAACTTTTTAGAGTTAATTGATAATCGTTTATGGGATAATAAGAGAATTCAATGGAATGAATTTTATTCATGGGGTATGATTTTTTATATAGTGTAAAATCCTACGGTCGAATAGGTAGAAATTACATAATAATCCTTTTAGAGTTACACATAAAAAGAGTACATGGAAATAAACTAGAAATAAATGGAAACTTATGCCGCCAATGCTCCTCCTTAAGTTGGAGCATTTCTATTGATCATGCCCAACTTGAATCCCAACATAGATATGCAATTCTTTGGGAGTGCCTTGGTAAATATATCCGCAAGTTGTTTGGTCCGCTCATGGAAGACGTTATTAGTTGCAATCCACATTACGGTCTTGTTGTCACAATAAAGGGGAATAGGAGTAGTTATAAGGAGTCCAAGTTCTTGTAGAATGTAGATGGGCCAAGTAACCTCACATTTAGTTTGTGTCATTGATTTGTATTTGACTTCTACACTATATCTTGAGATATTGGTATGTTTTTTTATTCACCATGTAACAAGGTTTCCATCGACAAACATGGCATAACTAGTAGTGGACTGTATATCCTTGAGAGAACTAGCATAATCAGCTTCTGCATATGCATGATATCAGTGTGAGCATTAACCCTATAGTAGTGACCTTTTCTTGGAGACCCCTTCAAGTATCGAGGATCAAAAGAACATCCTACTAGACTATAGTGTGGCTTCTCCGTGTATTGACTAGCTACTCGTATTCTACGTCACAACAGAAGCACAATTAACTTGGTTAAAAATCTAAGTAATCATGCAAGAATAAAAACATTTGGTCACTTTAGCTACCATAAAGGATTGGTTTATTCTTGTGGCTTTTTAGGCGGAAGCGCCTTATGACTAGGGATCGTTGTGCCTGGCTCTTCCAGGTGGTTTCTGTCATTCTAACGGGTGCCCTTTATGTGGCAGTGAGATTGAGACTTTGGAACATCTTTTCTTCCGCTGCTCTGTTTCTTCAAATACTTGGGCCAATGCATGAATGCATTGGATATGCACCAACTCTTTTGACAATTTATGGTCTTCCTTCTACGGGGTGCGTGGTCGTTGCAGAGATGAGGTCCTATCCCCAGTGGCTTTGTTATGGGCTATCTGACTGGCCCATAATGATGTTCTTTTTTTGGGTCATCGTTTTTACTTTAAAAATGTTTACATCCATTTTAAGCGACTTCTTGGGTCATGACTTCTGTATATCTTAATATCTTTTCAATAATATTTATGGGGTGGACACTGTAGCGTTGTGCCTGACTCTTCCAGGTGGTTTTTGTCATTCTGACGGGGTGTCCTTTATGTGGCAGCGAGATTGAGACGTGGAACACCTCTTCTTCCGCTGCTCTATTTCTTCAAATACCTGGGCCAACGCAGGAATGCATTGGATATGCACCAACTCTTTTGACAGTTTATGGTCTTCCTTCTACGGGGCGCGTGGTCATTGCAGAGATGGGGTCCTATCCCCAGTGGCTTTGTTATGGGCTATCTGGCTGGCCCGTAATGATGTTCTTTTTTTGGGTCATCGTTTTTAGTCTGAAAATGTTTACATCCATTTTAAGCGACTTCTGTAATCTGTATGTTTTAATGTCTGGACAATGTAGCGTGTTTCCCCCTTTTTTGGCTTTAAAAAAAGAACAAAAATATTGCTGTGTCTAGACTTGCTTTGTGAAATTGCCCTCGAAAGCGAAATTCATGTTGATTTTGGTCCCTTTGATGACCAACTGAGATATAATTTTACTAAACCCTCACTACTATGCAATTCAAGAAAATAAGAAGAGAATTAGGATTATGCAAACTAAAGGACGCTTTCCCTCATCTGATTGTCGTCCTGAAATCCCTTCTCAAGGAGATTTTAATCGATCAATCATTAAAAATGGTCCATTACATAATATGATCGATCAATCCAGATTAAGTGATCCATCAATCTCGAAGATTTGTGAATAAACCTTGGTTAGTACTCTACCACAGGTTTATCACATAGTGGATTATAAAAGTCTAGTATTATACCATAACACGTGAAGAGGGTCAAATAAAAAATCCTCCTCACACTTGAACACAATCTCTCTACTCACCTTTTTAAGTGAAATGGGGTGTGAGTTCTAGATGAGCCACACCCTAATCTCTCTACTCACTTGGACATTCAAGTTGTGTTTATATTTCTCAAATTTTTGATGCCAAGTTATCTCATACGAAATCAGCAAAGATGCCCAATTCTAGATGTCCAGAAATCCAGCCTCTTTGCCACTTTCCGCGACATCCAAAACACAGACATGAAGTACTTGATAGCAATGTCGACATGAAGTACTTGATAGCAATATCAATACTGACCTTAACAACACTAAACTTAGAGGACCCCTTGAAGCACCTCTTCATACCTTCCAACATTGGACCTGGTCAATGACCCTTGTAGTAGTGCTCGAGGAAGGAAGACCTTATGTAGGTAATGGTTAGTGTACCTTAAGGTGCGAAGAGGGTGTGCTCTTGTAGCTTCTACTTTATTTATGCCAAAATAAAGGTGGATTTCTTGTGGGGCCATGTGCAACCTAAGAATCCCCAAAAGGGTCTTTGCTCTTAAAGTCTATTGGTACACTTCCTAGATTAAAAAGACATGTAATTTCTACATACTAGAGGAACACTTGAGACAGACACCACAAGACCCCCAATAAAGAAATGGACATCATGATTACTTTGCAAACTCTAAAGGCATTTGCTACGTAGGCATTGTTTGCAAGAACAAAGAGAAGTAGAGTGCGTGAGCACCTCTATTACACCCCATTCTAAGTTAGAAGTTGGACATTCTCTATTTATGGTACTATTTCATCCACGAGTTTCACATCTCTCAAGCTTTCCTTGTCCTCCCCATGACATCTTTAAGAATGATGGGTCAAGATGCCTACTTCTTGATAAACTCCACCTAAAAAACCCACGTTATTTTATTGATCGGATCAATGTTGTTGCCTCCTTTGAAACAATACAGAATTCCCAGGGATGTTGCACCCTAATAGAAAGTTGGACATTCTTTAGTTATGGTACTATTTCATCCACGAGTTTCACATCTCTCAAGCTTTCCTTGTCCTCTCCATGACATCTTTAAGAAAGATGGGTCAAGATGCCAACTTCTTGCTAAACTCCACCTACAAAAAACCCTTGTTATTTTATGGGATTATTACACCCATAATCCTGAGTAATTCTGCAATAACATTCATAACCCCGTATAATCGTGACACGAGAAACCTCGAATAGTCACTCCGTCTCACACACATAACCCTCCGTTAATTTAATACATTAACTCAACCATATGAGTGAGTTAATTAAAACAATCTATAATCTAACGGCTACGATTAGCTAAAATAAAAAAAAGAAAAATAAATGACAAGGTGGAGGCAGCTTCCTTGCAGGTCGGTGTGGGGAGTCGGAGGCGGGCCGGAGGGGCGACGACTTTGAGTAGGTCGATGGGAGGCTTGCTGGCGGAGGCGAGCAGGGGCGCACAGGGGGTACCTGCGGTCGGTGGGGGAGGGCTTCGAGCTTCTGAGAGCTCATGCGGTCGGAGAAGATTTGCTGGGTGGGGGTTTCGAGGGAGGGAAGGCTCCGTACCCCGAGGGGGGGCGCTCCGAGGTGACTCGGCGCTGGGGGGCTTCGAGCCGGGGAGCGGGCCAGGGGGAGGCTCCGAGCATGGGAGGAGCAGGCGCGCGAGGGGGGGGGGGGGTGATTCGTGCGAGGGTGGGAGGGCTCGGTGCCGGGGGGCTCTGAGTGATGGAGGGGAAGGCTCAGTGCAGGGGGCTTTGAGCCGGGGAGCAGTGCGGGGGAAGCTCCGAGCAGGAGGGGGTGGGCCTTCGAGCGGAAGGATCGACGTGGGGGTGGGGGGGTGGGCGGCGGGTTCCAAGCATGCGGGGGGTGGGGGGCCTTCGAGCGGAAGGCTGTCTTGAGCGGGGCGGGGGGAAGCTTCGAGCAGGTGGGGGGAAGCTCCTGGTTCCAGTGGGGTGGGGGAAGCTCCTGGTTCCAGCGGGAAGCTCCGAGCCGAAGGCTCTCTTGGTTCCAGCGCTCTGGGTAGTCGGTGCCACAGGCCGCATCGGATATCCCTCCGGAAAGAGCTCCGAGAGGCCTGACGTGGAGACTATTGAGAGGAACAACGCCACAGCATCGGACGCATTCTCGCCAGTATTCTCGGGAAGGAGAGGCCCCACGGCAGCAACGGAGGCGGGTCATTCCAGTTCCTAAACAATTATGATTGGAGGGAGATCCGGTCATCGGGACGATGACGGTGAAGGGGATCATCGGCGGGTTGCTTCGAGCAAGCTTCATGGGGAGAGGGGCGGGCAAAGAGGATGACATCTTGTGTAAATAAGAATGAACTTTAGGGGTAAATTCGTCTTTTTCAACGGAAACCGTCAACTATAACGGTCATCCCAAACAGAATATAACATAGGGTTATGTAATGTAAGAGTTAAGCATTACTCGAGGTTTCTCGTGTAATTCGCGATTATGCAGGGTCATGAATGTTATTGCGGAATTACTCAGGGTTATGGGTGTAATAATCCCTTATTTTATTGATCGGATCAATGCTGCTGCCTCCTTTGAAACAATGCAGAACTCACAGGGATGTTGCACCCTACTAGGAAGTTGGACATTCTCTAGTTATGGTACTATTTCATCCACGAGTTTCACATCTCTCAAGCTTTCCTTGTCCTCTCCATGACATCTTTAAGAATGATGGGTCAAGATGCCAACTTCTTGCTAAAATCCACCTACAAAAAAACCCTTGTTATTTTATTGATCGGATCAATGCTGCTGCCTCCTTTGAAATAATGCAGAACTCCCAGGGATGTTGCACCCTACTAGGAAATTAATTGAATTGGCAAGATGACTTCTAGTACCATCAAACTCAATTGATTTGCTCTAATTTTGGTCAAGGTGATGCATATATTGTTATGCGACGTAATCGACATGTACTTTTCTACCGTGGTAGCTGGTGCTTTCTTAAGCAAGAGGAAACCATAGAAACAATGATCTTGTTTGAGCCAATGTATATGTAAAGGGGTCTTTAACGACTATTGCTAATACCCTTTAATTCAAGATGTGAGATATGAGTGTCTTTTTAGGGAAGTTTGGAGGATGGAACAATAACCTACCAGCAAGGAATGAAGAGGCTCATGCTATTTTGTTGTGGCTTGGGCACTTTCGATGTTGTAGGATGAGGCGGTCTTTAGATGTAATCATAGTTTTAAAAGGCTAACTTCGAGGTGCTCGAGGCGGCAGGAATTGGCAAGGTGTGTGCCTTGTGGGGCTGAGGCAGTCCCAAGACAGCTGCGGGAATCATTAAAGAAAGAAGGCCTCCCTCTCCCATTGGTCTGAACCCTGGAATGGTGAGGCGTTGAGAGGCTAAAAGCGCTCGCCTCAACTTTTATGCATTGTTATATGATTTTTTGTTGGCTTATTATTCAGTATATAGTTGAGAGGGGTAGTCTTTCTTAGATTTATTATCTTGTTTTTATAACAAGAAAATGGGAGTTGCAAAACTTGGATTTATTGCAATATGAAGAATAATGTACTGCAGAAACAAGTTTGCGAATGCTTTCTCAAGGCCAACATTAAGAAACGAATATATTTTTTGGATGGGTCTCTAATGGGTGTCCATCCCACCATTTCCCAAAAAGAAACATCAAGAAGCAAAACATGACATAACAAGATTACATTAAAGATTGTTACTGATGCAGCGTGGGACCCAAATATAGGGCCAAATATTTATCTATTTTTAATTATCAATTTTATTTACGTTTTTAAGTTGTCGTAATTGTCTAATTAAATAATTGAGATCGCCTGTGATCTCAACGTTTATTCGTAGATTCAATTTTGGTCAATTAAATAATTAGAGTCTAATTAGGGTAATTAGAGGTCAATTTGAATTTTAAATTTGTCAGAGTCAAATTAGGATAAGTTTGTTGTCCAATTTAAATTAATTTCTATTTTTGTAACCCCATCTCTCCTATATAAAGAGATGGTAGTCCAATGTTTTTAGGGTATGAAATATGAATGAAATTTGAGATTTTATATCCCTCTCCTCTCCTTCTCCTTCCCCTCGTGGTCTTCACGGTTCTTCTTCTTCAACCCTCGTTACCGACGAGTTTTCTTCTTCTCAACCCCTCTACTTTTCTCCACCAAAAGTTCTACCAAAAAAATATTATTATTATTATTATCGCCGTGCGATTTCATTTTTGCATCAGTTACCAATGATCCTTCCAGTTTATTTACATAAAGGGATTATTTTGGTAAAGATCACGTGCCACAAATGGTGTTAATTTGTTTGAGAATATAATAAATGATGTATTCAGCATGTTTTATCTAAGAAATTAAGAGGACAAAGAAGCCATATAATTATGCATCATTCTTTGAGAAGTCACTTATGAAAGAGTTGCATTTGCGTAAAGAAGTACGGACAACCAACACAATTAGGTGGTTTGATAATTTATTTGAGAATATAATCAATGTTGTATTTAAAGGTTTTTATACAAGAATCTGCGAGGAGAAAGGAGCCAATAAATTTATGTAACAGTCTCTGAGAAGTCACTTTTGAAAGAGATATGTTGCATAAAGAAGCATGCACAAACAACTCAATTATGCTGATTTCATCATATGGAATTTTATGATCATATTGTATGCAATCATTCATTGTTTATCATAATTAAAATATGGAACTTATATCTTGTTTTTTTAAAGAAACTCCCTTGAAGGGGGAATTTCATTTCTTTTAACCATTTCAGGAACTTACAGGATGGACAGATTATGCAACATGAGAGTGCAACCAGATGGTTAGAGAGGAAGAAATAAGAAGCAAAGAATAATATAAAAAACATAGAAAGAACAACGCAGAATTTTATCATGTTTTGTGATAGCTATTTTACTTGTGAATTATTAACAATTTATTTAGCGTAAACAGTCTCGTTTGTTCTTATTTGACAATGAAAAATCACACTAAAGGTCCTTTACTTAAATGTATGGAGATATACTTTATGCTATACTTTTGTAAATATTATACACAATTTTTAAATAAATTTATTTTTTGTGGAAATAATGAGTATTACACCCCCGATTGCCTCGAAGCTACATTTCACCTCGATTCCAAGGAACACACCTCGTGAACACACCTCGTTCTGCTTTTCGTTTTTTAAATCTTGAATATAACATTATTGTGTATTTTGATTCCTCCTATAAAAATCTAACAAGAGTTTCGATTCCCCAAATTCTAGTTACGTAAAAAATAAACTCCCAAGTCTCTATTAAACCTTGGCTTTGAGTAGGGTAGGTAGCATAAGGCCTTCTACTAGACTTCAACCGTATTGGGGTTCTTGGTTATACATGCACTGAAAAGGATTTTTTAGTAAAAGTCTTGTTAAATGAATATCAGGAAGATTGATGCTTGGTTCTTGGTACTGCCCCGTATCGGCAGAACTTCCTTTGGTAATATCTGCTCCTTTTTTCCCCAAGTTATGATGTATTTATGAGAAAAATTGCTAATTTTGTAGGCCTAGATTCTCTCAACGTATGGTTTATATTGGTTTGGGGAGTCAAAATTTAGGAGAGTTTCATTA
This sequence comes from Ottelia alismoides, assembly GCA_037367405.1. NCBI lineage: Eukaryota > Viridiplantae > Streptophyta > Magnoliopsida > Alismatales > Hydrocharitaceae > Ottelia > Ottelia alismoides. Next base: position 979,032 of record JAZKJV010000557.1, on the reverse strand, counting down.
AACTTCGAAAAAGTTGGTGATGAGTAAATTGGCACATACAAATGAGATCTGATGGTCATTTTTGATAAGCACATATTTGGCAAGCTGGTTTTTTGGCCAAAAAATGCTTCCTTTGCTGTGTAGGATCATTCTTTTGAAGTCTACATAAAAGAGATTCAATATCAAGAAATCAAGATATTAGTAAAGCCACAATCATTTCTTACCAACATCCCATGCACCTGTTCAAAACTTGAAAGGGGGCAGACCCTCTGAACTACTGCTGGTGCTGCTGCTCTGCCACAACTCATTGGATAGTCACCTTTTGCAACTGCAGTTATAAAAGGTCATTAGATACTAATCGTTCTCTTTTGTATATCAACTGTAACTGTAAGAAAGTTTTATTACTGGTCGTTCATTTTGTATTTGGTATTGAATAGGCCTCACTTACTGTTTCTTTTGTCAGTAATGATAGTGTAGGTTCCACATTGATGTTTGGAATGATGCTACACTTGTGTTCTTATTTGGTGTTCTTTGATTTTGACCAGGTGGACATGCTTTCCTTATATTTGTTTATTACTGTTAGTTCCGTATTTTACTTTGTTTAGTGATCAATAGTTGTTATTTAATGTTTACTTCACTTTTTAAAGCATGTTATAAATTTTTACATTGGTTTTAGCTTGATATCGTTTCTGTTGGAGTATTTGGTTGTGCGCCATATGAGTTGTAGGACTAGGAGGGTAAATGGATCCTGGAGAGATCCATTTACCCATCCATATGTTTAGTCTCACATCTACCAGTGGTGGGACTTGGAGGCTATGTGGAGACTATATAAGGAGCCCCAGACTTCCTATAACCCTGAGAAAAGTGCAATAGACACACCAGCCCTCTGAGGCATTCTCCTGTAGTTTCATCCCGCTCCTTAGGGAGTAGGGTTCCACGTTAAATACCGTGTGATCTTCATGTTTATATTATTTTCTCTGATTCCGCTTCCTATTATCTAACATGGTATCAGAGCGGGTCGATTCTCGAGTATGTTTATGTTCTTTATTCGAGATTCGAGTTTGGCTTTATGTTCTTGAAGATTTGTTTAGTGAATATTATTATCATGTATTATTCAAGATTGGTTCCAGCATGTGCAAGATCAACACAACATGTTAGATTTAACACAACATCTCCAGTTCCAAGTAGCCATCGAAATCACGAGTTGCACCAGGCGGCTCCATCTGAATGGCATGCCAGATCCCCAGGCGCATCCCCAAGCGGCACACCGTACGTAGGAGGCAAATCCCCAGTTCGAAGAAGCTGCGTGTCGGCGGCGATCTGCAGTCCTCACCTCCAGCGATTCCAGGCGACAAACCAACATGGGTGGCATCTCCGCAGTTCCCCATCTCTAGATTGCGGCATCTCCATCTCTCCTTGCGATGCACTGCTTCAAGCGACACGACCCACCTCTTCTTGCACCTCTCTCCTTCAGACGCACTCGAATCCTCATAACCTGGCTGTGGACGATCCTCCCATGCTTTGGCCTTTCCGGCGAGTCCTCCGGTGCCACGCCCTTCCCCTCTCCTTCGATTGCGGCGGTGACGATAGCCATGGCGTCGACCCATCACGGTCAGCGTCAGCAGCGATGGATTGCTAACTAGTAGCTCCATGTTCCAGCACAGGCGACGCACAAGTAGGTGCCCCCCTTGTAGGGGACGACAGCAAAGGCTTCAAAGCCCATCGAGGGGGGGGGGGTGTGGGCGACGGTTCTAGAAAGAGGGATCCCACAGGAACCCTAGGGCTCGGTGGCATGGAAGGACATATCGGTATCGATATCGGTACCATGTCGATACCGATATATCGATATATCGGCGATATATCGACGCCATATCACCGACATCGGGATTCAGCTCGCCTTTTTTGCGTGTCGATACCCGATATCGGACATATCGGCGATATATCGGTGACCTGTCGATACCGATATATCGCCGATATATCGGGATACGACCTTCCATGCTCGGTGGCCTACCTATAAAAAAATAAAAGAAAAGGGGCCCAGATCAAAGAAATGAGAGTTTGGACCCAATTGGGCCCTGCCGTGTATAAAAAAGAGGAAAGAAAGAGAAAGAGAGAAGGGCTTAAGGGGGGCGTATAAAAAAAGAAAAAAAACTTTTGAAAGAGGTGTGTACAAAAAACCGTATGCAAATTGCAAAAAAAAAGAAAAGCCGTTAAAAATTGAAACGGCTTAAATAAAAAATTTTAAAAATATTTCAAAAAAGATAAATGATTTGAAAAGCCGTCAGATTTGTGAACGGCTTATTGATTTTTCCCATTATTTAGTCTTCTCCCAACTTTGTCGATGCTATTGTTTTCCGACAAGTCTGGGAGAAAGGGGGAGTATTATGTAGAGCCACAAGTCTATTTCTCCAGAGACAGATATTCCAGACCAGCCGGATTGTTCAGACTCTACAGTTGTTCAGACTCGACGTCAGATGTTTCCGAGTCTCCAGTTTCAGACTTGCACACGTATGCGGTCTTCTTTTCAAATGTGCACATGTTTGCCATCTTTTGTAGTGGTCCCCATCATTATTCTTGTTTTGTCGGCCAGAGTTTTCATGTGAGCCATATGGACTCCAGAGTAGAGGACCATTCCCTATGCCATGTTGGCAAGGTTTTTCATGTGGTATCATAGGTACTTCAGAGCAGAGTACCATTCTCTGAGCCAGATGGGAAAGACCCGGTTCTTTGACGAGGAGACTTCTTTCAGACTCCATTCTCCAGTGATCGTGGACTCTGACGAGGATTGCACTTCCACAACCTTTTTCCAGTTCGACCATTCTTAGAGATGGAGCAGTTGTCCACATGGTGTGGCGGGCCAGAGTACTCCGATGAGGAGACTCATTTCAGTTGCAGTGACTCTGACAGACGCAGTTCAGAGCACATGCTCTCCGACGAGGAGATTCAATAGACTCACACTCCAGCCCATTCATCCTCCTCACATGCACGACATGAGAAGCAACGTCCTCGACAGCAACAGTTGTGCATGTTGAGTTGATATTGTCTGTAGTGTCATGTAGCGTGAGTTGAGTTTCTTTCTGTTTGTCCAAGCTGAGCATTGCATGCTCTAGCTTGAGGCGGAGTTTTGGACTATTTGGTTGTGCGCCATATGAGTTGTAGGAGGGTAAATGGATGCTGGAGAGATCCATTTACCCCATCCATATGTTTAGTCCCAAATCTACCAGTGGTGGGACTTGGAGGCTCTGTGGAGGCTATATAAGGAGCCCCAGACCTCCTGTAACCATTGAGAAGAGTGCAATACACACACCAACCCTCTGAGGCATTCTCCCGTGGTTTCATCCCGCTCATTAGGGAGTAGGGCTCCACGTTAAATCCCGTGTGATCTTCATGTTTATATTATTTTCTCTGATTATGCTTCCGCTTCCAATTTTCTAACCGTTACCTTATTGGATATTTTTAGTGAAAAAAATGTGGCATACAGCTCATCTCAATAATACAAAGTTGCAAATTCTATTGAGATTTATTTAACATGACTGGGCATTAGATTCAGACTGAAGATACGTACTGCCATGGGGTTTCAATTGCAAGTTCCTAAATCATTAGATTTATCGGATGATCTGCGGAACTTTTAGGACAATTTTTAAACACCAATTTGATAATTGACTCGTCAAATTCATATTGAATTTTAGTATTGTATGAAAAGTCACGATCCTGATTAAAATGAAACTTGGTGTGGATAATTCAGCAAGCTACATTAAGCAGTCAGATCTGACAATTGAATGTCAGCTTTCAAGGTGTTCATCTTGGTGATATTATCTTCTGCATGTATTGTATATGTATTAATGCATTATTTATACCCACAACATTAAAATGTTCTACAAATTGAGAAGATCAGACTTCTAGTTCTGATCTCTGTAGAGATAGGTGTTCGTCTTTTATGTTACTTATTATTTCAGTTTCTTTATGTACCTCTCATGTAATTTACCCAAGGGCTCTCTCCCTATATAAGAGACCCGAGGGCTCTATGGAATGAATCATCTGAGTATTCTAACATGGTATCAGAGCCATGACCCTAACCTAGGGTTCTCCACCGCCGCCCCCTAGGGTTTCGCCACCCACCCCTCTCGGGCTCCAAGTCTCCCGCCGCCGCCTCTTCTCCTTCGCCGGGCCCCATCTCCTTCGCCGGCCCCCCCCCACATCGTCGCCGGGCCCCACCTGCCGCCAGCCCCTGCCGCCGGGCCCCACCTCCTTCGCCGGGTCCCCCCGCCGCCGCTCCCCAGCGCCGGCTCCCTCCTCTAGCGCCGCCCAGCCGTCGTTCTTCTCAAGTAGAGGCTTCCAAGCCTCTACTCGTGGCCGAGGTCCCGCCTTCTTTCTAGGACTCGGCGTCATGTTTGATTCAAGTGCATAATCGTCTACCTATGCACTTGAATCCTACAAGGTCTTGGTAGACAGTATTTTTCTGGTCTATCAGTAGTTCTTCTCCGGCATTATGTCAGATCAGAAGCTTGATATGCCCGCCATAGGTGCCTTTAAAGGTTCGGCACCAATCGTCAAGATGGACGGGACAAGCTACGAACTGTGGGCGATGCAGTTCCTCAGTCTCATGAAGTCGTGTGGTAAGAAGCATATTCTTACCGAGGATGAACCGCCGGAGAAGACAGGGATCTATGCCTCGTGGGAGGCTGATGATGCGTACGCCAAGGTGTGGCTCTCAGGTATGCTCACAACAGAGATAGCGAATGATGTTCTTCACCAGCCCACCGCTAAGGCGATGTGGGATATTTTGGCTATGACGTACTGTCAGGTCCGCAATGAGACGAAGATGCTCCAGTTGCAGCATGATATATTTACCACGAAGCAGAATGGGAAGCCTCTTCATTCCCTCTACACGTCGCTTCGTGGCATGTTCGAGAAGCTCTATAGCACCATTCCGCTTACTGCCACGCCGGAACAGCAGAAGACGTTCCGCAACGCCACTATGGTTGGCGTATTACTCGCTGCCCTAGATCCGGAGTACGAGGCAGCACGCGCTCAGATTCTAGCAGATGCCACCATCCCACCGATGGAAGAGGTATACAGGAGGCTCAGTCGTGTACCCGTTCCGTCCAATACAGCGACCGCGACTCCGTCAGCAATGGCAGTTTACAGAGGACGTGGTGGTTCGTCCTCGTTTCGTGGCAGGGGAAGTGGTGGACGTGGTCGCGGCGGACGCATACGCTCCACGTGCTCATTCTGTCGTCGTACTGGTCATACGGAGGATACATGCTATTCCAAGCATGGTTTTCCTCCCTCTGCACGAGTAGCTGATCATGTTCAGGGTCTACCAACATCTACTCCTGATCACCGGTTCGAAGAGTTGGTGGCACGACTACGTGATATTATGCCACAATCATCATCAGAGGGTGCAGACGTCTCTGATGTTGCGGCTTCGGCGTCAACTAGTACATCTGCCTCAGCCAGTGCCTCAGGTAGTCCTTCAGTCTCATTTCATAATCATGATCTCACAGGATGGATTGTCGACTCTGGAGCTACCCATCATCTATGCCGTGAGAAAGATATTTTGCAGTCCTACAGAGCTGTTCAGCAAGGTCGCTCTGTACTCATTGCTGATGGCACTCATTCTCCTATCATCGGTCAGGGGGAGACGGCTTTGCTACCCTCTATGCACTTACAGAATGTGCTACATGCTCCGGAATTCTCTATGAACCTCTTATCTATTAGCCAGATTACACGTGATTTGCACTGTCGTGCTATTTTTGATCTATCGTCTGTTATTTTTCAGGACATACTAACGGGCAGGGTGATTGGCTGTGGTTCTGAGCACAATGGCCTCTATCGTCTCGTTTGTAACTCTTACGCTGGCGTCTCCTTATATTCCCAGGGCTCCGTATCTCCGTACACCTGGCATCTTCGGTTCGGTCATCTACCGCTACAGAAGATGCGTCACCTCCTGCCTCAGATCTCTCTGAGTTCCTCTTTTCGTTGTGAAGCATGTCAGTTAGGGAAGCACCATCGTTCGAGCTTCCCCAGTCGTCAGAGTCGGAGCAGTAGCTCCCCGTTTGAATTATTTCACATAGATATTTGGGGTCCCAGTCGTGTCCCGGATCATCAGGGACACAGGTTCTATTTAGTTGTGGTTGATGATTTCTCTAGAGTGTCTTGGACTTTTCTTCTTAAAAATAAATCTGAAGCAGGAAATGTTCTTCAAAATCTAATTAATGAAGTCCAGAATGTTTTTTCTTCTACTGTTAAGTATGTGCGTACTGACAATGCATTGGAGTTCTGCACCCGCTCTCTTGCTAGCTTCCTTTCATCTAAAGGCATTGTTCACCAAACCACATGTGCCTACACCTCTCAACAAAATGGGGTTGCAGAACGAAAACATCGACATTTTCTTGATATTGCTCGCACATTGCTTATTCAGAGTTGTGCCCCATTAACCTTTTGGGGGGATGCTATACTTACAGCGTGCTATCTGGTCAATCGAATGCCTACAACGGTTCTTGGGGAAAAGTCTCCAATCTCTATTCTCTTTCCTGACAGAGACTTGTTTACACTGACACCTCGGGGTTTTGGCACTGTTGCTTTTGTTCACCGCTTATCTCCGGGACTTGATAAGCTATCTCCTAGAGCTATCAAGTGTGTTTTTGTGGGTTACTCCAGGACACAAAAAGGATACCGTTGCTATGACCCTGTCCATGACAAGTACTATGTGAGTGCGGATGTTACTTTTTTCGAACCTGTCATGTACTTCTCCCCTGCAGGTGACAGACCTCCACATTACCAGATTCAAACGTCTATGTTCCACCACCTCCAAGTCTGGGTCCATCCTCTGCTCCACCGACACCACCATCACCACCACCACCACCACCCCCGCCACCACCCCCAGTTGTCCCTTTCACTAAGTTCTACACGAGACAGACATGCCCTGCTCAAGCTACGTGTCAACCATCCAGCACGCCTCAGGTATGTTCTGATGTTAACACTAACGATGGGTTAAATAATGCACCTGTGCAGGAGCTTTTACCACAGGAGGAGGACCAACCAGTCAGCACTGTTTTGGATGACTTGGACCGGCCTATTGCTCATAGGAAGTAGCGAAGACAGTGTGCCTCATATCCCCTGGCCTCTCATGTCTCCTTTCATCGTCTCACTGGGGATTTCCAGAAGTTTGCCGCTGCTGTATCGACGGTGGAGATTCCACGGACATATCAGGATGCCATGAAGACTGAATGCTGGCGTCTAGCAATGGAAGAGGAGATGCGTGCCTTGCAGTCTAGAGGGACTTGGTCTCTTGTCCCTATTCCTCCAGGTGCTTTTGTGGTGAGTTGCAAGTGGGTATTTACGGTCAAATATCATGCAGATGGTCGTCTTGACAGATACAAGGCCAGGCTCGTAGCAAGGGGCTTTACACAGACATATGGGGTAGATTATTTGGACACTTTCTCTCCGGTGGCGAGACATTCTACCCTTCGCATCCTTCTATCGGTTGCAGTGGTACGTGACTGGACCATATTCCAGCTTGATGTTAAGAATGCTTTCTTGTATGGTGATCTACAGGAGGAAGTCTACATGCAGCAGCCACCTGGGTTTGCTGCTGAGGGGGAGACTCAGAAGGTATGCAGACTTCATAAGGCTATCTATGGCCTTAAACAGAGTCCTCGAGCATGGTTCCAGAAGCTCTCCCAGCTTATTGAACGACAGGGGTTCAGAAGATCAAATGCGGACCACTCACTGTTCGTCCGGAAGACCCCTAGAGGTACCATCGTTGTTATGGTATATGTTGATGACATATTGGTTACTGGAGATGATGCACAAGGGGTTGAGATAACCAAGTCTATGTTGGGCAGCCAGTTCATTACAAAGGATCTAGGCACATTACGATATTTTCTGGGGATAGAATTTGCAAGAAATGCACAAGGAATGGTGATGACTCAAAGAAAATATGTCACAGATTTGCTAGTTGAAACAGGAATGACTGGGTGCAGACCTTCGAGTACACCTATGGACCCGAGTATGAAGATGTACGATGATGATACCGAGGAGGTGGACAAGAGAAGGTACAGAGAAATGGTGGGTAAGCTCTTATACATCACTATAACTCGACCGGATATTGCCCTTGCAGTAAACCGGGTGAGTCAATTCGTGGAGCAGCCGAGGCAAGTACATATGGATGCCTTGTACATGATATTGAGATATCTGAAGTCTTCCCCAGGCACAGGGTTGCTGTTCAAGAAAGAAACAGATCTGTCTATTTCAGCCTGTGCAGATGTAGATTATGCAGGATGTCCACGGGATCGTAAGTCTACGTCTGGATTTGCTATCTTCATAGGAAGCTCTTTAGTCTCTTGGAAAAGCAAGAAGCAGACTGTTGTGGCGAGATCCAGTGCCGAATCCGAGTACAGAGCCATGGCACAGGCAAGCACAGAAATGATGTGTGTTAAAGCAGTCTTAGAAGATCTGAATGTTGATGTTCCCTTGCCTATGAACCTCCAATGTGATAATCAGGCAACATTATTTATTGCCAACAATCCAGCCTTCCATGAGAGAACAAAACACATAGAGGTGGATTGTCATTACACTAGGGACATGATTCAGAAGGGCTTCATCTCCACGTCTCACGTCAGTTCAGAGGACCAGACAACGGACATATTCACTAAGCCACTGCTCAGAGGACCTTTCCAGAGATGTTCTTCCAAGCTGAGCATGATAGATATCTATGCTCCATCTTGAGGGGGAGTGTAGAGATAGTTGTTCGTCTTTTATGTTACTTATTATTTCAGTTTCTTTATGTACCTCTCATGTAATTTACCCAAGGGCTCTCTCCCTATACAAGAGACCCGAGGGCTCTATGGAATGAATCATCTGAGTATTCTAATAATCTCGATTACACTCCTTTACTCTTGTCATGAATCTAGAGTTATGGGAGTGGTGTCAAGTAATTCAGAAGTAGCCTGAGATCAGAATGACATGACCCCTAAACAAATGTAGGTCAACACTCTTTACCAGTGGCATACTTCAGCGACAGAATTGCAGTACAACATAGAATAAGAATTACTTGGGGAAGTGTTGCGTAGTAATATATAGTTTGAAACTTTATTCTTCTATGTTTTCCCATGTTTGATGCCACTTCCTAAAGGATTCTCCTATCTTTATATTTTCTACATCATTCCACTTGTGATTGCATGGATAGCTTATTGGTTAATCTGGAGACTGTCTCGGATGGTTAGATTCTAAGTTACTGAACACAGTGTCTCGGGTTGTAGCTCGTGCTATCTGGGTTGGAGTATGATTTAATCGCCACTATAAATGCGATGCACTTTGTGATTTTGCATGAGGTGATGATACATGAACTAGTGTTCTGGAACAGCAGAAAAAAGCTGCTGAATTTTGGTTTCCATGGGTATGAAACATTCAGAGGAGATCTTTTGGGGAAAAAGAAGGGGAGCTTCCACCTAATTTGCAGGGAATAACAAAGAATAGGGAGTTGGTAATTTTGGTTGAACCATGCAGGAATTTCTTGGTTTGGAGCTTTGATAGCTAATGGAGTCTAGGTCATCCTTTTATAATTAGGTGCATTTTTTCAATTAAAAGCTTTGTTTATGTGGTTGGTCAGCCGTTAGCATTCACTTAGTTCAGAGCTCTGAATTTCCAGAAGATAGTATAATATGGAGCTGAAGGTCATACTTTAGTTAGCTTTGAATAGTTATTAAGGCAACATTGTTAGAGGTGAGGTAGAAAACTTTGCGAGTCTCGTAGCCAGCAACAGAGAAGGTGCTCTCAAAGATTTCGGGCAAGACCGATTTGGATTTGTTCATATAAATCCGGTTTTTAGCCCCCTAGAGGACCTACAGGGTTAATGGGAAGCTTGTGTATCTAGATCTACGCCCACAACCTTCCTTACATACCAATCTTGACAAGTTGACTTATCTCTTACTTTTTTTCTATAGGTCATGTCATCTTCTTTGTGTTTGTTATGTATTTCTCTTCTACCGGTGACATGATACATCATCTAGGTCTGACACTACCGCTTCCACTTCTTACTCCATCTCAGCCTACTTTGGAGACCTTACCCCATATGTACTCATGGTCATGTAGAGCCAAAGTTATAGAACCCCCTGCTCATGTGCTTTTCTCATCTACAACGCCCGGGTAAACAATAAACATTTAGTTTATACTTTTCATCCCTTTTTTTAATTTCCATATATTTAACTTCTGATCGTAACCTTTGTTTTGAATAGGCTCGCTCCTGCAATCTTAGTCAGGTGAAAAGACAAGTCACACTGATTTCAGCATCCGAAATCCATTTCGAAGTGAGCAGAAAATAGATATGAATAGGAAGCAGAATCAGGTTTGGTATATTACAGTGTTTTAGACAAACAAGGTTTGATATAATATATAGGGAATGAATGGAGCATAAAAAAAGTCTTGGACAAAAGAGTGATGATGAGCTTTTAAATATATTCAAAGAAGGATAGAATGGAGGTGAAAGCTGTGGAAGGCAAGAAGAGCTGTAGAAGAAGGCAGGGAAGAAGAGGGAATGGAGCAAGAGAGTGTATCTCTCTTAGAATTAGTGATGGAAATCGTTACATGTCGTGCATAAGGGATACTATTCATACCTCATAAGAATTACATTGAAAAGATCTTGCTGAGATTTAAGATGCCCACAACAAAATCTTTCAATACTCTATTCGGTACTCAGGGTAAACTCTTTGGGTACCGCTTTTACCTTTTTTAATATATTAAATAATTCAATTTTCTTTTATCAATTTCATTAAAAAATAATATATTATACCATCATATTATATAAAATTTATAAACTACTCTTTTTCTACTCACTTTTTCGAACTTCAATACAATCACATCACAATAACTACACTTTTTCAAACTTCAATACAATCATATCACAACAAACACACTTCAAATTATGGATGCAAACGATCAGATCCGGATACGAATATGTATTGCTGTATCTTTATCCATTTTTTAATACAGATGCGGATACGGATATTGATGGATATTAAAATTATCTTACCATATCCTTAAAATACAGATACAGATGTAAAACGGATACTGATCGCACACGAGTAATGTTAGAAAACTCTATAGAATCGATTTAAATATATAAGAACTGGATGGAAAATACATGATATTAATTTACTAAATGTGTTTGTATCATTAAAATTATATAAATATGGTAAAAAGAGGTAGAGAATTATGTTATATAGGGTTACAAATAAATCTATGGCTATATATATATACATATATATATACATATATATATATATATATATATATATATATGAAAACGGATATACGGATACGGATGCAGATGTTTGCGGATATCAAAATGATATCCATATCCGTATCCATTTTAAACGGATACAGATATAGATGCCAAAATCTATATAAAATGGATATGGTGACGGATCGGATACGGATATATCCATATCCGTTTGCATCCATACTTCAAATACACCTTCAATTTAACCCTCTATCCAAACACCAAAATACAAAATTGAGTTACCCTCTACCAGTTTAACCGCCCTAACTCGCGTACCAAACACACCCTAAAATATCTCAAATGTAGAGAGAGTTCGTGTCACAAGTCTATTTTGCTGATCAAATGCAGAGAAAGAGCACATATCATCGTTATAGGTTTTATGCATGTCATGGTATGCATAAGATCATATATCGTTCATGGAGTGAGAACTGTTAGTATATTCATGAAAAATCCAAGGATGGAGCATAGATTAAACCGATTATCTAGAATATATGCGATATATAAGGCAAACTTTTAATGAGATGGGCCTTTCCTGGATGCATGGACATTCATGTAAATTTAGGTATTTATTCTATTTATTTTACATTTTCTAACTTTATAAATTTAATAATATATGTTAATAAAATATGTATATCAAGAAAGATTTACGAAAATATTTTTATATTTGACAACATGTTAGTTTCAATGTGGATGCTATATTTTGTAAAATAATATGATCATTTTTTTACAATGTTCAGTTTATATTTTACAAACTTATTACGCAATTTACAAATTTGGTATTGGTTTTTTAAATTTTTGGAAAGGCACCTCATTGGAAAACCCCTTATATATAATTAATTTAATGGAGATGCTTCTGTCCCATATTTTGGCATTTTTTTGAAAAAATACTGTCATGGATTTTCATCAATATATCACTTTAATATGTCATTCAACTTTCGTCAGAAACAAAACTTATATTGTTGGGTATACTTGTAAAGTTTCCAGCCCCAACTTGGGGAGAAGGGCAATATTGGAAGTTTTCCATCAATTTGGGCATTCCCTTTCCAGGGACGGAAGTCCCCATCGCAGAACCCATTCGTTGGGTGTTTTCAAGAGAGCAAGGAGCCCTCTCATTCACCACCATTCTAGTCCGATTCCAGCAAAAATGAGAGCAGCGGCAAGGCTTCGTCGGGAGCCATTCTCCTCCACGCGTGAGAGGGAGAGAGAGGTCGAGAGGGAAGGGGGTCACAGCAGGGCTTTCCCCTTCCCCGTCGACGCGGGCTGCAGCTAGGGCTGAGAGGAAGGCCGGGTTCTTTGGCCGTGTTCGAGAGGAGCATCGTGGAGGCCGTTGCGGACGACCTCAAGGAGCTGAAGCCAAGTTTGGGTCTTCATCCGGGAGCCCACAAGGGAAGATACTCCATCTCCTTGTTTTGAGCATGTTGTTTGGTATTGTTAGATACCTAGGGCAGTTAGTTACTTGGTGAAGAACTACCTATTGTGCTCGTGGTTTGTACCTCGGTTTTGTGGGCAACAAAACCGGGAAGAACTTTGGCTCCATTTGACCGTAGTGGAATCGTTGTCGGTCTTGCCCCGTAGTTTTTCCCTTACATCGAGTAAGGGTTTCCACGTAAAAAATCCTTGTCTCCTGTGGTGATTGCTTGTGCTTGCTTGTTGTGCTTGTCATTGTTGCCATTGAGTTCATGTGTGGGGAACATATTGTGTTGTGCCATCTTTGTTGCAGGACAGAATTAGGGGATATATCCTGGGTTGTTGGCCCCATTATCCTCAACATATATGCCCTTTATCCAGAACAGGTCGATTACAACAATTCTAAGATCGTTAAAATTACCTATTCTAGATGGGAGGGCATAAGAGTCTTTGTTTTCAATAAAAAATAAAATGTCATATTAGAGCGATATTGTGATGAAAATATATTAGGATATTTTCTAAAAAAACACCGAAATATGGAGCGGGACAGATCCATTCAAGCCATAGTATTTATAGCCAATACAAAATAGTTAAAGATATTATCACAATATAATAAGAAAATATTGCATACATATATGATATTGCATCTTCGAGTATAATTATATTTTATTGCAATCTTTTGATGATGCCTTTTTCTGCCCTCCATTTTTTTCATCCCGATATATTTTCTTTCGGAATTTATGTGTCGGGAGGGCATCATGGGCAATATATGCATCATCTTCCAATGCAAAGGCTCTAAAATTATCCAAAGGTGCTTTTGAAAGATTATGTTGCTATCCTCGAGCAATATCAAAATTTATACAGAAGTATCCTTTTCTTTCACAATTGGATATTGAATGCCTTTAGTGATGGCATTCATTTTAATGTCCAGAACTGTTATAAAGTAAGCATGTTACTTATTGTCATTACCATGTCAATTTTACAACAACAACAAAGCCTTTTCCCACACTTTTATTACAGAAATTGTTATTATACGTGAGCTCCACAAAGTTAAATAAAAAAGCGGAAAAAGAAGCGAATTCCCCATAATTGTTGCAGTAAAACTTCATAGAAGTTATTTTTCTTGGAGCATATATGGTCCTGACTTCTGTTTTTCCTGTAATATTTACTCTGATTTCTATTTGTTTTCCTTCTTGAACTATCATTACCATCGCATCACTTGGAATATAAATATTTATAACATGTAGAGAACTTTTTGGGACATGAACTTGGAAGAGATTGTAAAAAGGAAATGAGCTCAGATAAGGAGCAATAGAGAAACTTGAATATTGCAAGATCATCTTCTTCTGGCCTCAATCCATCATGCAGTCCATCCCTCAGTCTCTTGTTCTCCTCTTCCAGAAGATTGCACCTATCATGCATGAACCCTAGCTCCCCTTGATTTTCTTCAGCTCACGTGCAAGTGAAGCCGCCTTCGATGCCATGGAGACCGCCATCTGCCACCAATTCCAAAAATCAACTATCAGGATTCACATACAACTTTTGGTTGCATATGTCAAGAGAATCAGATGCGGTTAGCCTTCTTGGCTTTCTCTAGTTTTCCATTCTTGTTCTTTTCGACATCTTCTTCACCAGCATTACCTTTCTCCTCCTTTTCTTGTCTTCAGCATCACTTAGATTTGAAAATCACAATCAAGTATCGTCGTAAAGAAGTGGAATGTAGCATCACGGATATAATACCACATTTACTAATTACAAAGTGTGGTAGTAGCTTATAAGTGATGACAAGACAACTTGAGCTTATACATTTTGAGATGATAGTCAGGGACTCCAGTTGGGCCCAAGCCCAACAAGTTGTCAGGGCTAGTAATTCCTAATAGTGGTCCATGTGTAGGGCTTATGACGTTAAGAGATGGTACAGAGTAGGTTGCCTCTAATAGTGGAAAGGGCTAATCAAGAGATGTAGCTACCCTTACCTAGAGTTAGGAGGAATGGGTTATCCAAAGAGGCGAAACTTCCATTGTTACTGCAAATAGGTTATGGACCATTCGCACAATGAGGACATTACAAATATAAGTAAGGGTGATTGTAGTACCACAAACATAGTGCACCATCTAGTAGTATGAGCTTAAGCATTTTGGGTTGTGGTTAAGGGATTTAGTTGGGTCTAAGTCCAACAAGTTATCTGGGTTAGTAATCCCTGATAATAGCTAGGTAAAGGGCCCGAGACATTGTAGTTGCTCTTATTGAAAGAAGCTTGTTATTAGATAGGGGTTGAGGATTCAATCGGTTGAAATCCCATGACTAGAAGACTCTTGTTGAGATTTATTGTGGTTTTTAACTGGTTTGAGTTTCCTTGTAAAAATACATGTGTCCATTGTAATTGATTGATTATATTTGTGATTTGATATAATTACATTTTTGTTATTTTTTATTTGAGGTATTTGTAGGATAAAAGAAACATTATTTGATCGATATTTTATTGATACCCTTTAACGAACAAGTTATACGCACATAAACACACACACAAGGTAAAATTCTAGAGAGAACACAAAAAGCTTATCTAAATAGCAATTGAGCCTCCTCCAAGGCATATTTGACAAAATTCTTGACATTGTCTTTGCATTTATGTCCTTTATATTTGCACGAGTATTTTTACAACATTTTGATTCCAACCCTTTTCTACAAGCTTATGCAAAGTAATCCGAACTTCTTTTATTTTATTTTTGCATTGCATCTTTTTTAGTTTTATTTGTTTTATATATTTGTTATTGTATGCAGTACGTATCTCAAAACTCACTCTTCATATATCAATCAATCCTTCTCAACTTCAAGGTATTTTTAAGATTTCAAATAATTTTATAGATTAAATTTGAAGGCGAATAGAGGTGGAATAGTGTTTCTATGCTAAAGATACGAAGCTTTTAATACAGTCATTATACCAATTATTGAGGTTTATAAGTACATGTATAAGTTGGTATCTTTGGTCCGTTATTGTGTATATATATGTCTGTGTTTATTTATTTAAGAAAGATACAAAAAGAATTAAGTTGAAATAAATTGAAAAAAATATACAAAAGTTTGAAAGATGTATATGCATACATACACATACATGTAAACACGTAACAAATATAAACACGCGCACACACACATGTGGGCCCTCACACAGACATGCGCACACACACAATGCAACCACGTGCACACATATGCGCACAAACAAGCGCACATGCACACACACACACATACGTAGATACATATAAACATGCATACATACCCGCATACATATATACAATAGCGTGTGAGTGCGTGCACATGTATCTGTGTGAGAGTGTGTGCATGAAAAAATGGGGCTACACCTGTTGGGTAGCTAACTAGCTTCCCCCGCTAAATATATTTTCATTTATGAGCATTCTTAGATGAAACTTGGGGGTTTTATATCACATGATATCAACATGATATCATTCTAATTTCAACTCAATTCAAGGTATACATCCCTTCATCAATATTGCCAATTTTTAACAGTCTACATATTTCTTAAATCCACATCTTATAGATGGACAACTTATAAATTTATAAATGAAATGAAATTTCACGCACTTTTTTTCTCTTATTAATTCATGGTAATTTAAAAAGGTCAAGTGAAAATACTTTTAAATGTCAAAAAGTAGTGGGGTAGCTAGTTAGCTATCCAATGGGTAGCTCCATTTAACCCTGGTGATTATTATAATAGTCGAGGATTTTCCTATTATGCTAGTTCTTCTTGAGCGAGATGTCAAGTCAGGATCAACAACAAATAGAAATATAATGTAGAAACCGAGCAAACTCGATCTTTCTTTCCTAGTGCATTAATAAAGGTGATTTCACCCATCACCAGTCTAGTCTAAACCCCCTAAGTTTCATCTAAAAAAATACTCACAAAGGGAGTTACGACGGGGATAGTAATTGGCTACTTGAAATATGTAATCTCACTCACCTATCTCTCACACACACGCGTATACGCACACAATATAGTTGTATAATGGGTTGAAAAACTCAAAACTCAGCCTTTAGTTCTTTTTTTTTCTATTTCTAAAAGTAAGAGTTTATTTTAATATGAGATTTTAAAGTAAATTTTGAGTCATATGGAGTTCTCTATAAATAAATATGATCTTGAAAAGTTGGTTCATGATCGAATTAGAGTTTTAATTCTCTTTCTACTTATAATAGATATACTTTGTTTTATATTTTTAATGTAATTTTATTTACAAAATGAAAAGAATTAATGGAAAGAACTTGAAATTAATAGATAATAATTGCTAGAAATTTACGTACAGACTTAAATTGTATACCATGAATTCAATGTTTTTATTTTTCCTTAATTTTTACTTTATCCTTTATTTACCAAGTCAGTTTGAATTCGAGTTTTGATTATGATTATAAATATAATCTACATTTATATTTTTTTTCTTTTATCCATCTTACATAGTTAAGTATGTATATTCTTCTTAGGTTTATTTTTTCTTCACTTCTTCTTTTTATGTGTTTTTAGATGTTAATACCATGTTCTTATTTATATGAGTGTTAGTATAATAATGTGATATTACTGTTTATTTACATGTAATTTGTAGGGATTTTAGGACAAAATGATAGAAGATAGTAGATGAATCTCATATTCATTAGATAAGCTACTCCTTCTGATGTCGGGAATCATATGACATGATATCAAAGATACGATCCCACTGGCACATGTTCTATGATACTCATCAAACTCATCTTCTCTGTCATATTAACATTCAAATATACAATCATGGAAGAAACAAAATATCATTAAATGAAAAATGCAATCGTTCTCACTAATCTATATTCATATCCAGCCTATGTTAAAGAACTTGAGAGACACATATATGATGAAAAGCTCTTAATTATGTTATAATAATATATCTTAAAGAAAACATAAAAGTGTCAAGAAGCAAATTAAGTACTCAAAAGACTAACATTCCATGCCTGGTGTTGGTGTGCCTACAAAGGCTCGAACTTGTATCAATTCGCTACTACTATTGCTACTTAGTTACTCTTTTTCGGTCCACGCAAAGGAAATACTATGAGCAATTATCCAACAAACGAAATGAACTTTGAAACTAGTGTGACTGTAAATAAGGAAATGTGCTCTTTCGAGTGGTGTGCAAGAACACCTTACCTCACAGTAGGTCATGCGCCAACATGTTTATAGTTAGTGATTTTTATTGACAATACTATAGTATTAACCCTAAGCTCACTATATGTTACCTCAACAATATTGGGCACAAAAATATGATATCACATCCTTGATCCTTTTGTTATGTAAGCACACACCAGTACAAAATTCACAAGTGTATGCATGAATGGTATAGTCATAATTGGGTGAAACCCCCAAGACCTATTTTTAACAGAGTAGGAGAAGGATAATTAGCATACTCGTGAGGAGGTTTTATATCCCAATCGGATCCCTTGCAACATATTTATCACCTTAAATCAATTATAACGAGGGAAGGGTGCTTCATTACCTTTGAGCCTCTATGATGACTCAAACAATCACAAGAATGATAAGAGAAAGATAACTAGCATTCGCGAATACGTTTGATATACATTTAGGATCCCTAACGACACATTTATCACCCTATATCCATTCTAATCTCTCTTAATAATTTACAAAAAACATAGGACATGATATGACATCTAATCACATGCAGTGTGCCGCAAGAAACTCTAGGTCTTTATGGATACATAAGGATATATGAACAAAAAATATGTGTAGTTAATTACAACGAGCAATGGAACTTTGTTACCTCTGAGAAGTCCCTCGAGATCTCCTCCCATGCATTTGAGTGACTTTGATGGCTTGAAGGTCATGAGAACATGTTTATAATGGATGGATGTATATCTTGATTCGTTAGGAATCGGATGTCTATTTTTTTCTTATTTTCAATTACTGTATCTGCTTAGAAGAGAATAAATATCAATTCCAAGAAATTATATCTTCTTCTAAAAATTCACAAGCGAGAGTAGAAGCAATTTTTAAAGAAAGCTATTCCATAACAAATGGAACTGTTTCTATTTCAGAAAAAGTCATAAATTGTATATTTATCTATCTTATTTTATTACTCTTTTTACATTAATTTTTAGTGAAAAGCGAAGGATAACTAGCATACTCGTGAAAGTCTAAATCCGTTTTAGTCTCTCATGGTCATTTCACATACGAACATGGGACACCATCTAAATCATATACAACATGCCACAAAGAAATTCTACGGTTATATGGATATTCAAGCACATATGATCAGGAAAATGTGTGAAATGAGAGGGAACTTCCTTATCATTGAAGATGTTGGCTCCGAATGTCCTCTCGCACATTTGAGAGTTTGTGATGACTCGAACAATCATGAGAAGGATAACTAGCATACTCATGAGTGTGTTCGATATCTCATCCTAGATCCCCTACAATGCATTTATCACCCTAAATTCACTTTAATATCTCGTGATAATTTTACGTAAAACTTGGAACATGATATGACATCTAATCACATACAACATGCCACAAAAAGTCTAGGGCTGTATGGAAATCCACACATATAATCAAGAAAACGTATGTAACTAATTACTATGAGGAAGGGAAACTTCTTACTTCCAAGGATGTTCCTTTGAGATCTCCTTTCATTCATTTGATCATCTTTGATGAATCGAACGTACACCTTGAGATGACCTCAAGCTCATCTACATGATGCTAGATTCAGATCATCGATCTAATCCTGCAAAGATGCTGTGACAAGGTCTCCAATGAGGAAAGAGAGAGGGGGTGACTAGGGTTTAGGTTGAGCAACCCTTTCCTCCTCAATTTGTTGGCAAAGGTTCAAGATCAAATCCATTTCAAGTAGTTCTCGTCCCATTTTTACGCTAAAATGCCCATAATTTGAGCATGTTTTTGAGCTCTTTGGATATGTATCCGTGAGCATCTATATTGTTGAACTTCCAAGGATCAAAATATATGGAAAGATAATATATTAGTCTATATCAAGGTTTTAAAAACCGGACCGGACATTGAACCGGTTAGTCTTCGGTTTGGTCCCACCGGGTCGGACCGTCGGTCCAAACCGGTCGGACCGGTGATGATGTCAGCATGACATCATCATTCATATCGACTCGGAAAAAACCGGACCGGGCTTAATTTACTGGTCGGACCGGTCGAACCGGTTTTTTGAACCGATAAAACCGGATAGATATATGTAAATATGTATTTATATATCAATGAAATAATCATTTAAAATGTCAAATCTTTCAATATAAAAATATGATTGTCTATTTTGAATAAAACTCTACAAAGGTAGTCACATTTTCTAGCATTATATATGAATATAATATTGTAATAATTTATTTATAGCTGCTTTTAAAAAATTACCCCAAGAAAGTAGTGGCACAAGTTATATTCCAAAAAAGAGAGGGATGTAACTTAAATTGTAGAATTTAAGAAGGGTACAAGTGATAAAAACATTATTATTTCATTATTTAAACCTTTATTTTTTAAAATATACTAAACCATCAAATTCGGGTCAATCCGGGTCAACCCGATCCAACCACCCGGGTCAACCCGGTCCGACCATCGGTCTGACCCGGTTTTTTATTTTCTTTTTTCAAAAAAATTAATTACCTAAAACCGGCCGAACCGACCGTGTCGGGGCCGGTTCCCGGTCCAACCGGTCCGACCGGCCGGTCCGGTCCGGTTTTTTAAACCCTGGTCTATATGTAAAAGTAATTAGCAATCACTCTTAAGGTAATATATTAGTCTATATGTAAACGTAATTAGCAACGACTCTTTACCTGTGACATACTTTAGCAACAGAATTGCAGTACAAGATAAAATAACAATCACTTGGAGTTGCGTACTGTATACAGTTTGAATACTTTATTCATCTGTGTTGGCACTGTCTTATATTTTCTACCTCATTCCATTTGTGATTGTATGGATAACATATGGTTAATCTGGAAACTAGATTGGCAAATGATCTATGGGACTCATTGGATGGTTAGATTCTAAATTATACAGTATCTCGGACTGTATCTTGTGGTATCTGAGTTGGGATATGTTTTATTCGCTGCAGTAAATGAGATGTACTTTGTGATTTTCTCAAAATCATATCAATGGATCCAGCTATCAAATGAGTCCCTTAAAGTCTTGATGATGTCCAATCATAAACAGAGTTTGCTTTTTCCAATAATTAGATTTATATAAGTATTAATTGAGAACCTCCCCCAGTAGGAACTATTCTCAGCAAACATAGTTGGCTTCACTGAGGCATATGTCCCAAAAAATTACTCCAAGGAAGCTATAATAGTAAGAAAAAAGGCAGTGGGTTCATGAGCTGATGAAGATCCCTTGGAACTAGCGCTCTGGAGTAGCAGAAAAATCCCCTTCTAGAGCTCGAGGGGCGCAGGAATCTGCAAGTTCAATGTGCTTGGCACAACCTGCTTCATCACCTGCATCACTACTGGCTCCCTCCACAAACGGGGAAAAATCCAAGCATATCCCTTCAATCGTTTCCTGGTAGTCTTCCGACCACTCTTGTGAAGTTAGTTGGTGGTACTCGACAAGGTGGTGAAGGCATTGGTTCTCCCTCATTAGAGTCGCGTTCTCGTTGGCCAATCGTGACTTCTCTGCTAATAGTGCCTCCAGTTGTAGCCTCACCTGCACAGATTAGATCAATGCATTGATGCTATTCAATAAACTATGCAAGTGTATAGAACAACAATTATACAAGCTTCATCTTTTCTGTAACCATCAGTTTGCAACTTAAGACCGCTATTTTAGTTCAAGTACGTATATATAATATATGTAGGTAGATGGAGAAGTTCATATACAGGTTTTGTACTTTATACAACAAAAACACAACCAGGTTTTGTACTTTATACAACAAAATATTAGAGTTCATAATACTTTGCACAGTATAATCACTGTTTAACCAGCCGACAATGTAAGTGAGCTCCACAAATTAAAATGAAAAGGCCGAAAAACAAACGAACAATGCATAATTGTTGCAACAAAACTTCATAGAAGTTATTCTCTAAGACCATATAGGGTACTAACTTTTGTCTTTCTTGCAACCTTTACTCTGGTTTTGAACTGTTTTCCTACTTAAACTGTCATTATAATTGCATCACTAGACAATAAAGCTTTGTGGCCATGAGCTTGGAAGAGATTGTACAAAGGAAATGAGCTGAAATAAGGTGCAATAAAAGAAACTTGAATATTACCAGATCATCTTCTTCTGGCATCAATCCATTCTGCAATCCGTCCCTCAGTCTCCTGTTCTCCTCCTCCAGAAGATTGCACCTATCATGCATGAACCCCAACTCCGCCTTGATTTTCTTCAGTTCCCTCGCAAGCGAAGCTGCCTTCGATGCCATGGAGACCGCCATCTGTCACCAATTCCAAAAATCAACCATAAGGATTCACATATAACTTTTGGTTGCATATGTCAAAAGAATCGGATGTGACGAACCTTCTTGGCTTTCTCCAGCTTTGCATTTCTGTTCTTTTCCGGGTCTTCTTCACCAGT
The DNA here is from genome assembly GCA_037367405.1 of Ottelia alismoides. NCBI lineage: Eukaryota > Viridiplantae > Streptophyta > Magnoliopsida > Alismatales > Hydrocharitaceae > Ottelia > Ottelia alismoides. The sequence continues at coordinate 956,796 of JAZKJV010000557.1, read as the reverse complement.
ATTACCTTCCTCCCCCTTCTTGTCTTCTGCATCACTAGGATTTGAAGAGCACAATCTCTTGGGTTCGGGTTCATCCTCCTCAGCGGCCTCGCTTTCCCTCTTCAGCACTTCAGTGAGAGATGGTCTCCCAAGCTCCCGAGCTTCCTGCGTCCAAACAGAACAGAGTGAACAGCGAAAAAAACACGTCATAGAACCCACGAAAGCAGTGGCTGTACCTGTGCAGCAACGTTTAAAATACCGGTGAGCTGCACCAGAGAAGAAGAGATAGAGTCGAAGCCCCTCATGAGGAGAAGGGCGTCCTCACGAAAACGCTTTCCGGATTCAGATTCAGCTGCGCACTGTTGAATCGAAGGAGTCAATATGGAAGTGGGTATTGAGCTGGACAGGGAGAAGTAAAGTAGGAGAGGAGAGCTCACAGAGGACGAAGGCCAACCGGCTGGGAGGTTTTGCCTCCGCGGTTCTTCGAGGATCGCATCTACGCGGCTGCGGAGGGAGCTCCATAGGCGTTGGTCTGAGCTTGGGCTTGGGCATGGACACGCCATGGGGGCTCAGAGAGAGAGAGAGAGAGAGAGAGATGCAAGCAACGGCTAGTTTGAAGTTGGAGTGGAAGTGCTCGAAATTTAAACAACAGGGGAGAGGATCTCTTTGACCGTTGCAATGCTCCGATCTGTGATATAGAGGGTCGCTTATGAATCCATCAATATCTATGTGTATTCCTAATTTAGAGCAGAGAGCTCTCGGACCCACAGCAGGGCGCCTGCTGCCCCCGTTAATTTTTTGGGGGGAATTTTCAAAACTCTAACCTATAAATTTTGTAGATTATCTTCTTGACTTTTGAATGAAGGTAATTCTTCCTCGACCCTGTAAATTTGCTTACTTTTACCTAATAGACTATGTTGTTAACGCTCATTCATTTACCCCATTAAATCTAACCAGATTCTGTTAAAAAGAGGTGCACATTGCCCTCTTTGTTTAGCAAACTTACAAAATAGGGTAAATTACAATTTGGGTTCTCATCTATAAGTCCGATCCCAGAATGGGTCTCGATCTTTAAATTGTAACGATTCGGGTCCCAGGACCATTAATGTAAGGAACTTTTTGGGGATAATGACGAGTATGTCCTTGTTTAAAAGTTGGAACCCAACCCTCATTCCCTTCTCAACAAGGGCATATTCGTCATGAACCCCAACATTTTCATTTCCTAAATGGTCATGGGGCCCGAATCGTTACAATTTAAAGATCGGGACCATTCTGGAAATGGACCCATAGATAGGGACCCAAATTATAATTTACCCTACAAAATATGCATCATTCCCACTTCCCCCCTCACTCATCTTCCCCCCGTCTCCCTCACCCATCCGTCAACACTACCCACCTCCTCCGTGCACCGTCTGAAGGCCGACCCCCCTCTCCCCTATGAGTAGAGGTTGGACCCCTCTCCCACACATTGCACGGAGGCCGACCCCCTCCCCTGTGAGCAAAGGCCAACCCCCTCCCCTACACGTTGCCCAAAGGCTGGCCCCCTTCTCCTACAAGCAGAGGTCGACTCCACTCCCTCTCACGCTGCCTAAAGAAGATATGACTGCTTGATCTCCCCACTATCGATGCTTTCTACCTCCTTGGTATCACCCCTCACGATTTCAAGAAGGTGAGCTCTCCGAATCTGCTTAGAGCTTCGTGTTTTATTGATTCGGTTTGTTAATCGAACTGACAGATGCAGACGAATGTGGAGGTTTTGACCTCAATTTTCTGATGATTTTTTGGTCAAAGACGGGATCCCCCTGCTGCCCCTCCTCTTCTGCGCTGCTCGACCGCCACAAGTAGATTGGAGAAGGGAATTGAAGACGAAGAAGGGGATAGAAGAAGGAATGAGGGAGAGAGGAAGAAATCCAACTGTGGGATTTCATGTGGTTTGATTAACTCATTTTTAATCCAAGCAAGTTAACCCAAGACATGTCAATCTAACGGCATAGTTCGTGAAGTAAGATAAAACAAGTTTATAAGATCGAGAGGAGAATTATGTTATTTCAAAAGTCGAGAAGGTAATTTACAAAGTTTATAAGGTACGTGGGATAAAAATTCCATTTTTAGCAAACTTTGATGGAAATCAAACTGAACTGATTGAATCTATGCATATTCTTCCATGCATCTATGAAATTCCGATCTAGTCTGATTATTATAATATTTTATCTTAACGGTCAAAGTTAAAGTCAACGTATATGGAACTTCAAAAATTATAAAAATGACTTTTGCGTTGACCATTACGATAAGAGAGTTACAATAATCCGGTAAAGATGAAATGTGGTAGGCATATAAAAGGATATATGTACAAGATTCAAAAAAATAATTTAAGGGAAAACAACACGCCTTGCTGTGAATAGACCCACACGAAAGTATCTGCTCGAGAGAGCTCTACCCTACTTTCTTGCCTCTTGCAATTTCCATGGTTAAATCTCCTATATTTTTTCTTCTCATCATAAATACTTGTTTGAGATAATTTTATATTAGTTATCTTAAATCGAACGGTAGATATGGAATCTTTGAGATAAACACGAATTGGATAAGATCCTTAAATTAGATTGATTCCATTTTGTTAATTCAATGGACCACATTTATTCCACAATTTTTTTTAAAAAAATCCACTAATGTATGAAGTGGATTGGATTATTCTTTGACTTCAATCCGATCTATCTACAATATGTTAAAAAAAATATGATTCATTTCTTTATTATTCATAATTCTTCAAATCATTTTTAATACATTTTGTTATATCTCTTCAATATATTTGTCATTCCACATAAAAACTAACCACTGTGTATAATTTCAGAACTTTTGAGCCAGTTCATCCTTACTTTTACCCCTCTACTTGTTTATGGGCATTTTTTATAATTATTAACATAATTTTAATTAATTAAATAGGTATGAAGTTAAGATATTTTTTAAAAATATGCATTGATCGGCACATGAAGTGCCAATTTGGGGAGACGACTAGAGTGGCACCCCTACTACCCAAATGGGCATCTAAGATGTCGATTTGAGATTACATCCTTTTTTTCATTTGCATTTTATCCCCGTATTTTGTTTATTTTGACAGCACATTTCTTTTTAACTTTTCCTATATTTTTATACAGTTTATCATCTTTTTATTAACTTATTGGATTTATAATAATTTGTTTATTTATACAATATATTTATTATATATATAATATCCATGTTTATATTATTTTAATATTTGCAATCAATATAATTAGAATTTTTATAACAACAAATTCAATTAAATTTTCATTTGAGAAAATGATAATAATACGTTTTAATACTTCTAAAAGTATCATATTGTTTAAGTATGCATTATTATTATAAACTACAATATATAATTTAATACAATATAACAATATTTATATAGGATTTCCTTCAATAGGATGCAATCCTTTCTGTGTTCAGGAAGGCCAGCCCTTTTTGTAGAAAACACGATGACTTTAGTAGAATACATATACAATTTGTATTATAATGTACATTTTAGGGATAATTACACCCATAACCCTGAATAATTCCTCAATATCAATCATAACCCTGCATAATCGCGAATTACATTCAGGACCCTGAATAATTGTACCGTCTTACACCTATAACATTCCGTTACTTTACTATGTTAACTCAACCAGATGATTGAGTTAATCTAACCAACAATCGATCTAACGGTTGAAATTTAATCTAAAAAAATTAAGTATCTTGTCTCTCTCTCTGGAGCCAAGCCCTGCACCTATCATGGCAGCTCAGCGATGGTGGAGGCTACGGCAGGAGGGCGATCGACCTTGGGGGACGTTTGGTCGCGGGGGGCGTTGGGCCGGTCGCAGGGGTCAGGACAACCGCACGCGAGGGGGGGGGGGGGGGGTCAGGGCAGTCGTGCACGGAGGGAGGAGGGGGGATTGGGTCGCGGAGGGAGGAGGGGGAGGATTGGGTCGGTCGCAGGGTCCCCCGGGGGGGGTGTTAGGGCGGTCGGTCGCGGGGGGGAGGGGGGAGCGCTGGGTCGGTTGCAGGTGCAGGTGGTTCGATCGCAGGGGGCGGGGCGGTCGGTCACCGGTAGTGGGTTCGATGCAGAGCTTGGGGGGGGGGGGGGGGGTTGAGGAGTCGGTGGGGAGGGTCCTTCGAGGACAGCTCGAAGTCGGGGGGTGGGTCTTCTTCGACGAGAGGCAGGGGTCTTCGATGGGAGGGGGAGCTTCGACCGGCGGCGGGGTAGGGGGGAGGGGAGCACAGGTGGGGGGTTCTTCGAGGACCTTCCAGTGACGGGGGGCCGGGGGGGGGGGGGGGGGGGGGGGGGGAGCAGGAGCTCGCGGAGAGGGACGGGGGGGGGGGGGGGACGATGGCGGGCAGGGGGGTTGCAGGCAGTCGACGTCGACAGGAGGGGGGTTAGAGCTGGTGGAGCAGGAGCTCGCTCGGACGCGGGGGCAGGGGGTTGCTGGCAGCCGGCATCGACTCGCCGGCCTGGAGGAGGATGTAGGGGGAGAGGAGAAGAATGGCATATTTTGTAAATAAGAATGGATATTAGGGGTAGTATTGTATTTTTTAACGGAAACCGTCAAACATAACGCCCATCTCAAACGGAACATGACACAGGGTTATGTCATGTAAGAGTTAAGCATTACTCAGGGTTTCTCATGTAATTTGCGATTATGCAAGGTTATGATTGATATTGAGGAATTACTCAGGGTTATGGCTGTAATTATCCCTACATTTTAATGCTTGTATTATAATATGCTGCAGTTTTGTATGCGGTTTTGTATTTATAATGTGCAGCTATAATACAAATTGTATATGTATTCTACTAAAATGCTCGTGTTTTATACAAAAAGGAGGTGGACTTCTTGAACTAAGGAAGGACTACATCCTATTTGAAGGTCCCCCTATTTATGTATGTTTTATTTTTGATATAAAGATAACTAGCGAATTAAACTACATAAATCATAGTTTTAATCATAGATTTCATTTTAATTAAAACATTCTTTTCAAAAAATCACTAGATATTCCATTAAATTTGATAAAATAAAATGAATATGTGTCATCACATCAATAAGGAAACTAATTTCTACAATTTTCATTGCATTATAAAAGTTCCTTTACCTTCTCCTTGAACTCCTCATTAACCTCTTGCTTGACCTCCTCATGTCCTCTTGTGATTCTTTTCACATGCGGATTGTTTTTTGTTTTTTCTGCCCAGCAATTCGTTTCAAATGCATTGGAATGTTCATGGGTGGGTGTGTTGCAGCTAATGACTTTTGAGGTGGTTCTTGTTGTTAGCTTATATGCTTATTAATTTTTCTTCAAGTGTCGATCTTTGAGGTGGTTCTGATGGAGGTTAAACGGGTTCATTGATCTTTACTACAAATGACGGTCTTTGAGATGATTGTGGAGGCTGTCGTGACATTAGAGTGGGAGGTGAGTGTCAAGATGGATCACAGTCAAATTGACTTGGTGGACCTACAACACCTTGTTGAATATACTCGGAGTGTAGATCTCCAAAGATAGATGATCCTGCAAATTTTATTTGATTCAAATATCTTGCATATTCTTCTCCATATGTCATTGCTCCTATCAGTCCCGTCTAACTTGAATATCATGTATATGCTTATCCATATGAAGCTTACCAGTGACTTCCATTTGATAAGATGCTCCACCATATGCTTCTCCTAGTCTCCATCATATCATGCAAGACCATACCTGAAAAATATTATATTTAATATCATGAGATAAAAAAAATTAGGAAAAGAGTAAAATAAGCATGTTGCTCAAACCTAAAGCCACGATAGTTATAGTTTTTTATATGCATCTAATTGTTGTTTTGGTACTTAATAATGAAAACATGTTAATTGTGCCATCAAAATATCCAATAGCATTTTGGATCTTCTTCATCGAGTCCAGAGGCAACTCCGTCAAGCAATTAATTTTATCCAAGTTATTTCTTCTACACAAAATAGTATCCACCAAATAAGAAGATAATTTATTAGGTTATTAGTATGAATATTATAGTAAATTAAGTACAAATGTGTAATTTTATAAAAACATACCACATGTTTTGGTGGACTTGTAAGCTCTTGATGACTCATTAATGTAATAAAAAGTTATTGTTTTATCATGTCCATTTGAAATAAATGATTGTGAATGCACTTAATATTAAGGTCTCCGATGAATCTCCATTTAATCACCTTTATTCTATCATTTTGATCTTAAAAAATCTAATAAATGCGTGTAAATAGCCCTAATTCATGCAAATTAGCACTATTTGTTGTACAAAATAATGTATAAAAATTATTTTTAATGCCAAAATTATAAAATAAAGAAAATAAAAAGAACTAAATATCAAAGATATTTTATGATCTTAAACCCCTGAGACCTAGGCATCTTGATGATTACGTCTATTACATTTATTAGTCCATCATTTATTCATTTTGGGACCTATTTTATTTTTCACTTTTTACTTCTCAAATAAAGAAACTTTGTACATGAAAGTTAGAAAATAACACACAGAAAAATACAAAATTGATTTCATACAAAATAATATGCAGTGTAAAAGTTACACTCTGAATAAGATTCTAAAATCCCATTTCCCATATTCATATCTCTCCAATAAAAATCAAAATATATCAAAATCACCTTTAATTGTATACAACTTCAAATAAGCTATTTAATGAAGGTGGTTTCATATTTTTTAGAGTTAAGGTGTGAAAGTTAGGTTTTGGGCCCCTATTGTATAATATACCCGATTTAAAATAGTCATTTTATTTATTCTTTATTATTTTAAATATTTTATATTTTTATTTTTTAAATATTATTTATAATATATGTACATATTAAAATTAGAATAAACCATAAATAAAACATTAAAATAAAATATTTATATAAAATATATAGATGAATATACAATAACTATACCTATACAACAAATATACCTATTTATTTAGGTGTAAATAATACTTTAAAAAATATGATAAAAATATATTTAAGTATCTAACAATAAGTTATAATTATATAAAATAATGAAATACAATACTAAAATTAAAAATATAAAATAAAAATAAAATACTCCAAAATATAGATGAATATACCTATAAAACACTCTTAAAAATTAACTAGTAATAAATAACACCAATAAAAAAATAAAAATCATAATAAAATACTACATAAAATAAATAACCATTTTTTATTTTATAATAGAAAATTAATAAGATCATTTACTAATTTTAAATAATTATTTCGAATAAAAGGACCTCTTTTGTCCTGGAGCGGTTGACGTGGTGGACCACTCCCCTTCCATGGAATGTTGACCCCGGTCAACTTCCCATCTTTCAGCTATGACTTCTATCAGAGCCTCGATTCCCTTATTTTCTTTGATTTTTCAACGCCACCCTATTGATCCTTCCACCTCGAGCGCTTCATAAAAGTTGTACGCCTCACATCCGTCTACCTCGCGTAATCATCAGATTCTGCTAATCTACCTCGAGCGTGTCAATAATCATCGTCCAAGTTCACCTAGGCTCACCGTCTATATATAAACTACCAAAATTCGCCTTCCCTTTTGATCCCCCTTCCGAGCTTCGCCAAGTGTTCTTGCGTGTGTGTAGAGACCCCGATGATAGCTATGAGCCTTCTCGTGCTTGGAGATGGTGTAGTAAGGACAAGAAGACAACCCATGGTGGTCCTTCAGCTACCATGATCCCTGAGCTTCCTATCATGTATAAGCGCTGCCCTTTCTGCCTTCTTTAGACAACATTTGATTCTGCTTTTTAATTATGCATTTAGTTTAGGGGTTAACCCATAGTTTTAATGTGTAATCGTTGTATTCGTAGTTCGTCGGAGCTGAGCTCGGACGAACCTCCTCCATTGTTCTCCACCGTTGATCAACTATCGTTACAACTCCATCAGTTGACCTTTCCCCTTCTCCATCCACACCATCACGTTGCCCAACCTGATCGAGCCTCGATCACTGAATCCTTGCTCAACCTCCACCGCTCACCGGAGCAGGACCAACCGACCTCATCTCTCCTCTATCTTTATCAATAATGGCTTAGGAGCCTTTATAGTTCTCTCGTGGTGCTTTGACACTAGTTTGTAGGACCTGGAAGGGGCGTCTGAACCCAGTCGAGACTCAAGAACAGGCTGCCTGAATCATCAAGCTCCAGTGCCCAACCGAGGGGCACGTACCCATTTGAGCTAACCAAGGTTACGGAGCATCATCGGGCATCTATTGAGGAGCTCAAAAACGCTAGGGGAACATGGAAGAGGAAGATTCAATGCATAGAAGTTCATCTGCCCGTTGTTCTTTCATGTTCTTCAGGAAGAGCAGCGGTTGTTCGATTATCATCTCACTTCAGACTTCAACAGGAATGTTTGATCATCTAGTGCCTTGACTGTCAGGTCGCTCCCCATGATCTAATCACATACGTTCGTCGCCGAAGCATCGACCGTCGCGTAGATCCCGACATGTGTATTAGTAAAAGACATCCGACAACATCTAATAAGGAATAAATTGCACCTTTAGCACCGCTCATTTTTTATTTATTAATTAGTCTTGTAAATAAAATATACAGTGAAAATAAATGGGTAAATTGCATGTAGACTCCTATCTTTATTTTATATTACGCTTAGGTCTATGCTAGGTCACCTTACGTGTCGTCCCACGTGAGGTGGCCATTTTGCAAGTTCACACTTGTTGTTTTTGTATTTATTTTTATCAAGAAAATTTAAAGTATATTATATATTTTCAGAAAAATTACACAGAGGATCCTAGATTTTATTTTATTTACATATTTGTCTTTGTCAGTAATTGTATTTTTATGTGCTTATTATATTTATTTTAAAATAGCTATGGTTACCCAAAATAACAAAAAATAGGTGTAGGCTCTTGATTGCTTGTAGTTTCATGCTATATTCTTAGTTTACAATTTTGGACCTTTTTGTTAATTATTAAAAATGAAATGAGCACGTTTTTGCCCATGTCTAGCTTATAAAATACAAAAGATATATTTTTAAAAAATCCCAAAAAATTATGTTCTATTTATTTAAATGTTTTTATCCTTCAGACCAAAAAATCACCAAAAGTATAAAAGGAAAATTCTGAAAAATTGAAAACCCCAAAAACCTTTATAAAAATCTAAAAATATCAAAAAAACAAAAATAGTTTTTTTCTTTCTATTTTACAATTGTCTCTATATTATTATATATATTTTAAAATTGATTTAGAAAATTTTGGACCTAATTTTCTATTTTTGTTTCCATTTCAATTTCAGCATATTATTAAATCCTTGATTTGGGATATTTTTTATTTTAAAATAAAAAAATTCGAAAAAAATCCAAAAAATCATAAAAATAATAGGAAATTATGTAAAACACAAAAAAAATTATTTCCTTAATTTTGATTATTTTTAGTAATATTTATATCTATATTAGCATATATGGTATATATACTCTCATATATCCTTTCATAGATATTTAAAAGAAAAGGAAATATAAAATACAAAAAATTGGAAATTGGAAACAAAACATAAAAAATAGTAAAACAAAAAATCATAAAAAAATTAAAACACACAAAATATAAGTAATGACATGATTGTACATAATATACGTTGATTGGCAATAATAGTAGGCTACCGACTTTGCTCTCTGTAGTTCGAACTCTACATGCTTGCTTGCTATGCCTCATACTTTACAGAGAATAATAAATTTTGACTCACATTTTGTGCTATTCATTGTTCGGTTTAATCATGGGTTGATTATTGATTGACTGGATTTTGTGAGCAGTCATTTCAGCGACTCTAATTGAGTTTGATTAGCCGACCCTTGTAAGATCCGTGTCACCAGTCCTTTGTACAATTAGGGTTATGTATTATGACCATATTGAATACCATGCAGTTGGGACGACATAACTGACTTAACTTGTGATATTAAATAATGATTTCCAGCATGAGAAAAGAGATAGCAATCTTTCTCGAAAGACTGAATTCTAATCGACTTCTCGATGCAAGTCCTCGGCATAGGAATAGTGATTCGGAAGTGTTAGAATTATCAAATCAAAGAGTTGACTTGATGAGTTTGACATAAACTAAATCCTGGATCATAACTATCATGATCAAGCACACACCCTTTGAGCAGATATATATATATATTTGAATATGCACATTTGACAGACCAATAAGTTGGTGACCTAACCAAGGTTTGTATACTGACGAGTTGGTTTGCATGTGAAGATATGTAAGAGGCATGATCTCTCAAAGGAATCATGCATGTTCATAGTCGATGAATCATGAGATAGAGCTTATTAATGAGATGAATTTGGATCATCATTAATTCCATGCATGGTCGTCTTGTTTACGAAATAAGACACATATTCAAGATATTAATATATGCTTTTGGAATTGATTAATATTGTTTCCCAATTATAGAATGAGAAATCTATCAATATATTCCGATAAAGACAATCAAACTAGGGTTTGAATTTCGAATATATTAAAATATTCTAGTGTAAAGAATGAATAAGTATCAGAAATACTCATGGTTAAATCTACATTAATAGATCATCTCACATGACACTTGAGGGATTGATGAAACCGAATGGATTTTGTGGCTACATTTATTAGCATCATGATTTGAGAACTAATTGGATTAAGGTTCACTTCATTTAAATTCAATATCCAATTCCGATTCAAATTTCAATGTCCAAATATTGGAAATAGAAATGGTGATTGAAATGGACCTAAATAGACTTCTTGAGCTCATTTCTAAACTCTGAATGGTTTAGATTTTTATTAGAAATGATCAATGTAGCTAGATTCAACTCAACGATACCTTCTCCATACTCATGGAGAGTGTGATGTGTTTCGTTGAACTCACTTAGAATGTGAATTATTTCAGCTCGAGTTCAACATTCGTAAGTGACATATTTTTTTTCTAAAAATGGTATAATCTCCGAAATTGGATAGTTATCAGAATTTAAAGTCATTATACGCGAACAGTATGATCTCACTAACATTATCTCCAAATATTTGCATTTGTATCTCATGAGTCCAAATTGGATTAAGACTCATACTATTTGATGTCAATATTGAGACCATAATTATTATTGTCATATTTATAAGGGTATTTTTGTGAATATGATTCACAAATATAATTCACTAATTAATATGAATAATGATTCATAATAATTAATATTTATATGAATATGATTCATATAATTATTTCAAGGCATATGTGTGAATATGATCACATTGGACTTTAAATGTAAATGGGATTTACATTTTGATTTAGATTTATGAATATTATTCATAAACTTTGAGGGTATTTCTCATAAAATTACCAATTACGATAATTGGATTATCATAATGATAACTAAGCAACAAATTCAATCCAATAAGGGTGTGTGTTGAGATATACATGGCACCATCTTGAGAGTCCTAATTGGATTAGGCTCTCAAGTTTGTTAATTGATTTATTGCATAATTTATTAAATAATGTAATTGGTATTAAAAGGAGATAAATCAAGTTTTTTTTTCTCGTTGAACAAGGACTTGATTATATCACTTAATCCATAATCCAAGGTGCCATATTATGGACGTCCACTATGAGGAGAAGACTCCTCATGGATGCCCACTTTGACTATAGAAGAGAGGGCTTTGCCTCTCTTTTAGAACATGCTTGTTCCTCCTAATAGTTCTCTTTCCTTGAGAATTCAAGAAAGAGATGCGTATTGAGAAATTATTTCTCTTACACGTCTATTCTTCTTCACCCTACACGTCCACTTTGATAAGCCTCTCTTCTCTCCATTGACGTGGCATTGGAGGAAAAGATCATCTCCTTATCTGTGCTCCTAGCACGTGAAGAAGGATCGATTTCGTATGACAAAATCTAGTGCTTAATCTTCCTTGCATGGATAAGATCAAGAATACGAGCATAGATCGGACTTGATTCGAGAAGTCTCTTACTTTAGAGACTTACGCTTCAAGATGTAATCCTGATCTCATCTTGATATTCATTATAATATTATAAACCACATTAGGTCAATTATTTCCTTCGATTAATGATTTCGCAAAGTATAAATAGTTATGTTGAAATTTCTTACTTATACGATGAACATACATTATTTTAAGCAAATAGTTTGCTAATTTTCTACGTTTCCGTGATGTGAAGTTCATAAAGTGTTATTTACTTCCTTTACGTCTTTCTAGTAGACCATATGGTTTATACATTATTCTAAGAGATGGTATCTGTGTATGTATCCACCTTCTAGTATACCCAAATACCATTGCATATAAAAATTATTGTTGCAATCTTCGAGCTCAAACACTATGGCATTATATCTATCATCCCGTCTCTCCACATATTCTCGATGTAATGAGCAGTAATCTAATATATCAACCCCTCGTGTACTATTTCATCGAGAAAATACATGTATATTCTCAATCGAAAGCTGGGATATGTTGTTGTATTCCCAATTGGTGTATCACTTGAATTAGCAGATGCATTGCGATAGTGTCATAGCAAATTAACATAATTATACTCTTTCAAACTCGATCACTCATGCATAATGATGTTGTTAAACAAATTCCTCTCCGTCTTAAGGTGACAAATCATCTAATATCAAAAGATTTAATATCATATGTAAATAGTCGCTCAGGTAAGCATGCATCGTGTCTAATTAATAAGATTACTTACATGCTGGCTTTTTTACGTATCAATCTTATTCTTATAATTAATTGTCACAATTTGTAGTAATTGGAATGTCATGTTATGTGGTTATTTACGAATAGAATAACCCAGAGAGCATTTTATGTAATTTTCCAAGTGTGTGGGGGTTTATTTGTAATTTCTAAAACTTGACAGGCCTAATAAAGTTAACCTATGGGCCGACCACGTATTGCGCAGCATAGGGGGGCCAAGTTCAAATATGGAGAAAAGGGGGATCAACGCTGCAAATATCCTGACCACCTGCCTTTTGCACCTGAGGGCAAGGCTCGATGCAAAGCTGGAGGCACAACTCAACGTAGCCAGGCAAAAAGACTCACGTGTGCCTTGGTGTGTCCGAGCCTGGAGGGATGTGCCATAGGCATGGGCAGAACTAGGACCATCAGATCAGAATGATCTAATGGCTTGGATCGTGGCATGGGTAATTAATGATGGTGAACTCATCCATGGGATCGAATGATGGTGGCAGGAAGGAACGATCATTGTGGGATCATGAGATTAAACAGTGACTACTCCGCCTCTATGTGGTAGCTCCTCCGCAGAAGGTGGTGAAGGGATGTAGCTCTGACAAGCCCTCCCAAGCTCCCCCAAGGATCTGCTATTGTGTTGAGGATCTTGGGAGCTTGAGAAGACCAAAGAAAAGGCGAAGGCGAAGTGTTTGAGCTATTGTAAAGGTCAGAAGAAGGGGTGTGACCCCTCCCCCCGACAATTAAAACTAACAGGACGAGAACGCCAGACCTACGATCCGAATACGGACACGATATCTAATATTCAGCAAATCGACTAACGCAATTTAGATTAATATTTGAAATATGTGTAATAATAGGATAATAATATAAAATGAAATGTAGCTGCATCATCAATGAATATATGATTTATCACTCTAATTAGCTGAAAATAAAGCTTCATCCTAAGAAATTAGATGCATTCATGTGTTTATAATTCATAATTAACATTCATGTATTTGTAAATAATATGTATAAATTAGCATTTCATATTACATTCATATTCACTTGTAAATATTCATCTGCCTTCACTCATTTTTAATTAATTCACATTAACTCCAATTGACATCAAACCAGCTCCACTGTGTACATGTCACTCACATTAACTAGTGAAAAATCCTCAAAAATACTTATTTGTATATATGTGAAATAAACATAATCCCTAATTTTAGGACAAAAAGCCATAAATGTTGATATTGCTAACATACAATGTCCAATTTCACTTTACTCACTTTTGAATTAATGAGCACTTTATTATCAACAAATCAAGATCAAATTCAAAAGAGTGGAAGTTCATATGTGTTACTTGGATTTTGGGAACCAAATTGTATATTGTACATATTTATTAGTTTCACCCATTATTTTATTTAAAGAATAATTCTTTTTTATTTATGGTTTTTATTTCTTATTTCATAACATTTTTTAACTAGTTATATAAATATACAAATCCACAAAAGTCATAAAAAAGAAAAAAGGTACATTCTAACTCAAACACTCTAACTATTTCATCTATATATATCTCGTATTTTCTAATTTTATTCTCACTTTGAAAAAATTCAAAGGAATTGCATTTATAACTATACATTATTTTACATCACGTTTGATTTTTGCATGCATTTATTGTGCATGGTACTAATAAAAAATATAAAAACACAAATGATATTTTATATACACTAAATATCAATAAAAAAATAATATCTTACATATTTGATTTTATTTGCATTTGAGTGCTTCATGAATATTGTAGAATGCATTTAGCTCCACATTTTTCATTTTGGACATTTTTACATTTGAGGTTATTTTCTATATTTAATTCATTTATCTTTGCATTTACATATGTGTTCAGTGCTCAATGAATGTGTGTCTCTTTCCCCATCCTCCCACCCCAGGCCCATGTCGACTCGCTCCCCTGCCCCAGTCAACCATCGTTTGTCTTTAGCACCTCCAATTCTAGTTGTTGGATCAAACTTGATCCAATGACCATCCTTTTTCCTACTCTTCCTCACATGCCACTCACATGCCTACTTCCCCATCGTTGATATGGGGTGATCCAACTATTAACCCCATCATCTCCCCTCCTCAAACCTTCAGCCATCTCCCCTGCTAGTCGAGTCATGCAAACGATCTATCTCTGATTGCCTTCCTCTCTTAATGATTATCAAAAAAGGATCTTAGGTCTAAGAGATGAAAATCCTTACTTCAAAGGCTTATATCCAACCAACCTCTTGTTGCATGTCTTTTGCATATGAATAGTGATTCTGAGGTGCCAGATACATTAAGTCAAAGAGTTGACTTAGCACGATCGAGATATCAAAGACATATGTCATATGTTGTCATGATATAGGCACACATCCTTTAACCATATACATATGATTATTATATGAGTATGTCCACTAGGTAAACCATTATGTTGATGACCTCATCAAGTTCTATACACCGACGAGCTGGTGTGCATACAAGGACATGTGAATAAAATAAATCCTCTCAAAGGGAACACAGAGGTTCATTACTGAATTGGAAGACATGAACTCACTCATGAGATATTAAGACCGATAAATTCCATCAATGGTCGTCTTTCTTTGGAAGCTGATGAGTCTCGTATCCATCATGATAAAAATCACATATTAAAACCCCTGTCTTACTTAATGCAATAAAAATCACCATTAATTCTCCATTTTTATCTTGTAATATATTGTGTATAATTAACCTTAATTAATTGTATTTAATTTCCCATATTTTTCTTGTAATTATTTTATCATTAAAACTCCCTAAAAATTAGGTAGAGTAATTATTAATAATTCACTGACAATTAAAAAGAAAAGAAAATGCAAAAAAATCTCAAAACCAAAAAAGCTGGTATTTTTATCCCCCTTAAAAATACCCCCCAAAATACTATTTGTACAAATGACCTCTTTTGGCTGTTCGTCCAACATGAAACTTATAGATCTCGTCGAGACGAGCAACTTTCATGTTTTGACTTTTTTCCTAATTTTTCCTCTAACTATTTCTTTTGTATTTTTCTTTGTATTTAGAGTTTCGAATTTTCTAATTGGGCCACGTGGCGCTCTCTGGAGCCACCACGTGGCTCGCCTCTTCTTTTGCCACCCGACACTAACCTGGACCGTTAGATTGGCTCTTCCCCGCTCCCATCGCAATTGTCCATCTCCGCTCCATCGCCCACCGTCTGATCTAAACCTCTGATCAAATCTCAACCGCTCTCTAGCGCCTTAACCTCAACCGTCCGATCATCATTCCATCCAATGCCCTTCCTATTCCCATGCCACCCCCTCATTTCAGTCGCCCGATCGCTCCTTATCCTACGATCCACTGCGCTCCACGTCACCCCACTCTCGACCACCGTAGGATGAAACCCTCAGATCACATCCCAGCCACTCATCAGCGCCTAACTCCCCACTGCTTGATCAGATCTTAGATCTGATATGAGCCCTCCAGCCACGACTCTAGCACAGCTGTTGGATCGCAAGATCCAACGGTCCCCACTCATCATCCTCCTCTAGTTGTCTTTCTCCCCAAGCATTACGCCTCACTGCCCCATCTCTCCCTTCCTATTTTGGGAGCACGCCACGATCACCCCCCTCGCTCCATAACAGCCGCCCCGTATTCCCCATACCTCCGCCATCTTCGTGCAACCCTCATGTAATGCCACCATCAATCCCAACCTCCATTATATCCAAGTAAAAACGCCTTGCCACTGCCACATCCGTCGACCTCCTCTGCCTACAAATAGCCGCCCAAAGCCTCCATTCACCGTGTCCACCAAATCTAGGCATATGCCCAGCTTCCTCCGCCCCTCCGATGATAGCGGAGGGGCAGAATGTCGAGGCGACGACGACTTATTGCCCGATGTCGACCCTCGACCCCTCCGCCGTGTCGCGGTGCCTCCGGCATCCGCTGAGCTTGCTGGTCCTGCTGCCCAGCTGGGCGACGACCCCGAGGCTCATCTGAGCATCAGCCCAAGCAACTAAACCCACCGGACTCCCCTCTTCGACGAGGTACCCCCCTTCTGATTTTCCTATTTCTTCGAATTTCTCCTGCCATCTTCGATCGCTACCACCCTCGCCTGATCACTTCAAGATATCCGCCCGACCACCAGCATTCTCACCGACCACCTCTTTCTTCCTCGGAACCTCCCTCGCCCCGATTCATCTCTTCCTCATCTTCACCGGAGGAGGAGCATTGGCCTCCACTTCCAATCACCCCAGGGCCTTCACTCACCTCACAAATCACTCACGCACCCATGCACTTGCTTCGGCTATAGGCTAACACTGTAGGAACTTTGATTGGCCGGAGAAGGAATCGGAGCTCCTTCGAGTTGGTATCCTCCGACGAGGTTCCATGGAACTCGAGTCCTGATCATCACCGGAGACTCACCGCGCCTCCAGGATCTTCTCCAGCCAACAAGTAATCTTCCTCGACCTTCAGTGGCTGACTTGGATCATGGACGAGCCATGGGAAGGTCGTCGGAGCCCCGCCCTCTCCGGTGACTTGCGGAGGAGCACGAAGGTACAGGTACCGTCCGATCAACTGGATCGGATGGCTCAGATGACGACACGTGGAGGAACCGAGCCTCCAGCCGAACCTACAGGCTCGAGCCCACCGTACCTCGAGCCGAACCACCCCGTGAAGCCACGTGTCCCGAACCAGAGCGACTCCCTAGCCTAGGCTCCTCACGTTCAACGCACATGAGGGCTTAGGAAAATTGCACGAAAGATCCCAGAACTATTGAAAATTACAGAAAGGTCCCCAGGCACTGCCTCACGTGCGTGCTTGGGAAATTTACAGGGAGGCCCTCAATATTTCTGGAATTTGCAAAAAGGTCCCTGCGCATATATGGAAAATTTACATCAGGGACCAGGAGGTTTTTGGTGTTTGCATTTAAGTCCCTCCAGGGGACCTAAATGTAATAGTTATCCTTTTTATTTCTTGCATTTTTATTACAATTATGCCCTTGCATTGTTTTTAGCATAACTTGAGCATCGTAGGTCCAAATTGCATGATTTGAGTGTCGTTTTGATCCTTGTTTCCTCTCTACATCATGGCATATTTAATTTTCTCATCCAACATCATTTTAAATGAAGTGAATTTTTATGTTAGATGATGACCCTGCTCTACTTATTCTTGCTCTGATTCGTTGAGTGATGTTAATGTGTGATCAAATTGACCCTGATTTCAATCTCTATTATGTTGCTCAATTTCAGTGAAATCTTTAGGGTATATTTGTAATCCTTTGTCCTGCATATAAGTTCCCTTGCACCACTTTCATGCATCATCCTATAATTGAATAAAAATCAACTAAAAATTGCATACATCAAAGTATTGCATTGTAATTAGCATAGTGCAACTAGCAGACCTGAAATTGAGAATTTATTCACACATGTGCTTCATTGATCAAAATTAGTTAAATAGATGGAGTGGCTCGTGTCCCTGCGTTCGACCTTGGTAGACTTGCCAAGTAAAAATATTCCACAACATTCAAAGATTGTGGTTTTTGACGAACCAAATTTGCCTCCTATACTACGATAATTTGAGATTATTAAAGAGGCAAATATGATGTTCATCAAATGACGTCGTTGCCGGGGACACGACTTAATTTAATTTATTTGTTGAATTCTTTTTGAATATTTACGAGATGTACAGGTCCTCATTTCATGCATCATTTTTGCATCATATCTGTTGATTTAATTTCTCTGTGTATTCTAACTTTTCTCTTTTGTGGCAGGGCCATGAAAATCGAGGATGCTTGATCTTCATGGAGGCGTGAAGTCGGGGAGCTTCCGCTGAGGAGGCCGCAAAAGAATTTGTGAAGAAATTCTAGGATTTTTTATTAGTCAGCCTGCATTTGCATCCTGTAGAAAAATGTGTTGCATGTGCATATTTATTTTAACAGTCCTCATTAGAGGGCCATCATGAAAAAAAAGTAGATCACTTGATGATCTACTCCCCCCCACACGGCACATACACACTCACCCCCCATATCCCTTCCCTCTGTATATTTCTCTCTCTCTCTCTCACCCTCTCTCTCTCTCTGTGTGTGTATGTATATTTCACCAACCCCCCATCTACCCCCTAGCAAGCTGTAGAAATACAACACCCCTCTCCACCCTTGTATCATAGTACAAACACCCCCAACTCAGACCTTACTTAGGCTATTTGTAGCCTAAGTATAGGGGGTCCCGTCAACCCTGATGAATCCACATTTCATCATCTTTATTCTATCATTGTGGCCTCAAAAACCTTGGCAAAGGCATGTAAATACCCTTAATTCCAGCATCTTAGCCTTTATACATGTGCATGTAAATAATGTATAAAATACTATTTTTAAAGCCAAAATAATATAATAAAGAAAAGAAAAAGAATAAAATATTGTAAATATTTTAAGACCCGAAACCCCGAGACCTAGGCATCTTGATGAATAGGTCGACAAGGAATAAAGTAGGGGGAGATAAGGTCCAGAATACGATAAAAATACCTATTCATTTTATTCATTCTTTAGTCATTTTGGGACCTATTTTTGGTTTCACTTTTTATACCTCAAATAAAGAAATCTTGTACATGAAAGTTGTAGATAATTAAATAAATAAAAATACAAAATTTATTTCAGTCAAAAATACTGTATAGATAACAAGTTATGATCTAAAGAAAAATCCAAAATGCCAAATTCCCAGACTTGTATCTCTCAAATAAAAGCTCGAAATGCATCAAACTCACCTTTAATTGTATATAATTTTAAATAATCTATTTAATGAAGGTGGCTTCACATCTGGCGGAGCTACGGTTTGAAAGTTGAGTTTTGGACCCCTATTGTATACTTGTACAACTTAAAATATTCATTTTATTATTTATTCATTATTTTCATAATTTTATATTTTTATAGTTTTGTAAATATTATTTATAATATAGATGTACATTAAAATCAGAATCAAAACCTAAAGAAATTACAAAAATAAAATACGTATATAAAGTACCTAGGTATAATACCAATACACACACCTACATAATTAACAATTCTATTTTATTAAGTGTACAAAATACATCAATAAAATCAAATAAAAATATATATTTAAGTGTATAAAAATATTCTATAAATATATAAATTAAATACATAAAATAAAAATAAAATAATAAAAATATATAGATATATATATATATACCTATAAAGGGCATAAAAGGTAACTTGTAATTATATACTTCATAAAAATAAATAAAAATCACCAAAAAATTCTTTATAAAATAAGAAACGTTTTTTTATTTTATCGCCTAAAATTAATAATTTCATTTACTATTTTATTTAGAATTTCTAAATAATTTTGACTGGCCTTTTTCTGGTTGGTCCACGTGGACCAACCAGGGCCGGTCGTTGGTTGACCTCGGTCAACTCCCTGACCGAGGCCTGCCAACCTCTGACGCCCGTGATTTTGTCCCTTTTTCAAGAAATTTTAGTGCCGAATCCCTTCGTCGTCTTCCCTCGATTCCTTCTTGGAAATTCTTCCCCTATCATCACTGAGCCACGCCATGCTTCCAGATCACGCAAAATCTTCATCATGCGCGCATGCTCTTGCTCCCAAATTCACGGCATCACCTTCTACTTAACGGACCCACCATCTTCGAGCTCCGATTTGAACCCCCTTAGCACTCGCTTCGCTCCCGTTTTGGTGTCCTTGAGTGAGAGGAAGGTGACAGCTTCCGCCTCCGCGCGTCAGATCGGCCGAGCAAGCACCAGGGCAACTCCACCACCTCCGGCAAGTCACCGCCGTCGAGGTCCTTCACCTCTGGTTCCAGCCATCGAGGTATACCCTTTATCCCCTTCCTTTTACCCTCATTCGCTTCCCTTTAGTCATAGGAATAGGTTAGCACCTTTAGATCCCCTCGCCGATCGTTCTCTCCTCGTCCATTGATCATCGCCGGAGCGCACTTCCGGTCATATCTCCTCCGCATTCCACAGACCACCTCCGACTCCCACTTCACCTCCACGGGGTCCAGGCATTTTGCCCTAGTCCCCTTTACCTCTTTTTTTGCAGGTCCAACAACGGTTAACGCACCTCGGGACTATTTTGAAGCATCACCGGAGCTACCTGGAGCTCCAAGCTCCGCCGCCTTCACGCCAGCATCACAGAGATCCTCCGTCAACGCTGAGTGCCCCAGCACGTAGAGGGACCTTCCAGGCACACCCTGGGCTAATTCTCACGCCCTCAGACAGCCGGAGGCCCGAGATCAAGCTCGGGGAAGTTCGCCCCGCCGGCGTTCTTCCCCGTTCTTCCTCTTCCTTCTCCGTCGTCCGATCCAAGGCCCGCGCCAGTTTGATCCTCAGTCTTTTGATCTAGGCCCGCATCGACTGTCGATCTCCTCGTCTGATGTGATCTCAGCCGATCATTGCAGAACCGTCATCGCACGTTGTGCACACGCCATGTGGATAAGTGACCGCCTCCCAGCCATCGCGTACGAGGAATTTAGGCTTGGGTATTTTGCACCTACACCCTCGCCACTTTTGCATTTTATTTTTAGTCCAAGAACTTTTATTCGTAGTTTAAATGTCTCTGTAATATTTGCATCAAGACCCCCATAGTTTTCATATTTACATTCAGGTCCAGTCCACGTCACCTCACGTAACCCGTGCACATGGGGTGGTGGGCATTTTGCAGGGACCCCCCCTGGGGTTTTGTTTATTTCCTTTCAGTCTGTGAACTCTTTATTTAAGTTGTAATATTTTGGTAAAATTGCATCTGAGCCCTAGAACTTTGTAACATTTCAAAAATACCCCTACCAGGTCACATGTCTAGTACGCGTGTGTTTGGACATTTTGCAGTGAACCCCCTCCGGGTTTGGGTATTTATTTTTAGTCCAGAAAATTGTATTTAATGTTATATAATTTTGGAGAAATTGCAAGTAGGCACTTGGCTTCTGTGTATTTACGTTTATGCCCTTGCTAGTGTTGTATTTTTGCTTGGTTGTTTGCATTTATTTCATGCATTCATTTTAATTCGAAAATTACAAAAAAATAAAATAGGCTCGTGTTGCATTGTAGTTTAATGCCATATTTTTATTTTGCATATTTATTGCATTTTATTATTATTAAAATAAAAACATGCATTTTCAGCACTGTTTGCATTAGAAAATACATAAAAATTATAAAAAATCCTTTAAAAATTCCTAAAAATTATATTTTGTGTGTCTTAGCTTATGTTATTTTCTGACCAAAAATCCTACAAATTACAAAATAAAACTCCTAAAATAGCAAAATTCTCAAAATCTTCATAAAATCTAAAAAAATCCTAAAAACTCCAAAAATTGTGTTTCCTATCTCTGAATTTTCCTTATGCTATTATCTATCTATAAAAATTAATTTGACAAATTTTCATTCCTGTTTGCTATTTTATTTCTACACTGTTTCCCACATGTATATTGTATTCACTGTTTACTAGTATTTTTTCCCTTAAAAATACCAAAAAAATTAGGAAAAATTTAGAAAAATCACAAAAACATAAAAAAATATAAAAATACAAAATATAAAAAGAAAATACAAAATCAGTAAATTAAAAACCCAAATACAAAAATATAAAATCGAAAATTAAATAAAAAATATATAAAATTCAAAACCCACAAAAAATAACACTTGTAGGCATTTGATCACATTCACATTTTGAGCATTATTGCCCCGTTCTACCTGCTGCTCCCTGTTTTCGACACTCTACATACTTGCACTATACACACATTTTGTAGAGTTATAATAAATTTTAACTCTGCACATTTACTTTCATTGCTTGATTTGCTTGTGGTGGGTTAATTGTTGATTTAATCGGGATTTACCGAGGGTCGCCGCAGCGACTTTGTCTCCGCCTTGTGTGAGACATTTAGACCCTCGTATCTCGCGGTTAATCAAATGACGCCGTTGCCGGGGAGCAACAACGTATAGAGCATTCTTTTGTGATTGATTGTGAATATTTGCCTACCTTTTTACTTATTCATTTGATTATATTGCTTGACTGGTCTAATCATCTTTTTGTTGGATTTTGTGCGAGGTACCACCAAACGAGGGAAGCACTCCATCCTAGGCGCTTGGGCACCCACGTGAAGGCTCGCTTAGCACCAAAGCGAACTTAGAGGCTTGAGAAGACCATCATTTTTGTAGAATTTTTGTAGTCTAAAATACTTGTAATTTGAAGAGAGAGAGACTTAATTTGTAATAACTTGGACTCTCTAGGACACTCGGGCCCAATTTCCAAGTGTTTGGTTCACTTGAGGGCTCACCGCAGTTTTGCATTTTTCACAGCTTTTCTCATTTTTATTTCTATTTGTTTCATGAGGATTTAGCCCCTAGACATAGGAATTTTTGTTGAATGTGACGAATTAAGAAGCTAAGGCCCAATCCTAATATCTTGCCTGCACCTATAGAACGTAATTGGACTTGGCCTAAAATCAACTGAAAAAGCTATTGGACTGGGATTAGAGACCACGTACCGGGAGGGTCGTATACAACGCGTACAGGGATCCATTGTGGTGGACACCGATCGGCCTCCAAGACCGGACTCCAGACTCTCTTCCTCGTCTTAGCTACTTGTTCTTTCACGTTAATAGAAGTTACTCATCTTAGGGCGATTTCCTCGTGCATGCATCTAGGTAGTTTTATTTATTGTCTTTAATTTATGCGCGGATCACTTTGCATATAGAATGCTGGCGGAAAGGTATGCATCTCTATCCCTGCATGCATCATAGATTTTGACCACACATCGTCTTTTCCGTTTTCCTCCCCCAGTTTTATTGGACTTTAAATAACAAGGAAATTGGAAAATTCGTTAGACGATGATTGCTCAAAAAAATACATAAAAGTGAAAGCAATAAAAATTGGGACTGCTAAAGCAAACTTGACCTTAAAACTCATCCCACCAAAAACTTTATCTTGGGGAGAGTAACCCCCTCCTTGTTTGATTTATCTGCTGCGAGAGAGTGGCCCGACACTAGGATAGAGCCATACCCAAAATTTTAGTTTACTACTGGTCGTGGTTAGTCGTTCTCCATTGAGGAATTCTCCGGTAACCGGTAAAGCGGACCACGATGTCCTTAACAGATTGAATTAGCGGGACAATCGGGTTACAGTCCGCAATCATACTGGCTGGGAAAGATCTAACGTGGATTGGGACAGTCGGCTAGGAAAGTAGGGTTCCTAACATCTCGCTCTAACGCTCTGATAGATTGATTGATCATCTAATAAAATTTGACAAGATAACAGACCGAACTCTCACGGTCATCATCTCAAGAGTTGTGTAGGTGAATTAGGGGTTTGATTGATCATCTTATTTGCATTCCAGATCTCATTTGCCTTTCTCTAGATCAAGATGATGGAAGGAGATCCCTTAGGCCACGTCTGGTGGCACCGCTATCAAGCACTCCTCCTTTTTCATCTAGGTCGGCTTCGGAGAGTCCAGACCCACACTCCGAGCTTGAGTTTACGTCCACCCTGTTCCCCCTCGACCACCCTTCTTCTTCTATCAGTCTAGTGGTGTCAGAATTTAGTGTAGAACAAAGTTCAGAACATTTGACAGCGCCTAAGATGGATTCTTTTGACTTTGCAGAAACCCCAGAAATGGAAGGCAGAGAGGAACACCCCGATGAGCAGAGACCACCTCCATACTTATATGATCAAGCTGCCATCAACAATTCACTGCTAGCCTCCTTGGAAACCATGCAGAGACAGATCAGAGACCAGGGAGTGGTCATGAGTGAAATCATGAGAGAGATGCGTGCGGGACGAGATGAACGAAATGAGGGCGGTGATATACCTGATGTAGAGGTAGGAGAACCTGACCATGAGAGACCTCCACCGACAACCATGAGGCAGTTGCACAACCCAGCTGCCACCCTCACTCACCGATGGATCCGACTCCCTCCCATATACGGAGACTTTGAGCTTCGCCCACATACCATTCAACTACTGCCCAAGTTCCATGGACTGGCCACCGAAGAACCGCACCTCCATTTGCAAGAATTTGAAATGATATGCAGTACAATCCATGACAGGTTTGTGACTGAGGACACAATCAAAATGATTGCCTTCCCGTTCTCTTTGGTTGATAGAGCCGCCTACTGGATGAAACATTTGGGAAGGTACATCGACACTTGGAACATCTCCATACCGCATACTTAAATAAGTATTACCCACTCGGCCGGACGAACGCAGCAAGAGCTATGACCAGCAACTTCACAATGATCCCGAATGAACAATTCCATGAGGCTTGGGATCGATTTATAGAGCTCATTGACCGGTGTCCACATCACAACATATCAAAGCCCAACTTGGTTCAAAGTTTCTTTTGTGGGCTGACACCGGAGCTGCAGGGGCTTGCTAATGCCTCTTGTGGAGGGTCATAATGAAAGGGTGAAGATGACGTTTGGGCTATTTATGAAGGAATGGCAGAGAACTCTACAGTCATGGCCCAAGCCAGAGTCTACATACAGCAGAAACCCCCCAAGGAACATGATCATACCAGAGGATTGCCCGCATCGATGCTGGTCCTAATACTTCATCAGCAGCAGCACAAGAGGAATCATCAGCAGCTGACATGGGTATAATCAGTGAAAAATTGGACCGCATTGAGATTTTGGAGAAAAAGCAGGGCCAAGGTCTAGCACAGATTGACCTGTTGGCTAAGTCCATGAGTGACCTGAAGACTCACATCTTAAGTATTCATGAGGCACAATCATCTTCACATCCACCTCCCAGGTCACTGGCTGAGTCCAGAGAAAGTCTCTCTACCCCACCACCTCCCACATACCGCCAAGTTCACCATGTCCACGAGGTATCGGTACAACAATTGCCGCAATATTCATAGCAGCCACCATCTCAGGACACTCAGATGGTGGTCTATCAGCCGGATCAGCCATTGGCAGCACTATCACATCCATCCTTCGAGCAGGAGCCGTTGATGGAAGTCAACGGGATATGGTACAACCGGTACCCCCAGTAGCCCGTGATTCGTCATGATCACCTCGGATTTCGTTGGTCCACCGGAGGCACTTCATCTCAGCAGCAGTCTCCAGCTCAGGGAAACTAGTACAACCAACAACAGCAGCAGCCCCAGTATTCCCATCATCCACAATCTCACCATGGTCCTCGTCCCACCTATCAGGGACAACAGTGGAGGCAGCGACAACAGCCTTACCAACAACAGTACCCTCAGTCTCACAAGCAACCTCAGTTCCAGCAAGGGAACACTCCCGGTTCTCCCGCACCTGCCTTGGAGAACCCAGCACTTGACGATCTCGTCCGCTTGCTCTCCGAACAGCAAGCATCCTTCCGGCGAGAAATGGATGAGTTCCGATAGCAAATGAGGGACATTATGAAAGGCAAAGCTGCCATACCCACACAGAGCGAGCCTAATCCGAATAACTTGAAGAGAAAGTCTGAGCAGGTACAATATACAGAAGATACCACTCCTAGTGCTTATTTGAATGACATGCATTCTATGTTTGATACTCACTTCGTATCACTTAGGAGCGGAAGGGAACCAACTGGCGGCGGCTCATTTGAGGGACAACACCATGGAGATTCTAGAGCCCTCGATGAGGAGAGAAGCGGTGCTGATGTCGCTAACAACAATGATGATGACGGTGTTGCTGAGGCCACCATTTTTGATGCCGAACCAGAACACGGTGCTGAGACCGTGAAGGAGAATATGTTGGGTGGTACAGATACCCCCATTTTGACTCCATTTATATTCCAACCGTCTGTTTTGCCATTTTCTATATCCTTGGACAACAAGAAAAAAACAAAAAAATGAATAAAGGAAAGGTTTCTCCATCAATTCTGAATCCATGTGTGTTGAATGATGATATTTGCATGGATTTTAGTCCTTCACAGGGCTAGAAACCTTCTCTTAGCCCTCTGCCTGAGGAGGGTCCATCCGTCCCCTTCCCTCAAGCACTCCGCTCGACGAAGGGGAATAAAACAGAAAATACCAAAAAGAAGGAACAACTAGAGTTCAACCAACATATGATAGATAGATTTCAGATACAACTGACTCTACAGGAGGCACTTGAGCACATCCCCCTCTTCCAAAAGAATCTGAGAGATAAAACCACCATACGCAGGAAGAGGAGGAACAACAGAGGAGACATCCATGTGTTTACACGTGCCACATGTTGTGCGATTCAGAACAAGATGCCAACCAAACGACCAGATGCAGAAGCTCCTTATGTCAGATGCCATATTAGTGAGCAGCGGTTCGATCGTACTCTATTAGACAACGACTCTTCTATCAACCTCCTTCCGTCTGCCTTACTCGACCGATTTGAGTTTGGCCCTCTTCTTCGGAGCAGGACAATCCTTCAGTTTACTGATCGATCGATTAAGAGGCCGAAGGGGTTGTTGAGAGACATGGTCCTTACCATTCAGGGCCTGAAATTCCCCGTGGACTTTGTTGTATTGGACATGGAGATCCCTGAGTCGGTGACAGATAACCCCATCATACTAGGACGCCCATTCTTGGCCACAGCCAAGGCAGTGTCCGACCATGATAGTGGGAAGGTGTACTTTCGCGTAGAGGGTGAGAGTATACAAATAGAGACGATCGACGAGATCAAAGAGAGAGATTCAGCCTACTCAGAGCAGAACAGTGATGCAAGGCAGACTTAGATTGGAAGGATTTTGATGCATATTTTCCATGTCTGTTTCCAGATGAGCCGATAGATAGGACAGAGAGCGAGCCAGCACAGATGATAGACACAACAACAGGGTTCCCTTCGTTGGATGATCACATACAACGAGAGTTCTCACATTCAGACCTGGTTGCTTTCACACAGACATATCAGAAGCCAGATTTGCCAGCTCCCACAAAGCCTGAATTGAAGCCTTTGCCGCAGTCGCTTAAGTACAGATTCCTTGCGGGTAAGCCTGAAATGCACCTAGTCATTATCTCAGGAGATTTGACTGGAGAACAAGAATCTCGTCTGATGGAGGTTCTTGAAAGAAACCGCAAGGCAATAGGATGGAGTGTGGCTGATCTCAAGGGGATAAGTTCGGCCCTATGCTCCCACCATATCTACCTCGAGGAGGACACTAAGCCTTCGCGTGAGTTCCAGCAACGGCTGAACCCGAATCTTTGAGATGTAGCAATGAAGGAAATATCTAAATGGTGGAGCGCCGATTTTATCTACCCCATCTCCGACTCCAAGTGGGTTAGTCCTTTACATGTGGTGCCCAAGAAGACGGGTATCACTACAGTTGTGAGTGAGTCTAGAGAGGAGATCGTCACCCGGGTACCTACTTCTTGGAGGGTCTGTGTGGACTACATATGATTGAATGAGGCCACCAAGAAGGATCATTTCCCGCCACCATTTATTGATCAGATTATTGAGAGGCTAGTCGGGAAGAGTCATTACTTTTTCTTAACGGGTACTCCGGATACAATCAAGTGGCCATTGCGCCCGAAGAGCAGGATAAAACGACGTTCACCTGTCCATTTGGGACTTATGCTTTCAGACGGAGACCAAAGTGGGACTTATGCTTTCAGACGGATGCCCTTTGGTCTATGTAATGCCCCTGCGACATTCCAAAGGTACATGCTGTCTATCTTTTCGGACATGATAGGTGACTATTTGGAGGTCTTCATGGATGACTTCTCGGTCTATGGAGATGGGTTTGACGATTGTCTTGACTGCCTAGACCGAGTGCTTCAGCGTTGTATAGAGGTAAACCTTGTACTATCTTGGGAGAAGAGTCACTTTATGGTGACTCAGGGGACAATCCTTGGTCACATAATCTCCAATAGGGGCATGGAGGTTGATCCATCCAAGGTGGATATCATTAGAAAACTCAATCCACCGTCCAATCTAAAACAGTTGCGGTCTTTTCTGGGGCATGTCGGTTTTTACCGACGGTTCATTCAGGACTTCAGTCAAATTGCCTAATCGTTGACCGATTTATTGACTAAAGACACCGAGTTCCTCGTAGATAATAAGTGTCTTAAGTCCTTCGAGACTCTCAATAATTTAGTTGCCGGGGCTCCTGTCCTTCAGCCACCCGATTGGTCTCTCCCATTTGAGATCATGACGGATGCTTCTGATTATGCCATTGGGGCTGTTCTTGGACAGAGGAGGGATGGATTACCTTATGCCATACACTACGCTAGCCGGACTTTGGATGCAGCTCAAAGGGATTACACAGTGACTGAGAAAGAGATGCTAGCGGTAGTCTTTGCTTTGGATAAGTACAGATGTTACATTCTTGGATCTAGAGTGACAAATTTTATAGACCATACTACCATTCGGTACTTGATGTCTAAGAAGGATGCCAAAGCCAGGTTAACCAGATGGAACCTTCTCCTCCAGGAATTTGATATTGAGATTAAGGATAAACTTGGAGTTAAGAATGTTGTGGCAGATCACCTCTCCCGCTTAGAGAACCTTGAGGAATCTGAGCCCATAGCACCTATTACTGAGACTTTTCCAGATGAGGTGATCGTTGCTATCACCTCTCTTCCATGGTATGCCGACATTGTGAATTACCTTGTTGCCAAATCTATTCGACAAGGTTGGCCCAGACAGCGGCTTTAGACCTTCCTTGCGAAGGCCAAGTCGTACCATTGGGAGGATCCCGTCCTTTATCATGAAAGAGGGGACATCATCTGGAGATGGTGCATTCCTCAAGAAGAGCAGCACAACATCCTCACCAACTGCCACAAACTTGAGGCAGGAGGACATCATTCTGGGAGATGGACAACACAGAAGGTGCTCCAATCCGGCCTTTGGTGGCCTACCCTTTTCAAGGATTCTGATGAGTTCGTGAGAAGGTGTACTGACTGTCCGAAGATGGGTACTTGCGGACAGAGAGACATGATGCCCATGCAACCCATTCACTTTTGTGAGGTTTTTGACGCATTGGGGATTGATTTCATGGACCCATTTCTTAAAAGTCAGGGGGTTTTAGTATATTCTTCTTGTTGTGGATTATGTTAGTCGTTGGGTTGAGGCCATCCCCGCCCGAGCCGCAGATGCTAAGACCGTATGTCGTTTCTTGAGGAAAAAAATTATTTCACGATTTGGGGTGCCTACAGTCTTGATTTCAGATGGGGGGTCTCACTTTACTAATGACAAGGTTAGGGCCCTTGCATATGAGTTCAGTATTGACCACCGTGTTGCCACACCATATCACCCTCAGACTAATGGTCTTGCTGAAGTATCGAATAGGGAGATTAAGACAATTTTGCAGAAGGTAGTCCGCCCAGACCGAAAGGATGGGTCACAGCTTTTGGACTCGGTTTTGTGGGCCTATCGGACTTCTTTCAAGACACCATTAGGGACATATCCTTTTCGTCTCGTCTATGGCAAGCCGTGCCATTTACCAGTGGAGATAAAACATAAGTCACTTTGGACAGTTACAGAACTATTATTGGATCCTAAGAGTGTAGGAGATCAAAGGAAAGCAGAGTTGGCAGCCCTGGAGGAACTAAGAGATACAACCTTTGCTAGCAGCCTATAGTATAAGGAAAAAGTGAAGACATGGCACGATTCTCATATCAGCCACAAACATTTTGAGCCCGATCAACGCGTATGGTTGTCTGATTCTAGACTGAAACTATTTCCATGGAAATTACAGAGTAAGTGGAAAGGACCATATGTGGTCCGGAGGGTGCATGATAATGGTAGCATTGATATATTCGAACCTTCATCATCTTCCATTTTTAGAGTCAACGGTCAGCGCTTGAAACCATATCTAGATCATGACCCGCCGACCATTGATGTTGCCCCGATTCATCTGGTATGAGATGTGCTCTTTGACTCACAACTTCTGCATCTCGTACATGATTATCACTTCTATCTTCCTCTGTATAGATCCATTTGTCTATATCATTCATTCTTTCTCCCGTATGTCTGCCACCCCATTATCATCTTATGATTTTGCTATACTTAGGTTGCACTTTCTCCTAAGTATAGGGGGGGTGCACCCGGAGTTGATTCTATTCTTTGATCCTCTCCGTTGTCTCCTCTTCTTCTCTATACTTAGGGATATCTTACCCTAAGTATAGGGGGAGACAGTCTGAGTACGATCCGTTCCTTCCCACTCTTGATCCTCCCTGCTTCGTGTACAATCTGCTATACTTAAGATTATTTGATCCTAAGTATAGGGGGGACGGTCAACTTCTCATTTGTTCATTCATTTATTCAGTCGTTATTCTTTAGACTTTTCTATACTCAGTATGAGTTATATCTTCTCTTTTCTCTCCAATCTATGAGGACATAACTCAAGCTAAGTATAGGGGGGTCGTATATACTGTGTATATACTTTAGCCATAACTCGTACTTTCATACTTTTACTATTAAATACGTCTAATTATACTTATCAAATTCATTAAAAATCTTTAATAAAAAGATGTTGATTATTCCTCAAATTCTTTTTGTACTTACTGATTAATAAATCAGGTGAAGAAGCTTTGCAAAATGTTTGTAAAATAATTTGAAAATCTTTGTGAAAAATCTTTTGAAAACTATTTGAAAAATATCCTGTTACATGTTTTCAACCTTTGTAAAAACATTTTGATTGTAAAATTATTTTCTTTGTGTGAAATAAAATGTTTGAAAAATGATTTGCAAATAGTTTGAAAAATGGTTGCAAAAATATTTGAAAAATCTATATACTGTTTGGAAAACCTTTGCAAAATGATTTTCAGATATGTGTACATGTTTATAAAACTATTTGTAAAAAAACTATTTAGGACTATAGTTTTCAAAATTGATTGAAAAACCTTTGTCAAATAAGTTTAAGGAATACTTACATCTCACCAAAAATTCTTTATATATATATACACCTATAAAATCGACCACTTACCCTTTGTAAATTCTTAGAAATCTAATTCTTGTAAATAAAAGATGCATCCCATGTAAATATTTGTACCTAATTTTTAGCCAAAACCTTTTGTTTTCAAGAAGCCCAAAACATTTGCAAAATTAAAATCAAAAAACATTTGAAAAAAACTCTTTGCATATGCATCATCCTTTCAAAAACCCATAAAAAGTTCAAAATCTTTGAAAATTTCATAATAAACATATTCTCTGCATAGCATTCGTATTTTTCGGATTAAGTTTGATAGTTGAACGAGTCTAAGTAAAATCCGAAGATTGGAGCTTGGTTGGATCTTAAATCTACCTAATTAACAGAAACCTTATAGGAGCTGGAATTGAGGTACTTCAAGTCTAGTTGACTTAATTCTTTGAGGATCACAGGACTTGGTTCAATGGATTCTTGATTGCCTAAGTAGAGTATTTCGGAGCACACGCACGATTCTTGTTGATAATGACCTAACTTGGACACCTGCACCTTTCACTTGGTTCAACTCAGTTGGAGTGGTGAGGAGGTTGGATTTGCCGGTATGAGACGCACACAGGTGGAAATACTTGTCCTCCTCTTGGGAGGGAAGTACACCCCAACCCGTCCAGTGATGATGAGTTTCGAGGATAGGAGATCGTGGGTTGCAATAAAGCTTCAAAAGAGGGATAGTCTACTGGTTCAAGAGGAAAAACTCCCTATGTAAATGCTGCTATATATAGTATTCAAAAAAATGCAAAAAGCAAAAACTCCAAAAAAGAGGACATGCCTGAACAAAAATAAAAATGCCTGCTGGAGTTACATATGTGCATAGTCAAATAAGTAAGCTTGAGCTTCAAAGTAAAATCATGTGAGCCTGCAACTGGATGACTTAACTACATTGGTCTTGCATCCCGGGATAGGTAGCTACAGTGGCTACCATCCATTCTTCTCTTTATCCCCTCCTCTTGAGCTGGTTGCCACTTGAACTTAGAAGGGAATACCCTTCTCCTTGAGGAATGAGTTGTTGGATTGGGGAATCATTGGGTTGTCGTACTGGAGAAGTCAGTCTCTTTGTCATTTCAGTTGAGGAGAGCCACCATCACTTACAATGTACGAGTCAGATTCATAGTCGTAAGGGTTTGCGTATGAGTTGAAGTATTCTGACCTGGATATCGAGGAGACTTGAGCAAAGTTTTGGGATTCTCGAAGGCTATTGGATTTCAAATCCGATTCTCGTTAAGGTTCCGCCCGCACTAAAATTCTAAAGGTCCGACTTAAGCTCCAAACTTTGATTTTGTGAAGGCAAGTTTGATAATTAAATTCAATCCACATTTATTCTTTTTCTTTTCTTTATTTTTCTTTCTGCACTTATTGCATAAGTGTTTGATAGGGACTAGCAAAGGCAAAGTATAGGGGGATGATGAATCCATATTTCATCATCTTTATTCTATCATTTTGGCCTCAAAAACCTTGGCAAAGGCGTGTAAATACCCTTAATTCTAGCATCTTAGCATTTATACATGTGCATGTAAATAATGTTTAAAATACTGTTTTTAAAGCCAAAATAATAGAATAAATAAAAGAAAAGAAAAAGAATAAAATATTGTAAATATTTTATGACCTGAAACCCCGAGACCTAGGCATCTTGATGAATAGATCGACAAGGAATAAAGTAGGGGGAGATAAGGGCCAGAATACGATAAAAGTACCTATTCATTTTATTCATTCTTTAGTCATTTTGGGACCTATTTTTGGTTTCACTTTTTATACCTCAAATAAAGAAACCTTGTACATGAAAGTTGTAGATAATTAAATAAATAAAAATACAAAATTTATTTCAGTTAAATATACTGTACAGATAACAAGTTATGATCTAAACAAAAATCCAAAATGCCAACTTCCCAGACCTATATCTCTCAAATAAAAGCTAGAAATGCATCAAACTCACCTTTAATTGTATATAATTTAAATAATCTATTTAATGAAGGTGGTTTCACATCTGGCGGAGCTACGGTTTGAAAGTTGAGTTTTTGGACCCCTATTGTATACTTGTACAGCTTAAAACATTCATTTTATTATTTATTCATTATTTTCATAATTTTATATTTTTAAAGTTTTGTAAATATTATTTATAATATATATGTACATTAAAATCAGAATAAAAACCTAAAGAAAATACAAAAATAAAATATACGTATATAAAATACCTAGGTATAATACCAATACACATACCTATATAATTAACACTTCTATTTTATTAAGTGTACAAAATACATCAGAAAAATAAAATAAAAATATATATTTAAGTGTATAAAAATATTCTATAAATATATAAATTAGATACACAAAATAAAAATAAAAAATAAAATATATAGATATATATACCTATAAAGGCCATAAAAGGTAACTTGTAATTATATACCTCATAAAAATAGATAAGAATCACAAAAAAATTCTTTATAAAATAAGAAACATTTTTTATTTTATCACCTAAAATTAATAATTTCATTTACTATTTTATTTCGAATTTCTAAATAATTTTGACTGGCCTTTTTCTGGTTGGTCCACGTCCGGTCGTTGGTTGACCTCAGTCAACTCCCTGACCGAGGCCTGCCAACCTCTGACGCCCGTGATTTTGTCCCATTTTCAAGAAATTTTAGCGTCGAATCCCTTCGTCGTCTTCCCTCTATTCCTTCTTGGAAATTCTTCCCCTATCATCACTGAGCCATGCCATGCTTCCAGATCACGCAAAATCTTCATCATGCACGCATGCTCTTGCTCCCAAATTCACGCCATCACCTTCTACTTAACGGACCCGCCATCTTCGAGCTCCGGTTTCAACCCCCTTAGCACTCGCTTCGCTTCCGTTTTGGTGTCCTTGAGTGAGAGGAAGGTGACAGCTTCCGCCTCCGCGCATCAGATCAGTCGAACAAGCACCAGGGCGGCTCCACCACCTCCGGCAAGTCACCGCCGTCGAGGTCCTTCACCTCTGGTTCCAGCCATCGAGGTATACCCTTTATTCCCTTCCTTTTACCATCATTCGCTTCCCTTTAGTCATAGGAATAGGTTAGCACCTTTAGATCCCCTCGCCGATCATTCTCTCGTCGTCCATTGATCATCGTCGGAGCGCACTTCCGGCCATATCTCCTCTGCATTCCACAGACTACCTCTGACTCCCACTTCGCCTCTGCGGGGTCCATGCATTTTGCCCTGGTCCCCTTTACCAATTTTTTTGCAGGTCCAACAGCGGTCAACGCACCTGGGGACTATTTTGAAGCATCGTCGAAGCTACCTGGAGCTCCAAGCTTCGCCGCCTTCGCGCCAGCACCACAAAGATCCTCCGTCGACGCTGAGTTCCCCAGCACGTAGAGGGACCTTCCAGGAATACCCCGGGCTAATTCTCACGCCCTCAGACAGCCGGAGGCCCGAGATCAAGCTCGGGGAAGTTCGCCTCACCGGCGTTCTTCCCTGTTTTTCCTCTTCTCTTCTCCGTCGTCCGATCCGAGGCCCGCGCCAGTTTGATCCTCAGTCGTCTGATCTAGGCCCGCATCGACCGTCGATCTCCTCGCTTGATCTGATCTCAGTCGATCATCGTCGAGCTGACATCGCGTTGTGCGCGCGCCACGTGGATAAGTGACCGCCTCCCAACCGTCCGATCACGCAAGAGAAATTTAGGCTTGGTATTTTGCACCTACACCCTCGCCACTTTGCATTTTATTTTTAGTCCAAGAACTTTTATTCGTAGTTTAAATGTCTCTGTAATATTTGCATCAAGACCCCCATAGTTTTCATATTTGCATTCAGGTCCAGTCCACGTCACCTCACGACCCGTGCACGTGTGGTGGTGGGCATTTTGTAGGGACCCCCCCTGGGGGTTTGTCTAAATAGTTTCAGTCCATGAAATTTTTATTTAAGTTGTAATATTTTGGTAAAATTACATCTGGACCCCTGGAACTTTGTAAAATTACAAAAATACCCCTGCCAGGTCACGTGCCCACTACGCGTGAGTTTGGACATTTTGCAGTGAACCCCCTCTGGGTTTGGGTATTTATTTTTATTCCAGAATGCTATTTAACATTATATAACTTTGTAAAAATTACAAGTAGGCCCTTGGACTTCTGTGTATTTACGTTTATGCCCTTGCTAGTGTTGTATTTTTGCTTGGATGTTTGCATTTATTTCAAGCATCATTTTAATTCGAAAAATTACCAAAAAAATAACATAAGTTCTGTTGCATTGTAATTTAACGCCATATTTTTATTTTGCGTATTTATTGCATTTTAGTATTTATTAAAAATAAAAAACATGCACTTTCAACACTGTTTGCATTAGAAAATACATAAAAATTATAAAAAGTCTTTTAAAATTTCCAAAAAATATATATTTTTGTGTCCTAACTTATTTTATTTTCTGACCAAAAATCCCTACAAATTACAGAAGAGAACTCCTAAAAATAGCAAAATTCTCAAAATCTTCATAAAAATCTAAAAAAAATCCTAAAAACTCCAAAAATTGTGTTTCCTGTCTCTGAATTTTCCTTATCCTATTATCTTTCTATAAAAATTAATTTAACAATTTTTCACTCCTATTTGCTACTTTATTTCTACATTGTTGTCCCGCATGTATATTGTATTCATTGTTTACTAGTATTTTTGCCCTTAAAAATACCAAAATAAATTAGGAAAAATCTAGAAAAATCATAAAAACATAAAAAGAAAATATAAAAATACAAAATATAAAAAGAAAATACAAAATAAGTAAATTAAAAACCCAAATACAAAAATATAAAATCGAAAATTAAACAAAATATATATAATTCAAAACCCACAAAAAATAGCACTTGTAGGCATTTGATCACATTCACATTTTGAGCATTATTGCCCCGTTCTACCTGTCTGCTCCCTGTGTTGGACACTCTACATACTTGCACTATACACACATTTTGTAGAGTAATAATAAATTTTAACTCCGCACATTTACTTTCATTACTTGATTTGCTTGTCGTGGGTTAATTATTGATTTAATCGGGATTTACTGAGGGTCGTCGCAGCGACTTTGTCTCTTCCTTGTGTGAGACATTTAGACCCTCGTATCTCGCGGTTAATCAAACACATCTATCCCTCGCATTGTTTTCTTGTACTTAAGACCATTTTGACAGAGCCTTGGCTTCATGGCACTTGTGCTATGAGGACATAGCAAAATTTAAGTATAGGGGGGGTATACCGTATATTATTATATATTTACTTTAGCCATAACTCGTATTTTGAAAACTTTTTGATAATTTTATTTTAGGGATTTGTTTTGGTAAACCTGTGAACTGAGTTTTGTAAAAACCTTGTAAAAATGTTTTCCTAAAATTTTGAGGAATTAATCTGTGTAAATAAACCTTTTAAAAAATTGAAAAATTGAAAACCTTTCTTTGAATTAGACTTTGACTACTAGGCTTAGTAGGCACTTTCAGTGAGGGAACTTCGGTCTCCCTTAGCTGAGCGGGTGGTTTAGAGAACACTGCGGAAGGCTCCGTCCTCAAGTAACACGGGTCCGTCTATCGGCTCGTACTTACACCCATACTGGCTGAGAGTAGACACTTTTATTCATTTGAGCCTGGGCCAGTCATTGTCTCTCCAAAAAATAATAAAAAATTAAAATAAAAAATTCCATAAAAATATGCAAAAGACAAAAATCACTAACTAAGGAGTTGGTGTATTCCTGACACAAACACATTCACTCAAGGCTTGAGGATTTTGAGGACACTGGATTTCTGTGATCTTGGGAATCTGAGTTAACATGCCTTAGTCACTAGAGTTTTTAAACTTAATTATCCACATTTCCCTGATTTGAAAGATTTGAGTGTTGTATTGCACTCTTCATCTCTACATTTAAAAGAATATGATCAGCACAATCACTTCCACAAATGATGAGATGAGTTGAGTTATCACTTAAGGAACTAGGACTAGAGATTTGAGTTTAGACCCGATCTGATGATATTCGAGGATGGGATAAAGTTAATGAAGGCTTCAGAAAACCTGAGTGTCAGCGAAAAACTAGCCAGTATGTGAACAAGATTCATATGCTATCTCTTTGATATTTACTTAAAGTACCAGGGTGTGATGAAACTTAATGAAAATTGCTGATCAGTGTGCACCAACTTTTAGTAAAAGCAGTGGAGCTAGCCACCAAAGAAATGAAATGACAAAAAAAGCTCTATCATCCAAGTCAAATTATAAATGAGCTTCCACCAATGGCGAGCGCTCCCAAACATTTTCAAAGTGTCCACTTGGACTAAGCGCTAATTAGGACCAAGGAGTCGGGATGATACCAAAAAAGGGCTCTGCATCGTAAATGCTACAAGTCTGGGTGTCGAAGGTATCTTAGATACTCAAAAGAGACACACTCCAGTGTACTCCCAGAAAAACAAGTGCAGATGACTCCAACTCTCTTGACGGACACACTGGTCAACAATCTAAAAAATTTACACGTGTTGAGTAAAAAGGCACTCGAGAGGCCTCTTGTTCCAATGTGAGGGAGAGAAAAATAAACACAATCCTATGCCCTCCATCATCTGGCCGTCCATCGACACTTTCAAGTCTAAAATACTAAAGAGATGGTTGACTGAAGCAAAAATAGACTTATTCCCTAGTATTGAGGATGAGGTCTAGAGGAGAGTCTTTGGGACTGGAACTTTGGGTGATGCCTCGACTCGACTCTCATGAAATGCAGTACACTAAATTTCATATCCTTATACTATATGTACAAAAAGAGAGTCTGATAATTAGAGAAGTTGGATTCCTTCTGACTAAAGCATGGATAAACCCAGAATTTTAGGATCTCTTATGTCAAGGGTCTTTGAAAGATTGGGCCTTGAAATTTTCACGCGCACTGTCAGGAATTTATCCTACTCCCTCATTTTTTAGATGCTCGAGGACAAGCATGGTTTAAGTATAGGGGTATGATGAATCTCGTAGTCATCATGATAAAAATCACATATTAAAACCCCCGTCTTACTTAATCCAATAAAAATCACCATTAATTCTCCATTTTTATCATGTAATATATTGTGTATAATTAACCTTAATTAATTGTATTTAATTTCCCTTATTTTTCTTGTAATTATTTTATCATCAGAACTCCCTAAAAATTAGGTAGAGTAATTGTCCATAATTCACTAACCATTAAAAAGACAAGAAAATGCAAAAGCATCTCAAAACCAAAAAAAGCCGGTATTTTTATCCCCCTTAAAAATACCCCCTTAAATACTGTTTGTACAAATGACCTCTTTTGGCTTTTCGTCCAACATGAAACTTATAGATCTCATCGAGACGAGAAACTTTCATGTTTTGACTTTTTTCCTAATTTTGCTTCTTACTATTTCTTTTATATTTTTCTTTGTATTTAGAGTTTCGAATTTTCTGATTGGGCCACATGGCGCTCTCTAGAGCCACCACGTGGCCCGCCACTTCTTTTGCCAACCGGCACTAACCTGGACCGTCAGATTGGCTCTTCCCCGCTCCCATCGCAACCGTCCATCTCCGCTCCATCGCCCACCGTCTGATCTAAACCTCTGATCAAATCTCAACCGCTCTCTAGCACCTTACCCTCAACCATCTGATCATCATTCCATCCAATGCCCTTCCTCTTCCCATGTCACCCCCTCACTTCAGCCGCTCGATCGCTCCTTATCCTACGATCCACCGCACTCCACGTCACCCCACTCTCGACCGTCGTAGGATGAAACCTTCAGATCACATCCCAGTCACTCGTCAACGCATAACTCCCCATCGCTTGATCAGATCTTATATCTGATATGATCCCTCCAGCCATGGCTCTACCCCAGCCGTTGGATCACAAGATCCAACGATCCCCACTCATCGTCCTCCTCCAGTAGTCTCTCTCCCCGGGCGTTACACCTCATCGCCTCATCTCGCCCTTCCTATTTTGGAGCACGCCACGATCAACCCCCTTGCTCCATAATGGCCGCCCTGTATACCCCATACCTCCGCCATCTTCGCGCAAACCTCATGTAACGCTACCATCAATCCCAGCCTCCATTATCTCCATGCAAAAATGCCTTGCCACTGCCACATCCGTTGACCTCCTCTGCCTACAAATAGCCGCCCACAGCCTCCGTTCACCGTGTCCACCATTTCTAGGCATATGCCCAGCTTCCTCCGCCCCTCTGGTGACAGCAGAGGGGCGGAACGTCGAGGCGACGATGACTTATTGCCCGGTGTCGACCCTCGGCCCCTCCGCCGTGTCGCAGCGCCTCCGGCATCAGCCGAGCTCGCTGGTCCTGCTGCCCAGCTGGGCGATGACCTCGAGGCTCATTTAAGCCTCAGCCTAAGTAGCTACACCCACCGGACTCCCCTCTCCGATGAGGTACCCCCCTTCTGATTTTCCTATTTCTTCGAATTTATCCTGCCGTCTTCGATCGCTGCCACCCTCACCTGATCACTTCACGATATCCGCCCGGCCACCAGCATTCTCGCCGACCACCTCTTCCTTCCTAAGAACCTCCCTCGCCCCGATTCATCTCTTTCTCATCTTCACCAGAGGAGAAGCATTGGCCTCCACTTCCAATCACCCCAGGGCCTTCACTCACCTCACAAATCACTCACACACCCATGCAGTTGCTTCGGCTATAGGCTAACGCTGCAGGAACTTTGATTGGTCGGAGAAGGAATCAGAGCTCCTTCGAGCTGGTCTCCTCCGACGAGGTTCCATGGAACTCGAGTCCTGATCAACACCGGTGACTCGTCGCGCCTCCAGGATCTTCGCCAGCCAACCAGTAGTCTTCCCCGACCTTCAGTATCCGACTTGGATCGCGGAGGAGCCATGGGCAGGTCATCGAAGCCCCGCCCTCTCCGGTGACCTATGGAGGAGCACGAAGGTACAAGTACCGTCCGATCATCTGAATCGTATGGCTCAGATGACGACACATGGAGGACCGAGCCTCCAGCCGAACCTACAGGCTCGGGCCCACCGTACCTCAAGCTGAACCACCCCGTGAAGCCATGTGTCCCGAACCAGAGCGACTCCCGAGCCTAGGCATCATTGCATGTGAGGGCTTGGGAAAATTACACGAAAGACCCCAGAACTATTGAAAATTACAGAAAGGTCCCCAGGCTCGTGCCTCACGTACGTGCTGGGTATATGGAAAATTTATATCAGGGCCCAGGCAGTTTTTGGTGTTTGCATTTAGGTCAGGGATCTAAATGTAATAGTTATCCTCTTTATTTCTTGCATTTTTATTACAATTATGCCCCTGCATTGTTTTTAGCATAACTTGAGCATCGTAGGTCTGAATTGCATGATTTTAGTGTGGTTTTGATCTTGTTTCCTCATCTACATCATGGCATATTTAATTTTCTCATCCGACATCATTTTAAATGAAGTGAATTTTTGTGTTAGATGATGACCCTTCTCTACTTATTCTTGCTCTGATTCGATGAGTGATGTTAATGTGAGATCAAATTGACCCTGATTTCAATCTCTATTATGTTGCTCAGTTTTAGTGATATTGTTTGGGTATATTTGTATTCCTTTGTCCTGCATATAATTTCCCTTGCATCACTTTCATGCATCATCCTTTAATTGCATAAAAATCAACTAAAAATTGCATACACCATAGTATTGTATTGTAATTAGCATAGTGCAACTAGAAGACATGAAATTGAGAATTTATTCACACATGTGCTTCATTTATCAAAATTCGATAAATAGATGGAGTGGTTTGTGTCCCTGCGTTCGACCTCGGTAGACTTGCCAAATAAAAATATTCCACAACATTCAAAGATTGTGGTTTTTGATGAACCAAATTTGCCTCCTATACTACGACAATTTCAGATTATTAAAGAGGCAAATTTGACGTTCATCAGAAGCATGACATGATTTGTAGGTATGATATATGCTTTTGGAAAGTATATAAATGATATCAACTCTCAATGATCGAATGATAGAATTAATGATCATCCCCTGAAGAAGATACTTTAAATATGATCATAACTTCGGGTTTATTCTAGGTCTTCATGTATGCAGGATATATGGGTATTTGAAATACTCGAGGGTGATGAGATTTTAATCGATTATTTAATAGTGATACTTCCATTCTGAAGGAGTGATGAAAAAGGTTTAGATTTTATTAACTCAACTCAGTAAACTAGCTTTTTAATCTTAGTCCAAGTGTTGGACATTGATATGAATATAATTTAGATGTAATGAAAACATTAGATATTTTGTCTGACTTGATTAGACATCTCTAAGAGGTATCCTAGATATTGATATGATATTAGATCTCAGTATCCAATCGTTATACATGGAATATAATCATAACGTCCGTATCTCCAAGTATCTGCGGAGAAGGCATATTGTTCTTAAAAGGGTTCAAGAATAGTTCTATTATTGACAATATATGAGCACTAGAAAATTAGTTATTAACTTGGAGATAATTAACATTAATAATGTGAATATGATTCATATTATTTGGAAATGTGTAGAGAGACGTCTAAGATAACTAAATTGGATTTAATTACTGTGGACACGATTAATGTGGATAGCATTATCCATAAAAAATCATGGATATTGTGGATATGATCCATAACATCATAGAGAGATTTAGTTCTGAATAGAATTCACATTATACAATTAAATGTGGTTGTGATTTACATTTAATATTGGGTGGTTGAATATGATTCATAATTATTAATGGCATGATTAAAATTATCAAAAAAATAATTTGAAATTATTGTGGTGATAATTCAATACTAAAATTATTGCACAATGTAGAATATTTTGTGGAGATTGAGTTTTCACCAATTAAGGAATGAATTGGATAGCGCTCCACGGCGATGGTGGAAATGCCATGGTGGCCATCCACCCTATATCAGGAAGAAGACTCTCCTATTTCCTAATCCTTCTACATAGAGATTGATTTTAATTGAGACAATTAGTTAAAGAATATCTTCATCTTATTTTCTTATTTAAAATTAATTATAATCTTGAAAATTCTTGCAACAAAATCGTGGCCATTATTTAATTAGGAGTATGTCCTACCCATCCAATTTTATATAAGAGAAAGGCTAACCCTGGTTCTTTCTTTCCACAATTAAGTTGAAGCAATTATTGCAACAACTCTCTCTCTCTCATTTTACACATCATCTCTCTCTCTCTCTCTCTCATTTTACACATCACCTCTCTCTCTCTCTCTCAATTCCCTATGATCGTCCACCAAGGTATTGTTGAGAGAGTAGTTGTTGTCTCGACTGTCGTGCTACTAGACTGCTTGCTCGTGAATCTCCATCTTCTTCGGTGCCTCATTCTAGTGAAGGAGATATTGAATTTTGCAAGATGAAATCAGGAGTTTCCCCTCTCATATTGTCACTTTGGATTGTGGGAAGCATGCGTCTCATCTATGTGCCACAAGTGTTCTCTGCATCGGATCGGACTTGAGACAGGAAGTCTCTTAACTTAAAGACTCATCGATCACGATCACGCTTCAAGAGGAAACCCTATTACTTATGTGATATTGATGAAATAACATGGGAATCATTCTCATGTCATGTGGTTTCATCAAGAAAATTTTATTTCCGCTACCCATGGCATTTAGTTCACA
The DNA here is from genome assembly GCA_037367405.1 of Ottelia alismoides. NCBI lineage: Eukaryota > Viridiplantae > Streptophyta > Magnoliopsida > Alismatales > Hydrocharitaceae > Ottelia > Ottelia alismoides. The sequence continues at coordinate 913,637 of JAZKJV010000557.1, read as the reverse complement.
CAATATAGTTTTTGGATGAAAATTAAGAAATGTACCTAAACAATTTTTCACTACAGCTTTCTAGTCATGGAACATGTTTGACACATAAATATTTTTAAGAATTAAATTGACAAACTGTTCAAATTTATTTCACGTGATTCTGACTCTGTTTGCCTTAGATATGTGATATTTAGTGGAAATGAGTCGGAAGATGATTAGATCATCTTGATGACTTTAATTAATGTATTATCACCCAATATTAATCATGAAAATAATGAATTTATCCTGATTAAATGATGATTCATATATTTAAATAAATATTTGACAATCATCAACTTATATTGAATGATTGCCTCATGACAAACCCTAGCTTGAAACTACAATAGTTGTAGTTCAACTTTTACATACAAATTAACTTGTTTGAATGATATGACTAGAAATTTAGGGAAACTATAAATATTTTAAGATGACTATTTTTTTGAGTGATTATTATATAGTTTTATAGATAGTCAAAAGATCGATAAAATTTGTTAATGCCATTTGTGCTAATTGTATTGTCTCGAATTAGAACTGTGATGGTGTCTTGGTCTGGATATGTTAATGGGTTAACTAATTGGCACCATGCACCACATTTGCAGTGGCAGTGCTCCATGTTAGCATAATTTGTATGACCCTACTGGATCCGTTTCAAGGAAATGTAGCGTGAGAAGTTTTTGTGTACTTCAACAACTAAATTGAAATAATAAAATGTACTAAGTGAGTTTGTATACTATATAATAATATCAAGCAAATGAATTGTTTGCTGGTTGCATTAGATTTATGATTAATTTAATGTGATTAAATAATTTAATCTAATTGAAATAAACTACTTTTTATTAATATTACTGAAATTCCCTTGGAAGGACTAATCATGAGAATTTGATTCAAATTGATTAATCAAAATTTGAACAAAATATGGAGGATCATTATGTGACATCTATGGTCTCCCGTCAAGGCGAAGGGTTTCATCGTCATGGATTGTATAAAGGAGACGAATATGCAAAATCATCTCTCCAACATACAAACACACATGGATCAGGGTCTTTACTTCTCGAAGAGGCAGGTTGTGTGTTTAGTAACCCAAATTGTTCCTCATATAATTCAGATGGTATTGGATTGTGTATAGCGAGTGATATTCCTATTGACGATTGGTTCAATTAAATGAGTCAGCGTCACCTCAAGAGTGGTGGGCTTGGGTATCAAAGACCGAATTGGAAATGCAAGTTAAACTTGCAAGGTGTAAAGAGTTTCCGCTTTCTTCACCTGAGTTGCATTTTCCCATATTATTGGGGTGTAACAAAGGTGGAAGGAAGATCTCAGATATTTCTAGAGATACAGTGGTAGTATATCTCTTGCTTTGAGGGTTTGAAAAGGGAATGTACTTTTAAAGTATTAATAAACAAGATAACTTTGATTTAAAATTCCTTAATCAATGAAATGAAATATGAAGCTATAATTATATATATATATGTTCTAATAAGTGCATTTCTTAATCTCATATATGAAGTATATAAACCCACTCAATAAGCTTATGGAGATCAACCAGTTAACCGAGCCAAATTACTCGGGCACTGATAATCTCAAAAATCGATCGGTCTTGTGATCCACACAAGGCGGGAACACAGTCGAAGTGTCAACCAATCAAATCTTGAAATTAATCAACAATTAACCCACACTACAGATCACGGAAATAGAAATAAATGTGGAGTTAAAATTTATTTTTAACTCTGTACAAATGATGTAAAGGGCAAGTATGCAGAGAGTTCAAACACAAGGAGCAAGCAGGGTAATTCAAACAAGTGTGCACAAGTGAGTGTGTGTGATGTCTACACTAAGCAAGCAAATAATTTTTGTGGGTTTTTAATTTTTAATTTTTTTATTTTAATTTTATATTTTTGTATTTTGATTTTTAATTTTCTGATTTTTATAATTTTATAATTTATATTTTTTGTTTCTTTTTCAATATTGGAAAATATAAGCAAAGTTATAAAAGACAAGATAAAATATTTATAAAAATAAAGAAAAATCACCAACAATTCATAAATAAAATGTTTTTGATATTTTTTTAGGATTTTTTTACTGTTTTTGTGATTTTTAGGTATTTTTCAAAGTGTTTTGGTATTTTTAAATACTGAAATAAGACAAAACAGTGAAAAAGGTGTTGGATGTGAGTAAAATAGGAATTAAACTTAGCAAATAGCAACCAAAGTTTTTCACACTAATTTTCGAATAAAGAAAATTAAATCTAGAACAAACAGGAGCTGAGTTTGTGATTTTTGGAGTTTTCTTTGATTTTATATAATTTTTTGAAGTTTTTGAGTGTTTTCGAATTTTTAAGGTTTTTCTTTTGAGATTTTTAGTGATTTTTGGACTGACACTAGAAAATGGTAAAACACACAAAATATAATTTTTTTGGAATTTTTCAGAACGTTTTTATAACTTTTACGGATTTTCTAATGCAAACAGTAAAATAAATGCATGTTTTTGATTTTTAATAAATATGAAAATGCAATAAAAGTGCAATGCAAAAATATGGCGTGCAAGTACAAGTAAACAGGACCTTAACTCTATTTTTGTGGAATTTTTGGACTTAAAATGAAGGTCTAATTAATTAGAACAAGCACACAATCATTAAACAGGCCTGGTAGGGGCATATATGCAATTTACAAAACATCCAGGGGGACATGCAAAATTTCCACGAAAGTTTGAACTGAATAAAATATTTTCTGGACTAAAGACCAATAGCCAAAGAAGCAAGGGTGCCCTTGCAAAATCGCCCAGACGCACGTGCGTTACACGCGCCCCAAGCGAGGGCACAAATGCAATATCACAAAATACTAGGGCTTAATTGTAAAATGTCCCGATGTTTTAATACTGCAGCTGGAAATTTAAGTACCAAAATTAAATACCAAATAAGGCTGGGGTCCCCTTGCAAAATGCCCAGACGCACGTGACAAGCACGTGCGCCAAGCGAGGACTTGAAAGAAAATAAGCAAACGTGCGGGGGTCCAAGTATAATTTTTACAAAATTTTACAACTGCATATGAATGATTAAGCATTAATTTTTAAATACGAAAAGGTGCCGGGCTTACGATGCAAAATGCCCAGTCCAAGGGGCGATCTGACGGTGGGTGTAAACCCACTTAACACGTGGCAGCACAGTAGCCCGCGATACCCCTTCGCAATCCCGCGACTCAGATTAGATCTCCTCCTGAAGATCGAACGGTGGCAGTTGGAGGAGATCCAACGGATACTGTAGCGCTGGAGGAACTCCACCCAATCGGACGGCGATGAAGCGACGAGGAGGAACGGTTGAAGAACTCGCTGGGAACGAGTTTGGATTGGACAGATCTCCGATCTCCGACGCCTCTTTTCCCTTCTAACAGCCCGGACAAGCTCCTGGGAGGTTCCCTGATGGAACGGTGGCTTCAAAATGGCAGGCGATCCACCGGAGAGCCACCGAGACGATGAAGACGTGAACGAGCTCCAGGAAGTCCGGCGGGCTCCAAAACTCGACCCCCCCAGGTGGGGTCTCTTGCTCCTGTACCCTGCAAAAAGAAGGTGATATGGTCGGGGGCAAGTTGCCCCGACCACGTGGCACAAGACAAGGTGGTGTGCGGAGGCGGATGTCGTGAAGACCGAAGGTGGCCGGAGTTGCTCCGGCCGACTATCGATTGAGAGAATCGATGCGCGGAGGAAATGGATAAACGGGGGAAAATGAAGCTGGGAATGCAAGGAAAGAAATGACGACGAAAAACTAGGGGGATAACACGGCCTCGAGCCCAGGAAGGGCGAGGGAAAGGTACCTCGACGGCTTGGCCGGAGGTTGGTTGGAACTCGCCCAAACGTGGCTGATCCACTGCCTTGACGAGAGCTCCACGGAGCTGTCACCTCCAGGAACTCCTAGCAAGGTCAAGGGGGGGAGTTTGGATGGATTTGCGGTTCAAATTTTTGAATGAAGTCAAGGGGATGTTTTTGAAGGGTTGACGAGGAGGTCCCTTGATCGAGGTGCACAGCTCGATTCAGAGCTCCATTCCCCGAGATGATCAATGGTCGTGTAAGAGGAGGTATCGAGGAGCAAAAGTTGTCAAGGGCGCATCACGAATAGATGAAAGATGCGGCCCCCAAAAAAGGACGAAAATCAAGAAAAACTCATTTCTGACAAGTAATAGGCTGGGGTCAGAGAGTTGACCGCGGGTCAACTCTCCAGCCCCCCTGGTTGGTCCACGTGGACCAACCAGGAAAAAGCCTGAAAAATAATTTAGAAATTCATTTTGAAATAGTAAATGATTTTATTAATTTTAGGTTACTAAATAAAAAATATTTATAATTTTATAACTTATTTTATTGTGATTTTTAATTATTTTTATGAGAGGTATTTTTACAAGTGCTTTTATACCCCTATATAGGTATATTATTTGTATATTTTAGTATTTTATTTTTATTTTGTGTATTTTATTTTCAGTATTTTCTAAAATCATAAAATACTTTTATATACACAAATATATTTTTATTTTATTTTTCTGATATGTTATGTACATTAAATAAAATGTAAGTGTAAGAAGTATAGGTATAAGTATAGGTATAATACCTGTATAACCTAGATATGCTTATTTTTATTTTTAATTTTCTTTGCATTTTTATTCTGATTTGAATGCACATATATATTATAAATAATATTTACGTAATTATAAAAATATAAAAATACAAAAATAATGAATAAATAATAACTTGAATATTTTAATCTGTACAAGTATACAATGTGGGTCCAAAATTCAACTTTCAAACTGTAGCTCCGCCAAATGCGAAACCACTGCCAATAAATAGCTCATTTTCTTCTATATACAATTAAAGGTGAGTTTGCTACATTTGGAGTTGTCAGTTGTGAGATACGGGTCTGAGAAGTTGGGATTCTGGATTCTTATTCAGACCATAACTTTTTGTCTGCACATTATTTTTCTGTGAAATCAATTTTGTATTTTTTTTTATGAAATTATCTACAACTTTCATGTACAAAGTTTCTTTATTTGATGTGTAAAAAGTGGAACCAGAAATAGGTCCCAAAATGAATAGAGAATGAATAACAGGTATAGGTATTTTATCTGTATTTTGGCCCTTATCTCCCCCTACTTTATTCCTTGTCGACCTATTCATCAAGATGCCTAGGTCTCGGGGTTTCGGGTCATAAAATATCTACAATATTTTATTCTTTTTCTTTTCTTTTATTTATTCTATAATTTTGGCTTTAATTACATCATTTTATACACTATGTGGATGCACATGCATGAATGCTAAGATGGTGAAATAAAGGGTATTTACAGGCATTTACTAGGGTTTTTGGTGCCAAAATGATAGAATAAAGATGATGAAATGTGGATTCATCAGGCACTGGCTCCAAGATTTGGAGCTTGTTTTATCTGTGGAGCGCATCGGCTATATACTGACCAAGAACAAGCATGCTAACCATGTGTCAGTGGAAGAATTAAAATTTTATAAAAAAATATGATGAAGATCATTCATTAGATCGATGTTATATACTAGGCTATTTGTTTAATGTGCTTTAGAAGCAACATGCGGACATAGAAGATGCCCAAGATATAATGCTAAATTAGAAAGAGATGTTCGATGATGTGAATCACACATAGTGTTATAACCTGCCGAAAGATCTGATTCATTGCAAGATGCAAGAAGGGACCTCAATTAGAGAATATGTAATCAAAATGTTTGGTTACCTCTCTGAATCGGATACCCTTGGGACACATATGGGTGTAGATATGCAGTCTGAATTCATTATGTTGTCTCTACCCATGTCTATCTACATCTTTGTGGTCTCGTAACACATGAGTAAACCGAGTTTGACTATTTTTTATCTCATATCTTCATTGAAGCATGCTGAAGACGTCATGAAGAAGGAGAATCCTGCATGCAGTGCAATGGTTGCACAGGTATAGAGAAATCACAATCAGAAGCATATGCCTCAGAAAGGTCTGGCCCAGAAGATGAAAAAGAAGAGTCAAGATGTTGGCTCATCCTCTCAAGCTTCCACGCTCATGGCATCCAAGAAAGCTAATGTTTATCATTACTGCAAGAAGTCATGTTCCTGTAAAGTAGTTATCTAGATTACCTAAAAACTATTGAAAAAGAAATGTCTCTGACAGGTATAAAATCTACTTCTATCATTGAATCCAATTGTGTATGCAATTTATTGCATCTATTTTAGAAAACCAGAAAGCTTGATAAAGGAGATATAGTCATCCAGATGGGATCTAGTGCAACTGTTGCAACAATTGTTCTTCGGAGTAGACTATCATTATCTTATGGGAGAGTCTTACTCGGAGAATGTCTCTTTGTTCTGGATGTTAGAAGTAATATCTACATTGTTTAGAAATGGATACATGTTCATGTTCTATGAGAAACTTATCATAAATCATTACGGTAAACATATTGCAGATGATTTTCTAACTTTTGGTGGACTCTTTGAATTGTGAATTGATGAATTTATCATGAATGTTACTACCAGTAATAAAAATCCTAAAAGATCTAGAGAGGATCTAAATCATTTAACTATGATTTAGTATCAAAGGCTTGGTCATATATCTATTGATTGATCAATAGATGGGTAAAAGATAGACCATTAGATTTTCTTGAGATCTAAAGTTTACCAACTTGTGAACATTGCATTCGAGGTAAAATGACAAAAGTATCCTTCCGAAATAAGGGTACACGATGCGAGGGTATACTTGACCTAATACATATTGATGTATGTGGTCCTTTAAGTACCGTGATTAGGAATGGATATCGATACTACTTGATGTTTATTGATGACCTTTCACAATATGGGTTTGTCTTCTCATTACATCATAAATCTGAAACCTTTGAAAATTTCAAAGAATTTATGGATTTTATTGAGAACCAAACCGATAGGAAGATTGAACAGATTTGATCTGACTGAGAGGGTGAGTACCTCTCAAATGAATCAAGAAATACCTTAAAGAGAGAAGAATTGTATCAAATCTTACTTCTCTTGGACCTCCCAAACTAAATGGAGATGTTGAAAGACACAACATGACCATCATGGATATGGTCCGATCAATGATGTGTAAGCACATTTACCTCTTGGTTTCTATGGGATATGTTGTAGATACTGCAATATATATCCTTCATAATATTCTTAACAAATATGTATCCAAAAACTCTCATGAGCTTTGGAACCTAGCCCATTGTTAGACCTTTGGGTATTTGAGGTTTATTAGTCCACTCCAAGAATGTGGATGTAAGTAAGCTATAATCTCACACTAGAGAGTATTACATCACTAGATATGTAAAGAATGGTATTGGATACAAACGTTATAACCCTGAGACTTAAAAGGTATTCAACTCTAGGGATGTGAACTTTTTAGAGGATGAATTCCTTAAAATCAAGACAAGAATGAAGTAAAGGAACTCACTGAATCCTTTGAGGATATTGAGACAATTAAAGATGAAATACACACACCACTTTGAAGGATTTTGAGGGTTGTTATACCACCTGAAAGGTATGGATTCCGTGTGTTAGAAGAGTCTGAAAATGATCCAACTTCATTTGATAAAACACTCACGGATCATGACATGGATAGATGGATTCTATCAATGAAGTCTGAAATAGACTCCATGAACAAGAATGGTATATAGACTCTAGAGGATCTACCTAAAGGGGTAAAACCCATTGAATGTAAATGTATCTTCAAGAGAAAGAGGGGACCTGATGGGAATGTAGAGACCTTAAAGTCACATCTTGTAGGTAAGGGCTACACACAAAAAGAAGGCATCTACTATCATGAGACATTCTCTCATGCGACCATGCTTAAGTCCATCAGGGCACTGTTAGCTATAGTTGCACATCTTGAGTACGACATCTGGCATATGGACATCAAGATCACATTTATCAATGGATACCTCGGGAGGATGTGTGTGCGTGTGTGTGTCTGTGTGGAGAAATCTTGGTGATGACAAGGATCTTGTGAGGGATTAAAATTATCCTCACTAAAAGGCGGAGATAGAGTGTCGTTGAAGCGATTGCTCACGAGATCCCGGATTGATCACCGATCAATCCACACAATGTAGAGACTAAACAATGCAAGCAAGTGTGAATCCAAATTTATTATAACCCTACAATAATAGGTGTATAGTGACAAGTATGGTAGGATGTCGAATATAGGGAGAATGGGGGGATAACAACAAAAATTAACTAAAAAAGATAATAAGTGTTTTGGAGGTTTTTAAGGATTTTTTAATTTTTTATAGGGTTTTAATTATTTAATTTTTTTAAGATTTGTTTTTATATATTTATATATTTTATGAATTTTATTTTCTTTTTAAAATTTTCTAATTTTTAAATTTTTTTCTTTTTAATATATAATATAAATATATATAACAATATAAATGTGATATTTATAATAAAAGGCGCATATAATATAAAATATATATCAAATAAATAAATCAAAAAATATAATTAAGAACAGTTCCTTATATTTTTAAAGGGATTAAAAATATATTAGGGTATTTATAATAACTAAAATAAATATAAACTATATGTACTTATATATTATATATATTACACCGTAGAGTATTATATTTATAAATATATATAGTCAAAATTCACCCCAATAAAATATTTTTGTGATTTTTAAATTTTTAATTTTTATGATTTTGTAGAATTTTTGGTATTTTTTAGGTATTTCTAAAGTCTAAAATATACAAAATCAGAGACTTTTTAAATGGGGTGATTGTTTTAAAATATTGAAAATTTATAACAAGTCCAAAATCTCTTAAAATTAATTTTAATTGATAATGTATAATATAAAGAAATATCAGAGATAGAAATAATCATTTTTGAATTTTTAAAAGATTTTTATAATTTTTAAAAGGATTTTACAGCTTTTAAATTTTTAGAGATTTTCTTTTTTTATTTCTAGGGATTTCTGATCTTGAGGTAGAAAATATAACAATTAGAAACTACTAAATTTTTGGATATTTTAAATATGATTTTATATTTTTTTTCGATTTTTTAAGGATAACAAGGATTATATGTGCTAATTTTATTTTTTAATAAATAGGAAAAATGCATAAAATGTAAAACTAGTTATAAGCGTGAAAGAGCATGTAATCGGGCACCTTGTCCTTTTTTTCATAATTGAGCACGGATGATATTTTAGAAAATGAAAAGCATACACAAAAAATAATTGAACTAGCAGGGGTATATTTGCAATTAAATTAATAGCAAGATTTAATATACAAATTACCCAAAAAGTTTGTAACTTAGATTCAAATTTTATAAATGAAACTACAATTACAAGAACCCGGGATGGTCTAACTACAAAATGCCCAGCTTACGGGTGGCTCACATGAGTTGAGTTGGCGAGGTAATATTTAACAACTCCGAGGGTTCACTGGAAAATAGTCCACAAAATATAAATCATAATAAAAATATTACATGAGTAAACAAAACTAAGACAAAATACAAGGGTAGTTATGCAATTTACCCTTAAAGGGCGCCTGATCCAACGGCTCTTGATCGATCACTTGGACACATGGCTAGATATTGACGACGGGTACCGGTTCATCATCGACATCTAGTATTAGATACCAGATGATATCCAACGGTGGAGGCACGGGGAGATCAGACATCACCTGCTCAATATGGGTGGCGGTTCATGATCGGACGGCTGAGAGGTCACCTTTACAAACTGGGTTCCCCCAGGCAAGATTCGAATCGATGGGTCAGGGGCCATCATCCTCCTCCGCTACAAAATGGCTGGAATCGCTCCTGGGGTCGATCCGCATCCGAAGGAGGTGTCAAAATCCTCCGGGGATTATCGATGGAGCCCTGGAGATGTTGGGAACCTAGGGTACCTCCATGCTTTGAATACCCCTGAAAGGGTGTCTTTTTTCTTTGTTTCCTGTAGAATTAGCAAAAGGAACCAAAAGTAAAGTCTCCGAAGGCTTCAAGCAGTTGAAATGGGTGGATGTGAAGTGGGGTGGAGCTCACCGATGATAAGGCAGAGAGGGCAAGCGAATCTCTAGATCCAACAAGGATCCGGGTGAATGGAGGAAGAAGATGGAGATCTCGACGAAGGCAGAGTGGGTCGGTAGAGCATAACGGGACGGTCGAGGAAGAAGATGGAGGTTTTGCGAAGGCGGAGTAGGTCTGTATCAACGAGGAGAGAGGCTGGAGTTGGGGTCTCTAGCGATCAATTTTTTTTGATTTTATTTGAATTAAAATGCAATTAAACGAAAATTTGCAAAATTACGCTATTGCCTACACTATGAATCGAAAATGCGAAAGAAAAGAAAGCTACATGTCTAGAAGGCCGGTTGGAAAGCTCGTGGTGGAGGAGCTCCAACAATGCCTTGATTGATCTTAGATCAACATCAAAACCACCCCCTGAAGTGTGGACTACTCTCCTACTGTCACTAATAGGTTCAATCAAAGCCTAGGGTTAGGGCTTTGCAGTGGAAGAAGGATCAAGAAGGAGAGAACAACCCCTCCCATCTCCATATGCTGACTCCAAGACAACAGAGGAGATACCTTATATCGGTGGGGGAGGTATTCGATGTAAAGGTTCCTTGATCGAGGAGTCATGTTAGCGTATAGGAGCTTTGATCGAGGAAAAAAGTTGCAGAAAGAATTGATCCAAATCGATGAAAAGAGTGACGGGAAAAAAATCAAGGAATAGGGGTCAAACGAGGTTTTAAAGTGCATTAGGGACCATATCAGAGAGTTGACCCAAAGTCAGCCCAAGCCGAGCCTTGATTGGGCCACCTAAGCACCCTAGAAAACAAAACATGCTGGAAAATGATAGATAATTAAAACTAAAATAATAAATGAATCAATTAAATAAAATTTATAATATAAATTTGTTTCTTATTTTATTTAGTATTTTATTATGATTTTTATTTATTTATATGAGTTAATTTATTATAGGTTTCTTTTTACAAGTATAATTATAGGTATATTGACCTATGTTTTGAATCTTTTATTTTTCTATTTTCTATTTTAAATTTTATTATTTTATATAATTATTTTATATGTTTATAACTTATTTAAATCTACATAAATATATTTTATTGCATTTTTGAAGATACTCATACACTTAATTAAATAGATGTATTTATTATATATGTATATGTATAGGTTATTCATCTATGTATTTTGGTATACATATTTATTTTGATTTATTTTTAATGGTTTTAATTTAATCTACTTATTTACATACACTATAAATAATATTTACAAAATTATAAAAATATAAAATACTGAAAAATGTAAAGAATAAATAAAATGGATATTTTATTCAGATATAATATACAATAAGAGTCCAAAACCTTACGTTTGCATACTAACTCTAAATTAAATGAAACTGCATTCACTGAATATCCAATAAAAATTTATATACTATTAAAGATGATTTTGATGGATTTTGAGTTCATATGGAGAAGATACATGTCTGTGAAGTAGGGATTTTGGAAATTTATTTTGAGTGTAAAAGATACAATATGCATTATTTTTATGTGAAATAAATTTCATATTTTTTACGTATTTTTACTAACAACTTTCATGTACAAATTTTATTGATATGATGTATAAAAATCAAATAATAAAATATATCCCAAAAATGAATTATGGAAGAAAAAAATAGTTTTTTATTGTGTTTTTGGACCTTATTACCCCTACTTTATTCCTCGTCGATCTAGTCACCATGATGCCTAGGTCTTAGAGTTTAGGGTCATTCAATACTTTTGGTATTTAATTTCTTTATCCTTTTATTTTGGCTTTAAATGCAATATTTTATACATTATTTACACAATAAATAATAGATGTTAATTCATATGAAATAATGCTTTTTACATGCATTCAACTAGGGTTTAAAGTCTAAAATGAAAGAATAAAGTTGATGAAAAGGAGATTCATCACTTGAGGCTTCATAGCTAAGGAATGAAAAATATGCAAGCTAAAGAAATATATGGGCTCAAGCAAGCTTCTCTTAGCTGAAACATCATATGGAATCTTGGGTTTGAAGTTGTTCAGAAACATAAAAAAAGGATTTTGGGATTGTCTCAACATGGGAACATTAAGAACATCTTGGAATGATTCCATATGGAAAATTCTAAGAAATGCTTCTTTCCCTTAAGACATGGTATACACATATCTAAAAGGACGACTCCTCAAGATGTTGAGGAATAGAAGGCCATGTCTGGATGTCATTATGCATCAGTTGTGCGAAGCTTAATGTATGCCATGATGTGTACATGACCAAATATCTATCATGCAGTGGAAGTGGTAAGTCATTACTAGTCCTTCAATGGAGAACGAAATAGAATGAAGAACATCTTCAAGTATCTAAGAAGGATACGAGATTGCATCTAAGACAATTGTGATTAAAGTGGAGTTCATTATCATTAATAATGTGGATATGATTCACACTATTTGTACATGTGTAGAGTGGCATCTGAGATAACTAAATTGGATATAATTATCATAGATATGATTAATGTGGATAGCATTATTAATAGTAGTCACTGATATTAGAGATGTGATCCATAATATCATAGAGAGATTTATTTGTGAATAATATTCACAATTTATAAGTTAGTGTGATTTGGATTAACATATACAATTAAAATGAATTGTATTCTCATTATACAATTAAATTTCAATGTGATTTGCATTTAATATTAGATAATTTGATATGACTCATAATTATCAATGGCAAGACTGAAATTGTCACAAAATAATTTGGAATTATTTTAGATATGATTTGTATTTAAAATTGTTGTACATGTAAAAGATTTGGTGGAGATTGAGATCTCACCAATTAGGAATGGACGGCCATGGAGGGAACACCATGGTGGTGGTCTACCCTAATTAGGAAGGAGGATATCATCATTCCTAATTGTTCTATGTTGAGATTGATTTTAATTGAAATAATTTGTTGAAGAATGCATTCAACTCATTTTCTTCTTTAAAATTAATTAAGATCTTGAAAATTATTGCAATAAAATCTTGACCATTGATTTTATTAGGAGTACATCCTAGCCATCTAATTTTGTATAAAAGAAGGGTTAACCCTAACTTTCTTTCTACAATTAAGTTGAAGCAATTGTTTCAATAACTCTCTCTCTCTCTCATTCTATGCATCATCTCTCTCTCTCTATTTCAATTCCTTGTGGTTGTCCACCAGGGCCTTGTTGAGAGAGTAAGTGCAACCGTGTTACCATCTTGCTGCCAGACTGACTGCTTGTCGGTGTCTATCTTCTTCGGTACCTCATGTCCATGAAGGAGATATCATATTTTATGATATGAAATCAGGAGGTTCCCCGCTCGGATCATCGCTTTGGATTGTGGGAAGCAAGTTTCTCATTCACACGCCACAAGTGCTTTCTACATTGGATCAGACTTGAGTCAAGAGGTCTCTTTTCTTAGAGACTCGTGGATCACGATCACACTTCAAGAGGTAACCCTATTACTCATGTGATCTTGATAAAATAACATGGGAATTGTTCCCATGTCATGTAGTTTCTTTCAAACAAAATTTATTTCTACTGCCCCTTACGACTAGTATTACTAGTCGACCTAGATCGTATATGATACAATCTCTATGCATCTGTGATACGCGAGGCGTAATCTCTCTCTTCGGGAATCATGATGGTGATAGAAACCCACATCCCTCATGGTGATAACATCTAGGGCAAGATGCGAAGTGGTTCAATCTCTTGTGTTGCTGCATTCTTCCTCAAGGAAGCAGTTGAGCTTCGCCATCTCTACAGTGGCTGAAGCAAAGATCGAAGCGGACCAATGACTCTCCACCTTCATCGGCAAGAACATTGAGGTAAACCCTTCTCCTCTTCTCTCTTCTTCATTCGGTTTCTTGTCTTTCTCTGATACATCCCAAATCCATGCATCTCGATTCACTTTCGACTTCACAACCTCAATCCAATCATCAGTTCACCACCATATTTGAGCCCCTTGATGGATCTCATATTCATCATGCTAAAATTTATCTAATAAACTCTGTTCTCCAAAATCCATATGCATTTAGTAATTAATAGAGATAATTAGCATACATACATGTGTAATTAATATTTGCATTTCATCATGCATAATTGCATTAAAAAACCTAAGTGTAAATTGGCCCAAAAAGCAGATAGCTTCCATATTTTTAATTAATTCATCCTAACTTCGATTGACCCCAAACCAAATCCACTGTGTAGATATTACTAACAAGAATAAATAAAAAATACAAAATAATGCTAACTCAAATAAGTGACAAATAATCCCAAAGTCTAATTTCATATCTGATGGACTAAAATACGCATATCTCCCTCATGAGTGTCCGATTTTGGTCTACTCATTTTTAAAATACTCCATTTTCAAATACCTTCAAAACAAGACCAATTTCATAAAATTCGAAGCTCATATGTGAAAGCTGGGGTTTGGGCCTCTTTTGCGCATTTTAGCTTTTTGCTATTTTGACCTGAGTTTTTATGTACATAATTAACTCTTTTAATTTTATTTCTTATTTATTTTTTCTTTAATGAAAGTTTTATCAAATGACATAAAATTCCAAATCTAGATCAAGACTGAAATCAAAGAAACTGACTGAATCCGAGTATCTGTCGTGAGTCTGTACAAAAGTCTCGTATTTCATACGTTTATTTTATTTTACCTATTTTCTTATTTATTAAAAATCCAAAAAAATATTAATATGTAATTAATTTTCTTATATTTTATCGTATTTTTATATAAGTTTATCCTATTTTAAAATCACCATAAATTACAAAACTCTAAAAAATCAGTTTTCTATACACTTGGAGACCACCAAAAATACCACTTCACACAGATGACATCTTCTGCTCTTGAGTCCTTCATAAAAGTTTTAGATCTCGTTAAGACAAACAACTTTCTTCAAGGAAATTTTTCGATCTGAGGTCTCCTTTTATTTCTTTTCTATTTTTCTTTCTCTTTGAATTTTGAATTTTTTGGTGTGAGACATGGCAGCCTCATGGCGTGCCACGTGGCACCCCACTCATACTCTCTCCATTGCCACGTGTAGAGCACGTGACCCATCATCTTCCACCCCGGTCACATGCTCCATACGTAATCTCCTCCCCCACCCCTTCCGCATGTAACGCACGCACCATTCACGACCTCCTCCCTCATCCGCAACGACCACCGTTCCCACCTCCTTACTAGATTTTACGGTCGTACCTTGTAACGTCGCACCCACCTCTCCTTTAAATCCCCTTCCTCTACAGTTGTCATGCAACATCCCCCATCATCAAAGCTCTGCGATAGGGTTGGTGACAGCAACCCTCAGTGTCACCTCCGAGCCTTCGACGTGATCCAAGGCCACTTCCACGACCTTGCAGTGCTCCACCAACGTCCAAGCTTGCTCCTTCGTCGAGGAGCTCGAGCGACAACTAGAAAGATGGCCTCCGCCATCTCCAACTCCCAGGCAACCCTCCTCTTCCCTCACCATCTGCATGATCGCCTCTACCTCCGCGCACAGACATGCCACTAATGAATCTCGTATTCATCACGCTAAAATCCATATATTAAACCACTAGCTTAATCAAACCGATAAAAATCGTCTTTAATTCTTTATTTTTATCTTGTATGATATTGTGTGTAATTAACCCTTAATTATTTATATTTAATTTCCTTTAATTATTTTATCATCAAAAACCCCTAAACATTAGGTAGATTAATTGTCTATAATTCACTGACCATTAAAAAGACTAAAAAAATACAAAAACATCTCAAAACCAGAAAGCCGGTATTTTTATTCCCCTTAAAAATACCCCCAAAATACTTTTTGTACAAATGACCTCTTTTGGCTTTTTGTCCAACATAAAAGTTGTAGATCTCGTCGAGACGAGCAACTTTCATGTTTTGACTTTTTCCTAATTTTTCCTCTAACTATTTCTTTCTTATTTTTCTTTGTATTTATTTCTCTGAATTTTCTGATTGGGCCACGTGGCGCCCTCTAGGGAACCCACGTAGCCCGCTTCCCCTTTTGCCACCCGATGCCCATCTGGGTCGTCGGATCCACTCCGTCTCCACCCCCATCTCTGTCGTCCAACCTCGCCTCGCTCACAACCGTCAGATCTGACTTTCAGATCTGATCTCAACCGCACACTCTCGCCTTAACCTCAGCCACCCGATCTTAATATCATCCAACGCTCCCCCTCATGCCACGTCGCCTTTCACTCCAGCCATCTGATCAACCGCACATCCTACGGCTCCTCGTCACGCCATGCCAGCTCAGCCTTACCGGTCGTTGGATCTTCACCTCCTTGCCATCTCAACCATCCACGCACGCCTAACCTACAACCATACGATCAGATCCTTTGATCTGATCTCTACCCTTCACCTTCTTCCATCCTAGCCGTCAGATCGCTGGATCCAACGGCTAAGAGATCATCTTCCTCCTCTGTAACTCCCTTTCCCTACCGTTTCGCCTTGCGAGTCAGCCACCCCTTCCATTTTTAGCCAGCTCCCTCATTCACCCCTTCCTCTCATAACGCCACCTTCACGACGCCCTTCGATCCCCCATCCTCGCGCAACCACCATCATGCACGGCCATCACTCCTCCATTAATCTCTCGGCCGTCGAACCCCCCCCCCCCCCCCCTCTTCACCACGTAATCGTCGACCTCCTCCACCTATATAACACCTTCCTTCGCCTCCGTCACCCGTATCCACCATCTACGAAGGTTGTGGCCCAGCTCCTTCCGCCCTCTGGTGACAGCGGAGGGTGGTGTAGAGGCGACGACGACCCAGACCTCAGGTGAGATCCATGGTGCCGCCAAGAAAGCTCCGCCACCAACGGCGGTAGCCCGAGCTCCGTGCACCGGCCGCGTACGCTGGGCGACGACCCCGAGCACCCATGGAGCTCAGCCCAGGTCATCTCCTCCACCGGTTACCCCTCTCCGACGAGGTACTTCACCCCTTCATTTTCTTGTGTTTTCTCCTATTTTTCCCTCCGCCTGCAATCTTCCTCACCTTAACTTGACCACCTCACGACTTCCGCTCGACCACCAACATTCTCACCGACCCCCTTTCCCTTCTCCAGAACCTCCCCCTCACTCCGACCCATCTCCTCCTCCACCCACCGGAGAAGGAGCTCAGGTCCACCGCTCCCTCCGCCCCAATGGACCACCACTCGCCTCACATCACTTCACTCTTCGGCTATTCGCATCTAACATCTGCAGGTACACACATCCTCAATGGCCGGACATCGCACCTGAGCTCCAACTCCAACCTCCACCGCCGGTGCAACACCATCGATCAGCCGTTCAAGATAGCCTTGGAGCATTGCCAGCTCACCAGCTCCTTCGCGGACCCCTCCGCTTTATTCTCAGACCGTCAGGAGAGCGATTAGAGCCCGACGGAGCTATGGCAGAATTGCCGGATCCCGGCCTCCTCCGGTACCCAGCGACGGAGGGAGAAGCTTTAGATACCGTCTAATCATTTCCATCGGTCTGACCTGATGAAGGCACATAGCGCCCCGAGCCTCTCCTCCGAACCTTTAGGCTCGGGTCCACCAAACCTCGAGTCAAGCCTTTATGTGGTGTCACGTAGCCCCGAAGCTGCCACGCCTCCGAACCTAGTTCACTCGCGTGCTCAGCACGTGGGCGCCTGGGTAAATTGCACGACAGACCCAGATGTATTAAAAAATTACAGTTTGGTCCCCAGGCGCGTGCCTCACGTGCGCGCTTGGGTTATTTATAGGGAGACCCTGCCGGATTTCTATGTTTGCACAAAGGCCCCCGTGCATTGGAGAAATTAAATCGAGGCCCAGGCGATTTTCTATATTTACATTTAGGTCCCTCCAAGGACCTAAATGTAATAGTTATACTTTTATTTCTTGCATTTTTCTAACAATTATGCCCCTCCATATTTTTAGCATGACTTGAGCATTGTAGGTCCAAATTGCATGATTTTAGTGTCGTTTTGATCCTTGTTTCGTCCTCTACATCATAGCATGTTTAATTTTCTCATCTGACACTATTTTAAATAAAGTGAATTTTTGTGATAGATGTTGACCTTGCTCCCTTGTCCTTGCTCTGATTTGATGGTTGTTTTTAATATTGTGATTAACACGACACTGATTTCCATTTCTATTATATTGCTCATATTTTTAGGGTATAATTGTAATCTTTTGTTTAGCATACATGTAACCTTGCATAATTACTCATGCATCACTTTAAATTGCATAAAAATCAATTAAAAATTGCATGCATCATAATATTGCATTATAATTAGCATAGTGCATCTTGCAGACCTGTAATTGAGAAGTTATTCACACATGCGCTTCATAGATCAAAATTCGATAAAAAGATCAAGTAGATGTGTCCTTGTGTTCGACCTTGGTAGACTTGCCAAGTAAAAATATTCCACAACATTCAAAGATTATGGTTTTTGCTGAACCGAGTTTGCCACCTATACTACGACAATTTTAGATTATTAAAGAGGTAAATTTGGCGTTCATCAAATGGCATCGTTGCCGGGGACACAGCTTAACTTAATTATTGAGTTTTGATTTTCTTTGTCGAATATTTTCAAGGTTTACAGGTCCTCATTTCATGCATCAATTTTTACATCATGACTGTTGATTAATTTCCTATGTATTCTTCTAATTTTTCTGTTTTGTGGCGGGGCCCATGAAAATCGAGGACGCTTGATCTTCATGGAGGTGAGAAGTCGGGAGCTTCCGCTAAAGTGGCCGCAGAAGAATTGACGAAGGGAATTCTAGGACTCTTTATCAGTCAACCTACATTGCATACTGTAAAAAAAACTTGCATGTGCTTATTTATTTCCAATTCTTGCATGTTGTAAAAAAAAGAAGAAGTAGTAGAAGAAAAAGAAGTAGATCACTTAATGATCTACCTTCCCCCCTCCCATACACACACTTGCACACACCCCATATCCTTATGTATACTTCATACACTCTCTCTAGGTGGGCTCTCCTCCTCAGTTCCGCTATATCACCCTATATTTGATCGAGCATTGGCTTCATGGCACTTGTTCTACGAGGACATAGCAAAATTTAAGTATAGGGGGGTATACCGTATAGTACTGTATATTTACTTTAGCCATAGCTCGTATTTTTAAAACTTTTTGAAAAAATTATTTTAGGGCTTGCTTTTGATAAACCTATGAACTGAGTTTTGTAAAAATCTTGTAAAAATGTTTTCTTAAATTGAGGGATTAATCTGCGTAAATAACCCTTTCCAAAAAAATGAATGAAAAATTAAAAACCTTTTTGAATGAGACTCTGACTACTAGGTTTAGTAGACACTTTCAGTGACGGAACTTTGGTCTCCCTTAGTAGAGTGGGTGGTTTAAAGGACACCGCATTTGGCTCCCTCCTTAAGGATCATGGGTCCATTTATCGGCTCGTACTTACACCCATACTCGCTGAGAGTAGATACTTTTATTCATTTGAGCCTGGGCCAGTCATTGTCTCTTCCAAGAATTTAAAATATATATATATATATATATTTGAAAATTAAAACCCATAAAATCTGCAAAAATCAAAAATCACACAAAAATCACTAACCAAGGAGTTGGTGTATTCCTGACACATTCACACTCACTCAAGGCTTGAAGATTTTGAGGACACTAGATTTCTGTGATCTTGAGAGTCTGAGTTAACATGCCTTAGTCACTAGGGTTTTAAACTTAATTGTCCACATTTCCCTGGTTTGAAAGATTTGAGCGCTATATTGCACTCTTCATCTCAATCTTCAAAAGAATATGATAAGCACATTCACTTTCACAACCACATGATTGATGAGATGAGATGAGTTATCACTTGAGGAACTAGGACTAGAGATTTGAGTTTAGACCCGATCTGATGATATTCGAGGATGAGATAAAGTTAATGAAGGCTTCAGGAAACCTGAGTGTTAGCAAAACCCTAGCCAGTACGTAAACAAGACTCATATGCTATCTTTTTTATATTTACCTAAAGTGCCAGGTGATAAACGCAGAATTGAGAGCGGTCGTATCGACTCACAAGGCGAGTCAACAGTCGGTGTCTTAACCACTACAAAATCCTGGTTTAATCAACAATTAACCCACACTACAGATCACGGAAATAGAAATAAATGTGGAGTTAAAATTTATTTTTAACTCTGCACAAATGATGTAAAGGGCAAGTATGCAGAGAGTTCGAACACAGGGAGCAAGCAGGGTAGATCAAGTAAATGTGCACAAGTGAAGGTGAAGTGTCTACACTAAGCAAGCAAGCAAAGAAATTTTTGTGGGTTTTTAATTTTTAATTTTTTTTATTTTAATTTTTAATTTTGTATTTTGATTTTTAATTTTCTGATTTTTATAATTTTATATTTTATATTTTTTTTCTTTTTCAATATTGGAATTTAAAAGAATGTAATAAAAGACAAGATAGAGTATTTATAAAAATATGCAAAAATCACCAAAAATTAAGAAATAAAATGTTTTTGATACTTTAGGATTTTTTACTGTTTTTGTGATTTTTAGGTATTTTTCAAAGTGTTTTTGGTATTTTTAAATACTGAAACAAGACAAAACAGTGAAAAAGGTGATGGCTGTGAGTAAAATAGGAATTAAGATTAGCAATCAGCAACCAAATTTTTTCACACTAATTTTCAAATAAATAGGATGAAATATAGAACAAACTGGAACTAAGTTTGTATTTTTCTAAGTTTTCTTTGATTTTATAGATTTTTTGAAGTTTTTGAGTGTTTTTAAATTTTTAGTGTTTTTCTTTTGAGGTTTTTAGTGATTTTTAGACTGACACTAGAATAGGTTAAAATACACACTAGGGAATTTTTTGGAATTTTTAGAGATGTTTTAATATTTTTTGGTATTTTCTAAGCTAGACAGTGAACAAAATGAATGTTTTTGATTTTTAATAAATATTAAAATAACATAAAATCAAAAAAACTAAAAATGTGGCGACCAAGTACAAGTTAGCAGGAGCTTAATTCAAATTTTTAGAATTTTTGGAGGCAAAATGAGGGTCTAATTAATTAGAACAAACATACAATCAGTTCACAACCAAACAAGGACTAGTTCGCAATTAGACAAAATTCCAGGCACCTTCATGCAATTTTTCCACAAAAATTAACACTGAATTAAATAACTTCTAGACCAAACATGAATACCCCAAAGCCGCAAGGGCTTCCTTGCAAAAAATACCAGGCTCACGTGACTCGCACGCGACCTGGCGGGGTATAAACGTGAATATGCAAAAACTGAAGGGCTAGATTGCAAAAGTCCAAGAAATATCATAACTGCTCATCAATGTTTAGGGACTAAACTCAAAGGACACAAAACCCTGGGGTCCTTTTCGCAAAAATCCCAGACGTACGCTACGGGCACGTGCACCAAGGGAAGGACCTAAATGCAATGTCTAAAACTACGGGGGTCTATTAGAAATTATTACAAAACTTTTAATAAGGCAAACGAAAGTTTAAAAAGTTTTTACGAAATACAAAACTTGACTGGGTATAAGGCAAAATTACCCAATCCAGGGGTGGATCGCACGGCTGAGAAGGTGGCACTTAAGCCACGTGTCGACGCGGGAGGGCGCGATACCCCTTCAAATCCGACGCCTCGGATTAGATCTCCGCAAGGAGATCTACGGCAGCTGGGGGCTTCAATCGGACGGTAGGTGGACGCCTGGAGGAGCTGGCGTTGATCGAACGGCGCAGAGGTACGCTGGATGAACAAGGAAGAAGGGCCGTCGTGGCGACCTTCCTCCGGCGAAGGCTCCTCGCTCCGACGGTCAACGGGCTTCAAGATGGGTCCAGGCGATCGCTGCAGGGTTACTCTATTGTCTGGAAGCAACGAAGTGGCGCGAAGAACGGCGGAGCTCTTCCACGGCAAGGGGGAAGTTGCGGAGCTCCAGGTGCTCCGACGAAGGGCCAAAAACGCTCCAGACACGTTAGATTGTCCAAGTACCTGCACAGAAGATGTGTGATATGATCGGGGGCAAAATGCCCCGATCACGTGGCGCAAGAAGTGATGGTTTGCGGAGGCGTATGGCGCAAAGAGTGACGGTGGCCGGAGATGGTTCCGGCCAACTGTCGATTTGGCGAATCCACACACGATTGAGACGAATAGATGGGGGAAAGTGAAGTGATGAATGCAAGGAATAAAATGAAGAAGAAAACGAAAGGGATAACACGGCCTCGAGCCCAGCAAGGGCGAGGGAAGGGTACCTCGACGGCTTGGACCACCGGAGGTTGAAGGGACGTCCAGACCTTGCCCAGCTCGTCTCCGATGACGCGGGCGAGATGCTGTCACCACCAGCCGGTCAGGGACTCAGAGAGATGGAGGGATTAGGTCACAAATGGGGTCCGATTTTTGAATGGAGTCAAGGGGGTGGTTTTGAATGGTTGACGCAGGAGGTCCCTTGATCGAGGTGCCCAGCTCGATTCAGAGCTCCACAACCCAAGGAGAACCTTGGGCGAGCAAGATGGATAGTAGGGGGACGATTTTGCAGAAGGAAATTTCGCGAAAGGATGAAAGTCCTTGCCTTGAAAAATCCGCAAAGGCAGACGAAAAATGAGGTAGCAGAGCTACAGGGAGGGTAGGTCAGACTGTTGACCTTGGTCAACAGTTCTGACCTCCTGGTTGGTCCACGTGGACCAACCAGGAAAAACCCTATAAAAAAGTTTTATTAATTAATTTAAAAATAGTAAATGGCATTATTAATTTATGATTATAAAATAATAAATATTCGTTATTTTATGTAGTATTTTATTACGATTTTTAATTTATTTTATGAGGTACATTTTTACAAGTTTACTTTTTAGCCCTATATAGGTATATTACCTATGTATTTTAGTATTTTATTTTTATTTTGTGTATTTTATTTTTATTATTTTCATTTATTATTTTCTAAAATTATAAAATACTTTTATATACACAAATATATTTTTATTTTATTTTTCTGATTTATTTTATGTATTTAATAAATTATAAGAGTATGTTACATAGGTATGAGTACAGGTATTTTACCTGTATGATCTTATACTTGTTGATTTTTATTTTGAGTTTTCTTTGTACTTTTATTCTGATTTTAATATACATATTTATTATAAGTAATATTTATAAGATTATAAAAATATAAAAAATACAAAAATAATGAATAAAGAATAAATTGAATATTTTATTCAGTACAGGTATACAATGTGGGTCCAAAACTCAACTTTCAAACCGTAGCTCCGCCAAATGCGAAACCACCGCCATCAAATAGCTTATTTTCTTCTATATACAATTAAAGGTAAATATGCTGCATTTGGAGTTGTCAGTTGTGAGATACGGGTCTGGGAATTTGGGATTCTGGATTTTTATTCAGACCATAACTTTTTATCTGTACATTATTTTTCTGTGAAATCAATTTTGTATTTTTCTTTATAAAATTATCTGCAACTTTCATGTACAAAGTTTCTTTATTTGATGTATAAAAAGTGGAACCAAAAATAGGTCCCAGAATGAATAAAGAATGAATAGAATGTATAGGTATTTTATCTGTATTTCTGACCTTATCTCCCCCTACTTTATTTCTTGTCGACCTATTCATAAAGATGCCTAGGTCTCGGGGTTTCGGGTCATAAAATATTTACAATATTTTATTCTTTTTATTTTCTTTTATTTATTCTATAATTTTGGCTTTAATTACAGTATTTTATATACTATTTGAATGCACATGCATGAATGCTAAGATGATGAAATAAAGGGTATTTACAGGCATTTGCTGGGGTTTTTGGTGCCAAAATGATAGAATAAAGATGATGAAATGTGGATTCATCACCAGGGTGTGATGAAACTTAATGAATATTATTGATCAGTGTGCGCCCACCTTTGGTAAAAGCAGTGGAGCTAGCTAACAAAGTAATGAAATGTCAAAGAAAAGCTCTATCATCTAAGTCAAATATTAAATGAGCTTCCACCAATGGCGAGCGCTCCCAAACATTTTTCAAAGTGTCCACTTGGACCAAAGTGCTAATTAGGACCAAGGAGTCGGGCTGACACCGAAAAAGGGCTCTGCATCGTAAATGCTACAAGTCTGGGTGTCGAAGATATCTTAGATACTCAAAAGAGACACACCCCGGTGTACTGCCAGAAAAACAAGTGCAGACGACTCCAACTCTCTTGATGGACACATTGGTCAACAATCTAAAAATTTATATATGTTGAGTATAAAGGCACTTCGAGAGGCCCCTTGTTCCAATGTGAGGAAGAGAAAAATAGACACAATCCCATTCCCTCCATCATCTGGTCGTGCATCAACATTTCAAGTCTGACGAACTAAAGAGACAGTTGACTGAAGCAAGAATAGACTTATTCCCTAGTATTGAGGATGAGGTCTCGAGGAGAGTCTTTGGGACTGGAATTTTGGGTGATGCCTCGACTCGACTCTCATGAAATGCAGTACACTAAATTTCATATCCTTATACTATATGTACAAAAAGAGAGTCTGATAATTAGAGAAGCTGGATCCCTTCTGACTAGAGCATGGATAAACTAAGAATTTTAGGATCACTTAGGTCAAGGGTCTTCGAAAGATTGAGCCTTGAAATCTTCACATGCACTGTCAGGAATTAATCCGAGTCCTTCATTCTTTAGATGCTCGAGGACGAGCATGGTTTAAGTATACGGGTATGATAAATCTCGTATTCATCATGCTAAAATCCATATATTAAACCCCTAGCTTAATCAAACAAAAAAATCACCTTTAATTCTTCATTTTTATCTTGTAAGATATTGTGTAAAATTAACCCTAAATTATTTATATCTAATTTCCTTTAATTACTTTATCATAAAAAACCCCTAAAAATTAGGTAGATTAATTGTCTATAATTCACTGACCATTAAAAAGACTAAAAATGCAAAAACATCTTAAAACCAGAAAGCCAATATTTTTATCCCCCTTAAAAATACCCCCAAAAATACATTTTGTACAAATGACCTCTTTTGGCTTTTTATCCAACATGAAAGTTGTAGATCACGTCGAGACGAGCAACTTTCATGTTTGACTTTTTCCTAATTTTGCCTCTAACTATTTCTTTCTTATTTTTCTTTGTATTTATTTCTTTGAATTTTCTGATTGGGCCACGTGGCACCCTCTGGGCCGTCCACGTGGCACGCTTCCCATTTTGCCACTCGGCGCCCATCTGGGCCGTCGGATCCACTCCGTCTCCACCCCCATCTCCGTCGTCCAACCTCGCCTCGCTCACAGCCGCCAGATCTGACTTTTAGATCTGATCTCAATCGCACACACCCGCCTTAACCTCGGCCACCCAATCTTAATATCATCCAACGCTCCCCCTCATGCTACGTCGCCTTTCACTCCAGCCATCCGATCAACCGCACATCCTATGGCTCCTCGTCACGCCACGCCAGCTCAGCCTTACCGGCCGTTGGATCTTCACCTCCTCGCCATTTCAACCATCCACGCACGCCTAACCTACAACCATACAATCAGATCCTCTGATCTGATCTCTACCCTTCACTCGCGTTTCCATCCTAGCCGTCATATCGCTAGATCCAACGGCTAGGAGATCATCTTCCTCCTCCGTAACTCCCCTTCCCAGCCGTTTCGCCTCGCGAGTCAGCCGCCCCTTCCATTTTTAGCCAGCTCCCTCGTTCACCCCTTCCTCTCGTAACGCTACCTTCACGATGCCTTTCGATCCCCCATCCTCGCGCAACCACCATCATGCACGGCCATCACTCCTCCAATAACCTCTCGGCCATCGAAACCCCCCCCCTTTTCACCACGTAACCGTCGACCTCCTCCACCTATATAACACCTTCCTCCGACTCCGTCACCCGTATCCACCATCTACGAGGGTTGTGGCCCAGCTCCTTCCGCCCTCCGGTGACAGCGGAGGGCGGTGTAGAGGCGATGACGACCCAGACCTCAGGTGAGATCCATGGTGCTGCCAAGAAAGCTCCGCCACCAACGACGGTAGCCCGAGATTCGTGCACCGGCCGCGCACGCTGGGCGACGACCCCGAGCCCCCATGGAGCTCAACCCAATTCATCTCCTCCACCGGGTTCCCCTCTCCGATGAGGTACTTCACCCCCTTCTTTTTCTCGTATTTTCTACTATTTTTCCCTCCGCCTGCAATAGTCCTCACCTTAACTTGACCACCTCACAACTTCCGCCCGACCACCAGCATTCTCGTTGACCCCCTTTCCCTTCTCCAGAACCACCCCCTCACTCCGACCCATCTTCTCCTCCACCCACCGGAGAAGGAGCTCAGGTCCACCGCTCCCTCCGCCCCACTGAACCAACACTCACTCACATCACTTCACGCTTCGGCTATTGATTACCCAAAATTCTCGAAGACCCGGGTGAAGGTAATAAGACAAGGGTCGTTGTGACCCGGATCTCAGAGGATAGGTATATCAAGAAAAATGAACCACTCGAAATAAATCAGAAATCAATCAAGCACGAATAAGCGGTCCTGCTATGATATTAACCTGGTATAGCACCCAGGGTCGAACACAAGGAGCACGGGTTGGCTTAAAAAGCCTACGAAGTAGTCGAAGAATCAGAGAAAAAGGGAAAACATTTTTAGCGGTTTTTAATTGTTTTTAAATTTTTTTGGATTTTTAATATGTAAAGAAAATAAGAAAACACAAGAACAAGCACACTTGAGCAATTTATTTAAAGCATCAAAAATCAAGCAAAAATTCAAGAAAAATTGTTTTTATGTTTTTTAGGTTTTTAAGTGTTTTTGGTGAATTTTTGGGATTTTTATAAGGTGTATTTTTTTTTCTAAAAATCAAACAGTGCGAAAAAGGCAAGGTACTGTCCAGCCAGGCCCAAAATCCAAAAAAAAAATATTTAAGGATCTCAAGAGGGCCTGGAGGTAATTTTCCTGTATGCTAGAGAGAACAAGGAAATTTTGAGCACCAAAATTATTGTTTTTGGGTTTTTAGATTATTTAATATGATTTTTATGAGTTTTCAGGTGTTTTTGAATTTTTAGGATTTTTAATCAATGAAAAATAGCCAAAATTGGCTAGAAAATCAAACAACACGTAAGAAACAGTACCTAATTTTTATAGAATTTTTCAAGGAGTTCTTAGATTTTTTTGTGATTTTTCAAGTTAAATAGTGCCAAAAATAAATGTTTTTGAATTTTTCAAAAATAGCAAACAAGATCAGAAATGTCCTCAAAAATCTACAAAAATCCTACACTATGGCAGGAGCCATGTGTCAAATTTTCGTTGGATTTGGAGGTGATTTGATATTTTATTCAAAAATGACAAGAGGGCACTGTGCACAGGGACCAAAGTGCAAATACCCAAAGTTCTGGGGGTCCTGGTGCAAAATACCCAAGAAATCACGCGCTAGGCGCGTGCCTGGGGCACTCAGGGACCTATATGTAAGAAAAACAAGTCCGAGGACCTTTTGGTAACTCGTACCAAAAAGTCCAGGGGCTATGTTGCAAATAACCCGCTCAAAAGGCGCACATGCGCAAATACAACACTCACAGGGGCATAAATGCAATTATCAAAAAGTTTTCATTCATTAAAGAACATCCAGAACTACAGGGCTAAAGGCGCAAATACACCAAATATACACATGACGATGCACGTGGCTCACACAAACAGGGGCATAAATGCAAATATAAACAAGCGCGAGGTCCAATGTGCAATTTACCCTACGTAAATAAAACTCCTAAAATATTTATAGGACTGACACGTAAAACAGAAACTAAGAGGGGGCCTAAGGTAATTTACCCCTTTATTACGTCGACGGCTGGATGTGCGCCACGTAGATGATCCAATGGTCTCGGACAGCGGGCGCTTCTCCTCTTCCGCACGTGGGCCTGATCGACGCCTCAGAGGGGGACACGTGGAAGATCTGACGGGTCAGGTGCAGGTGCCTCTCTCCTCTGCGCTAACGGTCCGGATCGACCCTCGAGGTGATCAACGGTGGTTGCTCCTCGATGAATGGACAACCACGATGGAAACTGGAGCGGAGGGCGATCGGACGGTGGTGGAGGACCCTCGAAGAACAGGTGGCCGGCGAGGTTCGCCGGCCTCGTGCGCGTGTTGTAGTCCTCCTCAGCTGCCTCTGATGATCGAAGAAGTTCGGCGATGACGTCCCGCAGCTGGTGGTGGCCTCCGATGGCCCAACCGAGCCCTGGAGAGGCTCCGGCGAGGACGGCGGAGGGAAGCTCCTGGCCTGGATGTGAGGGGGCCTCAGATGACCTCCTCTTGACCTGCAAAACAGCTCAAGAGCTTCGCGGGTCGAGGGCAAAGTGTCTCGACCCGAAGAAGCGGCGTGAGGGTGGATGGTGCGTCGGGGTGAGCGAGCTCCGGCGAGCGGAGGACGGTGGAGCTCGAACCCCAGCTCCTGTGCGAGCTGGGATGAACGAAGGGATGGAGAATGTGCGCGGAAGGATGGCGATGGTGAATGGGTGCTCCGATGATCGAGAGGATGTGCGATATGATCGGAATCAACGGAACTCGGCGAAACTAAAATTTGGGGGTAACTCAAAATTAAGCTAAACAAGAAGGCTAGAAGGTTACCTGGGCGGTGTGGAAGACTGTGCTGGAGCTAAGGTAGCTCCTGGTCGTCGCCTCGAAGGTTGTCACGGCCTGAGGCTCGAGCTCCTGCACGGGGCGGAGCACGGCGGTGCAAAGTCGCCGGATCAATGGTCCGGCCACCCCCTCCTCACTGCTACAAGGGCAATCGCGAGCTGTCACCTCAGGGATTGCAATGGAGGTCACGGGAATGAGAGTGGAGAGCCAAAGATGGAACTGGAGTGCGGCGGAGCTCAGGTTATATACTGCTAGGGGTCCGACTAGATGGGAGTCGGGCATGAAGCTTGGAGCGCGGATCCCCATAACCCACCCCGGACGTGGATCAGGGAAGAACAAGCTCGGATTAGAGCCCGGGGTTAGCGGATTCGGGAGTCGGATCAAGCGGGTACAAATTCGAGAAGTCGGGTCCAAACGCAGATCCGCCACTTTGTGGTCCAAGGGGGGAGTTGACCGGGGGTCAACATCCCCCGTGGACCAATGGGATTCAGCCATGTCAGAAAAGATTTAGAAATTGAATTAAAAATAACAAATGGCCGATTTAATTAAAACTTAAAACATGAAATATTTTTGTTTTAATTTTTTCTATTTTTTGGTGATTTTTAATTAATTTTTGGAAATAAAAATGAGATATTTACATAGTAGGGCTATATATAGGTATATGTACACTATAGGGTTTTTAATTTTGAATTTTTTAATTAGTTATTTTTATACATTTTTATTCCTATTTTAGATTTTATTTATTTATAGAATAAAATGAGGAATAAAAGGATATTTTTATTTTATTTTTATTATTTATATACATAGGTGAAATAAATAGTTATGTACAACTATATACATGGCATATGTACAATATATTTTTGTATTTTTAATTTTTGTTATTTTTATTTGATTTTTGTTTTAATTCTTTTTATTTATTTTATTTACAATATATACCATAGAATATTCACAAAAAGTTTTGAGAATAAATACATTTATTTACAAGGTTAAATACATAAGGAGGCATGGTCTATGTACATGGTGAAAGGATATTTTTGGTCTTTTTGATTTTCAAATTTTTATTCTGTTTTTATCTTTTCCAAATATGTACAAATATTTACAAGAATATTTTTGGTTGAGGAAAATATAATTTTATTTATTTACATAAATATTTACACAAGAGCCCCTATCTCCCTCTACTTTGGCTTTTATGCGGTCAGGCCCATGCTGAGCCCTCCCTTGGGTTAGGTTGCTCAATATTTATTCTAAATATTTCCCTCTTTTTCTTTTTACTCTTTATTCTTTTATTTTTGCACAAAAACATGCTAATTACAGGTTTTTACACAATGCATGCTTTTGGTAATTATTTGTATTTACACATATCTACATGTATTTGCAAAGGTTTTTGTAGCTAAAATATAAGAATAAAGAGTGATGAATGGGTATTCATCACCCCCCTATACTTAACTTTGCTAGTCCCTTAGCAAACACTTATTTGAAAAAGAAGTGAAAAAGAAAGAAAAAGAAAAGAAAAAGAGGATGTACAGGGATCAAGGTTGAATTATTAAACTTTCCTTCATTAAATTGAAATATGGAGCTCGATCAGATCTTTGGATTATTAATGTGTCGGAACCTTATTTAGACTTAAGCTTAAAACTCAACAGCCTATAAGTTCCACCAATCTATGGACAAGACTCCTCAATAAACCAGATCAGAACAAGTCTACATACACAAACTCTAATGACCATGAATCTTTCCATGCGGTGTAAGTGATATGTGGCTCCCCACCTCAGAAGTAACAAAGAAACAACCTCCCTCAACCTGGTAACTCTAATGCCTCGGTCTAGCAACTCTTTCCTCGAGAAGCGGGGTATTCCCTTCTAAGTTCAAGTGCAACCGGCTCAAGAAGAGGGGGTAGAAGTATAGAGTTTTGGAAGCTTAGCCAGTGTAGCTAAGTCTCCCGCTGCAAGCTTCATGAGATGTAACATGGATACCATAAGCTTTGCTTTATTTGACTGTGTACACTCCGGTGGGATTATTAAATTTTCAATCCGACCCACCACTTTTTTGGAGTTCTTTTTGCATTTTTGCATTTTTTTTTCAAGGACTTCTGTACAACATATCTACATGGTGCAGCATATATACAAGAAATTTCCTCTTGAGCCAGTAGACTATCCCTCTTTTGAAGCTTTATTGCAACCCACAGCTTCTGTCTTTAGCCTTCATCACCACTAGACCAAGTTGAGACGCACTTCCTTCACTAGAAGAAGAAGAGAGGTTCCGCCTAGAAGTACTACCCTCATATGCTACCCCAAGCCAAAGGAAACTGCCTCCTCACCACCTCATCCGTGGAGAGCCATGTGTAAAGTGCAGGTGCAAGTCAAGCCATTGTCTCTAAGAGTCATGCGTGTGTTGTTAAGTGCTCTACTTAGGCTCATCAAGATGACATATGCTCATAGCCTAGTGGACTCAAAGAATTAAGTCCTTATGGACCTGAAAAGCCTTAACCCTAAGTCCTATAAGGTTCCTCTTAAAGTTAAGTGGATTAAGATCTTTTTCAAGCTCCATTTCTCAATTTAATTCCAGGCTTAGTTTAAATGTCAACTCTCATCCAGGAAAAACTATATATATGTATGTACACAAGATGCTATTTACAAATATTTTACAATCATGCAAAATTTTTGAAAAATGTTTTGAAATCATGGATGAATGATGCATGAGGTGCAAGTTTTGCAAAAAAGATATTTACACACATTTACACAAGATTTTTTGCAAACTTTTGATTTTCAAAACATTTTGGAAAAATTTTGTACTATATACATAATTTTGATACAAAAATTTTTACACAAACTTTATACAAAAGATTTTTGAAATCATTTTTACAAAAATACTTTGTACACTAGCTATGTATGTGCAAGGATAAAAGAGGTTTATGTACATGAAATTTTTTAAATTTTTGTGATTTTTAGCCATTTTATTTATTAACACACTCACACAAAGTACGAGTTATGGCTAAAGTATATATGAAATATATACATACCCCCCCTATACTTAGCTCAAACGATGTCCTCAGAGTGATCAAGAGCGATGAAGAAGACATAACTCGTGCTTAGTAAAAGGGAAGTGAAAAGGAATGGCTAAGTACAGGAACAAATAAATGAATAGAATGAGAGGAACTCGGTGGTTTCCCCCTATACTTAGGATTAACTAATCCTAAGTATAGCAAGCTGTACATGAAGGGAAAGCCGAGTGAAGAAGATACAGAATCTGCCCCCCCCCCCATACTTAGGGTGAAATATCCCTAAGTATAGGCAGCAAAACAGGAGCAGAAAGAGTGAAAAGAATATCACGAATATATACAAGAAGGAGGACATCACTCCCCCTATACTTAAGGTGGAGAACCTTAAGTATAGGCAACAAAACAGAAGTGATGAAACAGACGAATGAACAACCCGATGTTTCCACCCCCCTATACTTAGGATGAGCAATATCCTAAGTATAGCAAAGATAATCCTAAGCGAGACCTGGGGTGAGAACAAGAACGGAAGAAAGAAAGATCAATCAAGACGAAACACGTATATACAAGAGAGTACAATGTTGAGGTGCCTCTCAACAAGCGCTAGATTTTACGCCCCTAGCTGGGCGCAAAGGCTAGGACAACGCAGTATCAAGGTTCAGGACGGCATCGGTAAGTCGAATGATGTACTGTCGTCGCAGTCTCGGTGTGAGAACAACGACGAACTCAACAGTGTAAAGTAAGACACCCAGGTATGCAATCAAGCGGGTGTCTGCTACCGGCCAATGATATGAGCATAAGTAATCGGGATCCGGTAGCACAAAAGAAATCAGCGGCTCTGTATCATACTGGAGTGAGAGTATAGAGCCGAAGAAATCAAACGTGGAGAAAGATGGATCAGTCATGGAATCCTCCACGTCAATCAGTGTCTCAAACAGGTGTGGACAATCAGGATCAGGAGACTCTCTAAGTAGAATGATATCCGATGCATGTAATAGAATCAGATCAGGCAAATCATCGAATATCTCCAAAATGGGCTCATCCTCGCGAGGGTCATCGAGGTGAGAAGACTCAGAATCAGAATGATCTAAAGACTCGGTTTCGTGTTCCGCCAGATCGGAAACACTCTCAGCAGGTGAAACCGAGTACTCATCGAGTGCGGCATCCTCCCGCAGATAACCCTCGGGGAGAGATGCCAGATCAGAAGTGACTAGAAGAGGATCAGGATCTAGATGGTCATCTGCGCTGCTATCAAGTATCCACTCAGTGCACCAGGCTGCATCATCATCGGAAGTGTAGCTCTCGGCAATCTGGAAACAGGAGAAGGTGCTAGTCAACATCACGGAAGCTGGCAAAGTGTCTGTGGCTGATCCTCGCTCTGCGGCTATGCTGGCTATCAGCTGGTCCTCAGAAAGTGTATCTGTCTCAACAAAGTGGAGGACAA
This sequence comes from Ottelia alismoides, assembly GCA_037367405.1. Classification (NCBI taxonomy): domain Eukaryota; kingdom Viridiplantae; phylum Streptophyta; class Magnoliopsida; order Alismatales; family Hydrocharitaceae; genus Ottelia; species Ottelia alismoides. The sequence goes on along the minus strand of JAZKJV010000557.1, from coordinate 880,579 downwards.
AAGGCTCGAAGACGGGACTCTCTGTGTCTGTACTCTCAAAGTGGTGTCCCTCATCAAGCTGTGGCTGCTGAACTGAGTCCTGGTGACTGTCTGCATTCAAGAAGTGTCTCTGCAGGAAGGAAACTGACTCCTCCGGGACTGGAATCTGAAGTGTCTGAATCAACGGCTGCAAAAGCTGGGGCTCCTCCGGCTCCTGGAGTATCAGAAGATCTGATATCCAAGACTCGTCAACAGGGAACTCTGGGGCTGACTCGAACTCCAACTGGAATGCCACAGGGAACTCGAGTAGACTCTGGGTCCGAACCTCTGCTATCACAGTCATCTCCTCTGTCAGTGGTGCTGCATCATCCAAATCCTCGGGCTGGTGTGTAGAAGCTGGCTCATCATGTGAAGTGACACACCGCACTGGTAGTGCATCGTCCTCATGTGTTGTCCCGACCGAAGCATCTCGTGAAGAAGAACTCTGTGAAAGTAGCCTCGAGATGGTATCCAGGAAGTGAATGTCGGAACTGCGGTGTGAACCGCCACATGTGGTAATCACCAGTGCTAGCTGCTCTGCGGTCATCCCCCGCATGGAGATCTCAATCAAATCTGTCAGTGGAAGTCCATGGTCTGGAAATCTCCTCAAGAGGTCAAGAAACCTCGGCCATGCCTCGTGCAATGGCTCCTGGGGGTCAACTGAAAAGTCCATGATCAAAGACCGCATGAAATCTGCTCTACGTGGGGGAAAGTATCTCTGTAGAAACTCTCGGCGTAGCTCTCCCCACGTCTCAAATGTCCTCCCCAATCGTCGGTGCCATCTCATGGCTCTATCGTGAAGCGTGAAGGGGAAGGTCCTGCTCATCAGCTCTTCTGCAGTGATATCTGAATATCTCTGTGCTCTACAAAATTCCTCGAAAGCGGACAGGTGAAGATAAGGCTCCTCGTGCGCCTCTCCTGAAAATGTCGGCAGTCGCTGAATGTAATCCAAATCCAAGACGAATGGGCCTAATGTAGAAGCTGACTGAGCTCCATGTGCTATTTGCTCATCCATCCCTCTGGAATGGGATCTATCTGCTGATCTCCACTGCTCTCTCGGGTCGCCAACGGAGTGTGCTCTCAACTCAGCAACAGCATCGTCCGGGTCTCGTATCTGCTCTGTCTGATATCCTCGGACGTCTAGCACGGCATGCCCAGAGTGATGAGATGAAAGGGAGGGAGGGAGCGGGAGGTTGGTCAGAGATCCGACCTCCCTAGAAGGTGGTCTGGAGTGATGGTCAGAGGATGGAGAAGAAGCTGTAAGAGTCGGCTCAAAGTGAGGGGAATCCATCATCCAGGGATCAGGGAGAAGAGAAATGAAGGGAGGCAAGGGAGGGGAATAGATGAGAAAAGATCGAAGGGATCTGGCAATCAAACAAGATGAACAAGCAAACCCTCAATTCACCTACGCACACAGAGCTGAAGACCGAAGGTATCGGTCAATTATCTTGTCAATTTTATTTTAGGTGATCATCCAGTCTATCAGAGAGATTACGTGAGGTTAATAGGTGTCCAGATCTTGCTCAACCGACTGTCCCGTACTGAAAGCCGGTAATCAGTCAAGAAAAGATCGGAGGCTCTATCCTAATGTGCGGATCACTCTCTCGCTCATCCAAACCAGACAAGGAGGGGGTTACTCTCCCCAAGACAGATTTTTCGTGAAGTGTCTTTTAGGTCAAGTATGATTAGCAGTCCCGATTTTATTGTTTTTGTTTTTAGATATTTTCAAATAGAAAACAAACGCCTAACGAATTTTTCGATTTCTCCTGATTATTTAATCCAAAACAGGGGGGAGAAGTCGAAAAAGCCGATGCGCGAGAAATCAATGATGCATGCTGAGATAAAAATGCGTACCTTGTCTCCAGCACTCTACATGCAAGTGATCCGCGCAGAATTTAAAGACAGGAAATAAACTACCTAAATGATGCAACGGGAAAAACCGAGTCCTAGATGAGCAATTTCTAGCGCAGAACCGTCTAACTCAGTCACTCGCCCTCGATCCAAAAAGTCCGGTCTAGACCCACCCCTCCTCTTCTCGACAGGTCGAGTTCAGGAGTAGCGCTTGCGGGGCAGGCTCGCGGCGCGTAGGCTCTCAGGAAAGCAACTAAGTTATTTTTATTATTTATTATTAGTAGGTCCAATTACGTTCTATGGGAACAGATAAGCAATTAGGTGTGTGGATCCTACTAATTACGTCACAAGCACCAGAAATTCCTAAATCTAAGGGCTCGAGCAAAAACCGCGTAAACACCGGAAAGGCAGTAAGAAAGAAGAAGAAAGCCGCGAGAAAACCGCGAAAAACCGCTAAGGTCCTAAAGGGTCCCCCGAGCACACCGGTGCTCGGCGAAACAGACCCGCTACGGTAGAAGTGTCCAAGCAGTCCAAGAGTTCAAGTCCCTGCATTATTACAATAATAATAAATGAAATAAAGTCCTAAGCTATCCTCACCCACTCAGCTCTCTCTCTCGCTCTCTCCTGCGGCTCGATGAAGAAACGAGCCGCCTCCGCTTCGCTCGGGTGCACCGGCGCTCCTAGGAATGCCGCCCTCGCTCCTCGGGCCCTCGCAAGAAACAGAGAGAAAAGTGGTCAGTCCAATGTTATTGTCAGAAAATATGAAAAATATATAGATACAAAAATCTATACAAAAAGCCGCGAAAATCAAAAAGCCGCGGAAACTAAAGAAAACGACTACTAAGCCGTGCTCCCCGGCAACGGCGCCATTCTGATTACCCAAAATTCTCGAAGACCCGGGTGAAGGTAATAAGACAAGGGTCGTTGTGACCCGGATCTCAGAGGATAGGTATATCAAGAAAAATGAACCACTCGAAATAAATCAGAAATCAATCAAGCATGAATAAGCGGTCCTGCTATGATATTAACCTGGTATAGCACCCAGGGTCGAACACAAGGAGCACGGGTTGGCTTAAAAAGCCTACGAAGTAGTCGAAGAATCAGAGAAAAAGGGAAAACATTTTTAGTGGTTTTTAATTGTTTTTAAATTTTTTTGGATTTTTAATATGTAAAGAAAATAAGAAAACACAAGAACAAGCACACTTGAGCAATTTATTTAAAGCATCAAAAATCAAGCAAAAATTCAAGAAAAATTGTTTTTATGTTTTTTAGGTTTTTAAGTGTTTTTGGTGAATTTTTGGGATTTTTATAAGGTGTATTTTATTTTCTAAAAATCAAACAGTGCGAAAAAGGCAAGGTACTGTCCAGCCAGGCCCAAAATCCAAAAATAAAATATTTAAGGATCTCAAGAGGGCCTGGAGGTAATTTTCCTGTATGCTAGAGAGAACAAGGAAAATTTGAGCACCAAAATTATTGTTTTTGGGTTTTTAGATTATTTAATATGATTTTTATGAGTTTTCAGGTGTTTTTGAATTTTTAGGGTTTTTAATCAATGAAAAATAGCCAAAATTGGCTAGAAAATCAAGCAACACGTAAGAAACAGTACCTAATTTTTATAGAATTTTTCAAGGAGTTCTTAGATTTTTTTGTGATTTTTCAAGTTAAACAGTGCCAAAAATAAATGTTTTTGAATTTTTTAAAAATAGCAAACAAGATCAGAAATGTCCTCAAAAATCTACAAAAATCCTACACTATGGCAGGAGCCATGTGTCAAATTTTCGTTGGATTTGGAGGTGATTTGATATTTTATTCAAAAATGACAAGAGGGCACTGTGCACAGGGACCAAAGTGCAAATACCCAAAGTTCTGGGGGTCCTGGTGCAAAATACCCAAGAAATCACGCGCTAGGCGCGTGCCTGGGGCACTCAGGGACCTATATGTAAGAAAAACAAGTCCGAGGACCTTTTGGTAACTCGTACCAAAAAGTCCAGGGGCTATGTTGCAAATAACCCGCTCAAAAGGCGCACATGCGCAAATACAACACTCACAGGGGCATAAATGCAATTATCAAAAAGTTTTCATTCATTAAAGAATATCCAGAACTACAGGGCTAAAGGCGCAAATACACCAAATATACACGTGACGATGCACGTGGCTCACACAAACAGGGGCATAAATGCAAATATAAACAAGCGCGAGGTCCAATGTGCAATTTACCCTACGTAAATAAAACTCCTAAAATATTTACAGGACTGACACGTAAAACAGAAACTAAGAGGGGGCCTAAGGTAATTTACCCCTTTATTACGTCGACGGCTGGATGTGCGCCACGTAGATGATCCAACGGTCTCGGACAGCGGCTGCTTCTCCTCTTCCACACGTGGGCCTGATCGACGCCTCAGAGGGGGACACGTGGAAGATCTGACGGGTCAGGTGCAGGTGCCTCTCTCCTCTGCGCTAACGGTCCGGATCGACCCTCGAGGTGATCAACGGTGGCTGCTCCTCGATGAATGGACGGCCACGATGGAAACTGGAGCGGAGGGCGATCGGACGGTGGTGGAGGACCCTCGAAGAACAGGTGGCCGGCGAGGTTCGCCGGCCTCGTGCGCGTGTTGTAGTCCTCCTCAGCTGCCTCTGATGATCGAAGAAGTTCGGCGATGACGTCCCGCAGCTGGTGGTGGCCTCTGATGGCCCAACCGAGCCCTGGAGAGGCTCCGGCAAGGACGGCGGAGGGAAGCTCCTGGCCTGGATGTGAGGGGGCCTCAGATGACCTCCTCTTGACCTGCAAAACAGCTCAAGAGCTTCGCGGGTCGAGGGCAAAGTGTCTCGACCCGAAGAAGCGGCGTGAGGGTGGACGGTGCGTCGGGGTGAGCGAGCTCCGGCGAGCGGAGGACGGTGAAGCTCGAACCCCAGCTCCTGTGCGAGCTGGGATGAACGAAGGGATGGAGAATGTGCGCGGAAGGATGGCGATGGTGAATGGGTGCTCCGATGATCGAGAGGATGTGCGATATGATCGGAATCAACGGAACTCGGCGAAACTAAGATTTGGGGGTAACTCAAAATTAAGCTAAACAAGAAGGCTAGAAGGTTACCTGGGCGGTGTGGAAGACTGTGCTGGAGCTAAGGTAGCTCCTGGTCGTCGCCTCGAAGGTTGTCACGGCCTGAGGCTCGAGCTCCTGCACGGGGCGGAGCACGGCGGCGCAAAGTCGCCGGATCAATGGTCCGGCCACCCCCTCCTCACTGCTACAAGGGCAATCGCGAGCTGTCACCTCAGGGATTGCAATGGAGGTCACGGGAATGAGAGTGGAGAGCCAAAGATGGAACTGGAGTGCGGCGGAGCTCAGGTTATATACTGCTAGGGGTCCGGCTAGATGGGAGTCGGGCATGAAGCTTGGAGCGCGGATCCCCATAACCCACCCCGGACGTGGATCAGGGAAGAACAAGCTCGGATTAGAGCCCGGGGTTAGCGGATTCGGGAGTCGGATCAAGCGGGTACAAATTCGAGAAGTCGGGTCCAAACGCAGATCCGCCATTTTGTGGTCCAAGGGGGGAGTTGACCGGGGGTCAACATCCCCCGTGGACCAATGGGATTCAGCCATGTCAGAAAAGATTTAGAAATTGAATTAAAAATAACAAATGGCCGATTTAATTAAAACTTAAAACATGAAATATTTTTGTTTTAATTTTTTCTATTTTTTGGTGATTTTTAATTAATTTTTGGAAATAAAAATGAGATATTTACATAGTAGGGCTATATATAGGTATATGTACACTATAGGGTTTTTAATTTTGAATTTTTTAATTAGTTATTTTTATACATTTTTATTCCTATTTTAGATTTTATTTATTTATAGAATAAAATGAGGAATAAAAGGATATTTTTATTTTATTTTTATTATTTATATACATAGGTGAAATAAATAGTTATGTACAACTATATACATGGCATATGTACAATATATTTTTGTATTTTTAATTTTTGTTATTTTTATTTGATTTTTTTAATTCTTTTTATTTATTTTATTTACAATATATACCATAGAATATTCACAAAAAGTTTTGAGAATAAATACATTTATTTACAAGGTTAAATACATAAGGAGGCATGGTCTATGTACATGGTGAAAGGATATTTTTGGTCTTTTTGATTTTCAAATTTTTATTCTGTTTTTATCTTTTCCAAATATGTACAAATATTTACAAGAATATTTTTGGTTGAGGAAAATATAATTTTATTTATTTACATAAATATTTACACAAGAGCCCCTATCTCCCTCTACTTTGGCTTTTATGCAGTCAGGCCCATGCTGAGCCCTCCCTTGGGTTAGGTTGCTCAATATTTATTCTAAATATTTCCCTCTTTTTCTTTTTACTCTTTATTCTTTTATTTTTGCACAAAAACATGCTAATTACAGGTTTATACACAATGCATGCTTTTGGTAATTATTTGTATTTACACATATCTACATGTATTTGCAAAGGTTTTTGTAGCTAAAATATAAGAATAAAGAGTGATGAATGGGTATTCATCAGCTATTCGCATCTAACATCTGCAGGTACACACATCCTCAATGGCTGGACATCGCACCTGAGCTCCAACTCCAACCTCTGCCGCCGATGCAGCTCCATCGATCAACCGTTCAAGACACCCTTGGAGCATCGCCAGCTCACCAGCTCCTTCGCGGACCCCTCAGCTTTATTCTCAGACCGTCAGGCAAGCGATTGGAGTCTGGCGGAGCTATGGCAGAATCGCCGGATCCCCGCCTCCTCCGGTACCCAGCGACGGAGGGAGAAGCTTCAGATACCGTCCGATTGTTTCGATCGGTCTGACCTGATGAAGGCACGTGGCGCCACGAGCCTCTCCTCCGAACCTCTAGGCTCGGGTCCACCAAACCTCGAGTCAAGCCTCTATGTGGTGCTACGTAGCTCCGAAGCAGCCATGCCTCCGAGCCTATTCCCCTTGCGTGTTCAGCACGTGGGGGCCTGAGTAAATTGCACGACAGACCCGGATGTCATAGGAAATTACAATTTGGTCCCCAGGCGCGTGCTTCACGTGCTCGTCTGGGTTATTTACAGGGAGGCCCTGCCGGATTTCTATATTTGCACAAAGGCCCCCGTGCATTGGAGAAATTACATCGAGGCCCAGGTTATTTTCTATATTTGGATTTAGGTCCCTCCAGGAACCTAAATGTAATATTTATCCTTTTATTTCTTGCATTCTTATTACAATTATGCCCCTGCATTGTTTTTAGCATAACTTGAGCATCGTAGGTCCAAATTGCATCATTTATTGTTGTTTTGATCCTTGTTTCGTCCTCTACATCATGTCATGTTTAATTTTCTCACCTGCCCCTATTTTAAATAAAGTGAATTTTTGTGATAGATGTTGACCTTGTTCCCTTGTCCTTGCTCTGATTTGATGGCTATTTTTAATATTGTGATTAACACGACACTTATTTCCATTTCTATTATATTGCTCATATTTTTAGGGTATAATTGTAATCTTTTGTTTAGCATACATGTTACCTTGCACAATTACTCATGCATCACTTTAAATTGCATAAAAATCAATTAAAAATTGCATGCATCATAGTATTGCATTATAATTAGCATAGTACATATTGCAGACCTGTAATTGAGAAGTTATTCACACATGTGCTTCATAGATCAAAATTCGATAAAAAGATTAAGTAGATGTGTCCTTGTGTTCGACCTTGGTAGACTTGCCAAGTAAAAATATTCCATAACATTCAAAGATTGTGGTTTTTGCTGAACCGAGTTTGCCTCCTATACTGCGACAATTTTAGATTATTAAAGAGGCAAATTTGGCGTTTATCAGCCACCTCGTGCCACTTGCCTTAGCCGTCAACCTCCATCAACTCCATCATACACCACATTTGCGACTCTGCCCCTCAGTGCTCGGTCGCCCCAACCACCCCCAAGCATCTTTACCGACGATCGCCTTGTCACTATAGCAACACGCCGCCACACCCACCATCGTGTGAAGGTCTGCGGTCGTTGTTGGACCTCACTCCATACGCACCCTCCTCTGCCTCGCCATCCGCACATGCGTGGCTCCACCTTGGGCGTATGTTGCTTGAGGCTGAGCCCACTCAGATTGTGGCTCCCCACCGTTGCTCGTGAGGAATGCCTGCCCATCGCACCACCACTCTTCTCTGCCTCGTCCAGTCGTCATCGGATCGCGCAATAGCCCTTGATCCGACGGCTCTTCCGCTGCCACATCGCCATCTTCAAAACCCACCTTAGACCATTGCCCACCGTTGGATCAGGAACGCAGCCATGTCCCCCTTTCAAGCCTCGATTCCAGACCTTGATGCTTGGAGCACCTTCACCTCCTACATGCGCCACATGTAGCATCGGCCTATGAACCTCAACTTCATTGCCCGAACCTCCAGTCTAGGCCCTCCGAAGCTACCTGAGCTTGCAGTCCGCCTCCCGAACCTCGCGCGCATGTGTTTTGCATGTACGTATGGGGGTAAACTACATAGACGCTTGATGAATCTCTGTTACATCGTATTTATTCTATCATTTTGGCCTTAAAAATCCTATTAAATGCATGTAAATACCCTTAATTTAGGCATTTTACCATTCATACATTATTGTGTAAATAGGGTATAAAATATGTTTTTAAAGCTAAAATTATATAGTAAAGAAAAGAAAAGAAAATGAATAAAATATTGAAAATATTTTATGACCTTAAACATCGATACCTAGGCATCTCGATGACTAGGTCGACAAGGAATAAAGTAGGGGGAGATAAGGGTTAAAATATAATAAAAATCCCTTTTATTTTATTCATTTTTTATTCATTTTTGGGACCTATTTCTAGTTCCACTTTTTATACTTCAAATAAAGAAACTTTGAACATAAAAGTTGTAGATGATAAAATGTAGAAAAATATAAAATTGATTTCACACAAAAATAATATACAATGTACAAAATATACTCTAAATAAGATTCCAACATCCCAACTTCCCAGACCCATATCTCTCAAATAAAACTCAAAATATATTAAAATCACTTTAATTGTATATACTTTTATTAAGCTATTTAATGAAGGCGATTTCTTGTTTTTTAGAGTTACGGTTTGAAAGTTAGGTTTTGGACCCCTATTGTACACTTGTATCGATTAAAATATTCATTTTATTTATTATTCATTATTTTTATACTTTTACATTTTTACAATTTTTAAATAATATTTACAATATATGTGAATGTTAAAACTGGAATAAAGCACTAAAGAAAACCTTAAAATAAAATACTTGTATAAAAAAATAGGTAAAATACCTATACCTATATAGATAATACATCTATTTATTTAATTATATAAAATACTTCAGAAAAATAAAATAAAAATACATTTAAGTGTATAAAATTAAGTTATAAATATATAAAATAATAAACTAGATTAATGAAATCAAAAATACAAAATAAAAATAAAAGGAATAAAAACATGGATGAATATACCTATATATAGACATCAAAAAGCAATTTGTAATTCTAAACCTCTAAAAAATAAATAAAAATCATAATAAAATAATTCAGAAAATAATAAACATTTTTATCTTAAAACCTAAAATTAATAAAAAAACATTTATTATTTTTAATTGAATTTACAAAATTTTATTTAATTTTTATCTTTTTACTGATGTCGTGGCCCAATCAGGTCACGCCATCCGTTGACCGGGGGTCAACTCCATGGCCCCTGATCTGTGACAGCTAAATCTGAGTTTTTGCCCTGTTTCTCCAAATTTTGGGGCTTGCATCGTTCACCATTTCGCCTCAAGTCCTTCTTGACTTTTTCTCCTCATATATATCTGATACACGCCCAAGCATTGTATTGAGGATTGAGTCATCGGTTCGCTGGATAAACATCGATCTTCTCGTCGCCTCATCAACTATCTATAGCTTCCTTCCACCCGTTCTGAGATAGCACATGGAGCCCATTTCTTGTTTTTTCACCCTTGATACATCAATCAAGGGGATGTTGACCCTTTATGAAAATTGGCCTCTGAGCATCCATGATCCACGCCAAGTAAAAAGATCTTACCAAATCGCCTTGCAACGGTCGTAATCCCTCCTTGAACTCCGTTTCATCACCACCTGTACATATCTCCTACACCCGACTTCCTCCAATTTTCGAAACATTTCTACCTAGCTTTCTCTCCTCCTTTGGCATCCTTGGGGACGAGTCTTGTGTCAGGAGTTTCGCCTAGCCGCTGCTTAGACGAGGAAAGTGACGTAGCAACGTGTTCCATACCTCGGACAAGACCTCGTCGTGAGGTTCATCTCCCTGCCTTCTGGTTGGTTTGAGGTCCCCTTTTTCTTTTCATTTTCTTGCATTTATTGCTTAGTGTACCTTCTAGGTTTAATTAGCGTCGTTATTTTGTCGATTGATCGCTCGATTCACCCTCGCTCGTAGTTCGCCAGAGTTTGCTTCGGCAAGCCTCCATTTCACGCCCCTTGCACCATTCTGCCATATGAACGGTCGAGGCATTTCACCCTCGACCCTCTTAACCTCTTCTTGTAGGTACTAGAGCAATCACGTGCATCTGGAGTCATTTTACCCCTCCTCCCCCCACCCCCCCGAAGGGACTTGGAGGTCCTCGGCTCCGCCACCCTCGTGGATGTACTACAATGCCTGTTCGGCTATTTTGAGGCTTCCAGGTGATGGACGACACCTGCAGGAAGCGATTGGGCCTCCTTGGAGCCTCACTACACGATAGAGGAGGGAGATCAGAGCCGTGGAAGCTTGTCTCGATCGGCCTTCTTCCACGTTCTTCGACTTGCCCTCGCCATCGTTGGATCTTAAAGGAACCCTAGGATGTACAACAGCCCTTGGATCTGGCCTTGCATCAGTCGTTGATCCTCTTCGAAGGATCTAATCTGGGTCGTCATCAACCGAAGTGGTACCGGCTGTCAGATTAGCGACACGTGGCAAGGGAACGCAAATCAGCCGTTGGATCCATGCTTTCTTGGGTATTTTGCAGTTTCAATCCAAGAGTTTTGTATTTATTGAATAGTACTTAAACTTTCATCTGTTGCATCTTAAGTTTTGTAATATTTGCACTCCATACCCTAGACTTTTTTATATTTGCATAGAGGTCCTAGGCCACGTCACCTCATGTGCCTGCACACGTGAGGTGCATGGCCGCTTTGTAGAGGACCCCTCGCGGGTCTTGTTATTTCCTTCCAATCCAGAAAATTTTAAATAAAGTTTTATATTTTTATAAAAATTGCAAGTTGGCCCCTGTACTTCTTTATATTTACAAAAATACCCATGCTAGTAGCACTTTCTCTTTGTTTCTTGTATTTATTTCATGCATCTATTTAACTCAAAAACCCCCAAAACATACATAAGCTCATATTGCATTGCTCTTTCACGCTAATATTTTTGTTTTGCATTTTGAGTCTTTTTATTATTTATAAAAAAACCAAAAACATCCATTTTCGTCCCGCTTTTCAAAAGAAAATACCTAAAAATTACAAAACCTTTTTTAAAAATTCCAAAAATATATATTTCACTTAAGTATTGTACAACTTCAGACCAAAAATCACTCAGAAATTAAAAAATAAAACTCATAAAAATTGAAAAACCCCTAAAATGTTTATAAATATATAAAAAATACTTAAAAACAAAAAAATTTAATTTTTGTTGCTGAATTTTCTATATGTTATTTCTTTATATAAAAATAAATTTGGAGAGTTTTCGACTCTATTTACTATTTTTCATCTCCATTTTAATTTCAGGTATTTATTTTAAACCCTGTTTTGGGTACTTTTGGACTTTAAAAATATTTTAAATATATTAAAATATATTAAAAAGTCACAAAAACAGTAAAAAATATACAAAATCCAAAAAGATTTTACTTACTATATTTTTATTATTTTTACCTATTTATATATATACATTATCTCTCACCCCTATATTGTGTATATATCTTATATATAGCTATATATATTAAAAGAAAAAGAAAATATAAAAAGAAAATACAAAATCATAAAATTAAAAATCAAATAAAAATATAAAATCAAAAATTAAATAAAAATATAAAATTAAAACCTCATAAAATATAGCACTTATATAGACAAACACATCACATTCATTTTTGTGCATTTTTGCCCTGATCTACCTACGTGTTCCCTGTGTTCGGCCTCTACATTACTTGCACTATACACATCTTTTGTAGAGTTGTAACAAATTTTAATTGTTGTTTGAAGTAGGATTTCTCGTGGGTCGCCACAACGATTGTGTCTCCGCCTTGTGTGAGACATATTTAAACCCATGAAAATCCGCTTCAACAAATGGCGCCGCTACTGGGGAGCAATAACGTTTAAATTGGGATTCATTTTTTATTGTGATATATGTCTATATTTTGGCCCTATTTATTTTCTCATTTATTTGATATATATTGTTTGAATTGTCTAATCCAATCTCTTGTTTCACTTTTTACGATGACCGTGGATCGAGGGAGGTGCTCTCTTCTAGGAGCGCTTGCAAACCCACGTGAGGCGACTGGACCTAGCACTAAGGCAGACTTGGAGAGGATTTCGAAGATAATTTTCTTGTATTTATTTATTGTATTTATTGTGTAATTTAAGTTAGAGAGAGGCCAGTAATTTGTAATAATACATGTACTCTGAACTCTGGACTTTCGGGCCGATTTTCCTAATGATTGTTCACTTGGGGACTGACTACAGTTTTGTCATGTTTTCGTCGCATTTTTTCGTTTATTTTTTTATTTTGATTATCTTTATTTTACATGGTTAAGCCCTTAGCTTTAGGATTTGCTTGACAATAGAGTAGGTCCAAACACCTAATTATATTTACCTTTGCCTATAGTCTACATTTGGATCTAGTCAAAACTAAACTGCTTCTCACTTAGTCTCGGAACCTTACGCTGCGAGAGTTCTCCATACATTGCTTGCAGGACCCATTGTGGTGAGCACCGAGGAGACTCCAAGACTGGACTCTTACGTTCCATTCTAAGTCATTTGCATTGGTTCTTCTTGATAATAGCAATTTCTGAAACTTAGGGTGATTTCATTGGCTTGCATTTGCATATAGTATAGGTTTCAATCATGCTGAGCATCTTTGCATGTAGTGTGATGGAGGTAAGGTGAGCATTTACACTTTAGCATTCATCATTGTTTTTGTCACTTGCATTGCTTTTTCACCTCTCTACCTCTGATTTTGCCAACCTAGGTGCTAAGTAAAATTGAATACTCGTTAGGCTCATGCATTTCTCACTAAAAAGTCCAAAAAAAGTGATAACAATAAAATTGAGACTGTTAATATTACTCGACCCTAAAAAAGATTAAAAAGAAAAATCCTATCTTGGGGTGAGTAATCCCCTCATTGTCTGCGTTTTAATTGCTCGCGTACACACTAAGGATTAGTACAAAAATCTCATTCAGCCTCCTAAGTGTTTGCGCAACATTTGGACTTCTCACCTAACTCTAAAACATACAAGATAAAAAGACCGCTCTTTTACGGTCTCTACTGAGTTGAGTAGGTGAATTGAGGGGTTTGTTTTGTGTGAGTTTTCTTGTGATTTCTGGTGTGTATTCTAGATCGACTCTACGCATTTGCACCTTTTTCTCACTACTCTTGACTTAACCATCGTGCTCTCCTGATCATTTTCTCTTGTTTCGGGGATGGCGGATTGGAGTTATTTTTATCCGGACTTTGTGGATCCCTCATACACTCATGTCGTTCCACCTCCCTTTTTCCAGGAGGACTTTGCTCTTGACTTTTGCACATACCCTCCTCAGCCTCAGATTCAGACCACGGATTTTTATCCACATACATCCACCCGAGGCTGATCTGTTGGAGTCACCTTTCATGATTTCCATGGTTGAGACCTTGAACCAAATGATGGAGCAAATGAACTCGAGGATTGATGATCTTACTAGTTTAAATCAAAACCAGAACGTCACTCCACTATTTGAGGATATGGATTCATTTGAGGATTTCAATGAGAGCTTGCAATCGCCCAAAATACAAAAAATGAGCAAAATCTAAAAATCCAAAAAGAATTCTGGAGACACGTGATCGATTCAGACTGTGAGGAGAGGGCTCACTTGCCAGAATCTTTGACCACACAACCATTCACACCTTGTCCCACCTTTGACCCCGAGGATGCCGTTATGCAGACTGCTCTTGGCATTCCTCATGTATATGTTGTTTCTGACTTCCTCCTTTGTATGGAGAAGGTCTAAAAATTAAAAAAATTATTGACTGAACCCGAAGTGGAGTCCACCATTCATGAGATCATTCAAGCCCCACTTCAGCAGGCCATGACCCATTCATCTGCTCCTCTTCACAAGAAGAGAAAGTGGAGAAGTAGATCTGAGCATCATATCTTGACCCATGGCCACTGCCCATGCCAACACACATCGGCCTATTCTTAGAAAAAAGAACACTGCCACACCTTTCATTAGCTGCACCATCTCTGACTTCACATGTGATCACACTCTCCTCGACGGTGGTGCTTCGATTAGCATATTATCCTTCTCGCTGGTATAGTCTCTTCACTTAGGGCCTCTAAATAAAATCAGGATGATAGTACAGTTTGTTGATGGATCTATCAAGAGGCCGAAGGGTATCCTTGAAAATTCCATTATTTCGATTCAGGACACGAGGTATAATGTTAATTTTGTTAATACCCATGGAGACCTCCACTGGAGAGTACTCTTCAATCATCCTGAGATGACCATTCCTCGCCTCCGCGAGGGTCATTATTGATTATGGATCAGGAGAGATTTGCTTATGTCCCATCGACGAGAGAGAGGTGATCATCACTGCACCCACTGCCAATCAGAGACCTGCACTTGATGCATCTTCATCGATTGTTGCTGACCCTGAGGACCATGACCTTGATGAGACCATTAGAGAATTTTGCTGCTTATTAGATACCACTGAGACCCAAAATTTCCTCTCCAAGGAGGAAGACTTGGAAAGCATGGACCTAGGAGTTCCTTCTTCTGGGATTTGGCATTGTGTTGACGACATCCACGTGATTTACATGATTGATACCATTGAGCGGAGGGAAGATTAAAAACTAGACAGGACGGACATGACTTGACTACTTTCACTAATGAGTCCATTCCTGTTCACTTAGATTCAGATGAGACTGAAAAGGACGAAATTGATCTTATTGCTTTTATTCAGGAATTCAGGCCTTTTGATGAGAAAGATGACTCAGTTTAGACTCTTGAGGACGAACATAGTTCGACTACTTCCACTAATGAGTTCGTTCCTTTTGGTTTTGACCTAGATGAGACCTCGCAGTACGACAATGACTACACTTCTTCCGATGATGAGTCCATCCCTTTTCACTTTGATATCGACGAGACACCCAAGGTCGAACCTAGTCAGACTTCTTCCACTGACCTGTTTGTGCCTTCACACCCTAGGACCACTGAGGATCCTCGCCCTGTCGACCCTGATCGATTTGCGTCATCTAAGGACCCCGGTGTCGACCTACACCATATCAGATCTATACCTCAGCGGTCCCGCAAGAAGGTTTTCTTTCAATCTTCTTGATCCTTTATATATCCATCTCTGTTGTATATCCACTTTTGTTCATCTCCGTCTATCTTCCGTATTGCTCATCCGCTCCATTCTCGTGTGTGCCCTTCTTAGGACGTACTTTGTCCTAAGTATGAGGGGGTGGATGAGCCGAGTGTTCATTCGTCGTTCTGTTTCATCACTCATGTTGTTGCGTATACTTAGGGCTTATTTTACCCTAAATATTGGGGGAGTGATGTGTACATTCTCTACTATCTTCGTCCACTTCTGATCTTTGTTCTCTTTTCTTCTTTTCCTTCTCTATCTTCTTTTCCTATCAAAAAGGTGTTGCCCCTTTTTGTCAGTCTTCTATACTTAGGACGTACTTTATCCTAAGTATAGGGGGTGGGCACATTGATTCTTCTAATCTTTGATCCTCTCCATTGTCTCCTCTTCTTATCTATACTTAGGGATATCTTACCCTAAGTATAGGGGGAGACAGTCTGAGAAGGATATGTTCATTCCCACCCTTGACCCTCCCTGCTTTGTGTATAGTCTGCTATACTTAGGATTATTTGATCCTAAGTATAGGGGGACTATCAACTTCTCATTTGTTCATTCATTTATCCATTCATTTATTCTTTAGACTTGTCTATATTCAGTACGAGTTATGTCTTCTCTTTTTCTCTACGATCTATCAAGACATAGCTCAAGCTAAGTATAGGGGGCGTATATACTCCGTATATACTTTAGCCATGACTCGTACTTTCATATTTTTCTTAATAATTATGACTAATTATTACTAGTAAAATTCATTAATTACTCCTAATAAAAAGATGTCTATTATTCCTTAAATTCTTTTTATATTTACTTATTAATAAATCATGCGAAAATGTTTTTTTGCATAATGTTTGAAAATAGTTGTAAAATCTTTTTGAAAAAACTTTTGAAAACTATTTTGAAAACTTTTTGTTAAATATTGTCAACCTAAAATATTTTATTTGTAAAATTTAATTTCTTTGTATGAAATAAAATGTTTGAAAAACTATTTACAACTAGTTTACAAAATGGTTGCAAAAATATTTTGAAAAAACTATATATAGTGTTTGAAAAACCTTTGCCAAATGATTTTCAAATGTGTGTACATGTTTGTAAAAATTATTTGTAAAAATTATTTTGGACTATAGTTTTCAAAAATTGTTTAAAAAACCCTTTTCAAATAAGTTTGAGGAATATATACATCACCATAAATTATTTATATATATCTATAAAATTGACCACTTACCCTTTATAACTTCTTAAAAACCTAATTCTTGTAAATATAAGATGTATCCCCTTGTAAATATTTGTACTTCGTTTTTATCCAGAATATTTTATTTTCAAAAAAAATTAAAAACATTTGCAAAACTAAAATCCAAAAGCATGTTCAAAATACTTTGAAAAATAAAAAAATGCATGTGCTTCATCTTTTTCAAAAATCCATAAAAAGTTTAAAATTTTGAAAATTACATCACAAAAATATTTTCTGCATTCTGCATAGCATTTGCATAGCATTAGCATTTTTCGAATTGAGTTGGTAATTGAACAAATCTAAGTAAAATCTGAAGATTGGAGCTTGGTTGGACCTTAAATCTACCTAATTAACATGAACCCTATAGGAGCTGCAATTGAGGTACTTTAGGTCTAGTTGACTTAATTCTTTGAGGATCATGAGACTTGGTTCAATGGATTCTTGACTGTCTAAGTAGAGTATTTCGGAGCACATGCACGACTCTTGTTGGTAATGACCTAACTTGGCCACCTACACCTTTCACTTGGCTCAACTCAGTTGGAGTGGTGAGGGGGTTGAATTTGTCGGTATGAGACACACATAAGTGGAAACATTTGTCCTCCTCTAGGGAGGGAAGTGCACCCCAACCCCTCCAGTGATGATGAATTTTGAAGACTGGAGAGTGTGGGTAGCAATAAAGCTTCAAAAGAGGGGTAGTCAACTGGCTCAAGAGGAAAAACTCCTTATGTAAATGTTGTTGTGCATGATATTTCAAAAAAAACAAAAAGCAAAAACTCCAAAAAAGTGGAATGGCTTGTATAAAAATAAAAATCCTGTCGGAGTGTATATATTTGTATAGTCAATAAGCAAGCTTGAGCTTCAAAGTCAAATTATGTGAGCCTACAGCTGGATGACTTGACTACACTAGTCTTGCATTCTACGATAGGTAGCTACACTGGCAACCATCCATTCTTCTCTTCACCCCCTCCTCTTGAGCTGGTTCACTTGAACTTAGAAGGGAGTACCCCGCTCCTCGAGGAAGGAGTTATTGGATTGGGGAATCATTGGGTTGTCATACTGGAGAAGTCAGACTCTTTGTCATTTCAGTTGGGGAGAGCTACCATCACTTACATTGTACGAGTCAGATTCATAGTCGTAAGGGTTTGCGTATGAATTGAAGTATTCTGACCTGGCTATTGAGGGGACTTGAGCAGAGTTTTGGGATTCTCAAAGGCTGTTGGATTTTGAATCCGATTGCCATTAAGGTTCTGATCACACTAAAATTCAAAAGGTTCGACTTAAGATCCAAACTTTGATTTTGTGAAGACAAGATTGATAATTAAATTAAATCCATCTTTCTTCTTTTTATTTTCTTTGTTTTTCTTTTTCTACACTTATTGCATAAGTGTTTGCTAGGGACTAGCAAAGGTAAGTATATGGGGATGATGACTCTCTATTTCATCATCTTTATTCTACCATTTTGGCCTTAAAACCCCAAGTAAATGCGTGCAAAAATCCTTAATTTGGGTATTTTACCATTCATGCATTATTGTGTAAATAGTGTATAAAATATGGCTTTTAAAGCCAACATTATAGAAGAAAAGAAAAAGAATAAAATATTGAAAATATTTTATGACCTTAAACCCTGAGACCTAGGCATCTCGATGACTAGGTCGACAAGGAATAAAGTAGGGGGAGATAAGGGTCAAAACATAATAAAAATCCCTTTAATTTTATTCATTTTTGGGATTTATTTTTAGTTCCACTTTTTATTCTTCAAATAAAGAAACTTTGAACATGAAAGTTGTAGATAATAAAAAGTAGAAAAATACAAAATTGATTTCACACAAAAATAGTATATAGTGTACAAAATATACTCTGAATAAGATTCCAAAATCCCAATTTCCAAACCCATATCTCTCAAATAAAAACTCAAAATATATCAAAATCATCTTTAATTATATATAACTTTTAACAAGCTATTTAATGAATGTGGTTTCATATTTTTTTAAAGTTACGATTTGAATTTAGGTTTTGGATCCCTATTGTATACTTGTATCGATTAAAATATTCATTTTATTTATTATTCACTATTTTTATAATTTTTTTTATTATAATTTTATAAATATTATTTATAATATATGTGCATATTAAAACTGGAGTAAAACACTAAAGAAAACCTTAAAATAAAATACTTGTATAAAACACATAGGTAAAATACCTATACCTATATAGATAATACATCTATTTATTTAATTATATAAAATACTTCAGAAAAATAAAATAAAAATATATTTAAGTGTATAAAATTTTTTATAATTATATAAAATAATAAACTAATTTCGGGTATTATTTTAAAACCTATTTTGGGTATTTTTTGACTTTAAAATATATAAAAAATAGCAAAATATATTAAAAAATCACAAAAATAGTAAAAAATTATACAAACCCAAAAATATCTTACTTACTGTATTTTTATTATTTTTACATATATACAAACATTATCTCTCTCCCCCTATATTGTATATTTATCTTATATATAGCTATACATATTAAAAGAAAACGAAAATATAAAATATAAAAAGAAAATACAAAATTAGAAAATTAAAAATCAAATAAGAAATATAAAATCAAAATTAAATAAAAAATATAAAATTAAAAACCCACAAAAAATAGCACTTATATAGACAAACACATCACTTTCATTTTTGTGCATTTTTCTCCGATCTACCTGCTTGTTCCCTGTGTTCGACCTCTATATTACTTGCACTATACACATCTTTTGTAGAGTTATAATAAATTTTAACTCCACATTGCATTTCATTGTTTGATCGTTTGTTGTGGGTTAATTGTTATTTGAAGTAGGATTTCTCGCAGGTCGCCACAACGAATGTGTCTCCGCCTTGTATGAGACCTATTTAGACCAGTGAAAAATCCACTTCAACAATGCCCCCCGGATTCCAGAAATTTGCAAAAGATACCCCCGCTTCAAGAGACACGTGATAATGTGAACAAATTGCATACATGCCCTCGCTGCTTCAGATAATTACATATATACCCCTGACCGTGGGTATTTTCCAGAAAGGCCCCTCTGACTTCTTGGTTTTACAGATAAGTCCCTCTAGGAACCTCTTTGAAAGAAAAACTTTATTTTATTTACATTTTAGTCCTTGTAAATTCATTCTGTCATATATGTTGCATACAAACTCCGATTTTTGCGCATAATATGTCGTTTTGATGCAATTTTCATGCTCTATCATTTGTCATAGTTTGAAGACAGATCTAAGGCTACTTATAGAGATTTATTAATTAAGGATCTATGCTGACAAATGCAGGCTAATTGTTGACATTTTGTGCTATATTTTCTTTGAGAAATTATCGCTTTGTAGGGATTCGATTGAAGATTTTAAATTGAATAATTCTCTTGAGATTATTGATTATATTATTTGAAGAATTTAATCGGTGATAGGGGCTCATCCAAGGAAAGAGAATTATCGATCATATTTTTGAGGAGTTTATTTGTATAGGAATATGATTTGATCTAATAATCTTCTTGCTTGTATTTTGGGATTAATTAAAAATATCTCACTCGAAATAAACTCTTTTGGTCTATGATTATCTTTCAAGGATTAATTAAGAATATTAATTGAGGATCGAATCTTATAATTCACATATCCAATGCTTTATTCTCTCTTTTTATTTCTTCACATCTTCATCATTGCATTGCATTTCAATTACCTGACATAGAAATTAATCAAACATTTAATTAGTTATTTTGAATTAAATTTAAGACTACACAACTAAAAATCATCGTTCCTTGTGTTCAACCTTGGTAGACTTGCCAAGTAAAAATACTCCACAACATTCAAAGATTGTGGTTTTTGATCAATTGTTTTTTGCCTTCTATACTAAATTCTCGATTATTAAAGAGGCGAGATTTCGTGTTCATCACCCCTCCACATTCATCTTCTATACTTTCACAACCCTTCCATCGAAGTGGCTCTGATCCCTACATTAATGTCGGAATACCTCCCACACTCTTCTCTTTCGTGATTCACACCTCGACCAAATCGATTAGGTTCGAGTCATGTGTACTCCTACAGGAAACAACCTTTGGAGGCGATCAACTATTAAGAGCACGGGAGCAGCCCACCAGTCGTATGTCGACTAGCGGAGGAGGGGATCCCTCGATTCAGATCCCGGACTTTAGTACCATCTCCACTATTACCTAGAAAGAAGGTCCGATGAAGAGGACGGGCCTCAAAAGCTACAACTATCATCCATCTTTAAACACCTCTCCATTAGATTCGCTCATACATGTACGATCCTCTGTTGTTTGATCTTCTAGAGCCCTTAATCTCCAATTGTCCGATAGGCCACTCGAGCTTAAATCCAAAAAATAATGCATTATTTGATTTTCACTCATATTTTGCATAGCATTTATTTTCGTGAATAAAAACAAAAAAAGCATTCATGATATTTTCATAAACTTCATTCCATCTTTTATTTAAAAACTTACAATTTTTTGTAAAAATATAAAACCCATAAAAACTCCATCTCTTGAAAACCTAACTCCATCTCTTGAAAACCTAACTCCAAGTTGTTTTAAAATTTGATTTTAATCTCGTACATTACCTCCATGAGTTCGACCTGGGGACTTGCCCAAATAAAATATATAATAAACCATACAAATTAATTTCATATTTCTTGTGTGATTATTTTGATTGCTCACTCTTTATCACGTGCTACAAATGACATAGATTTGTATAATTAAGAGTGCAAAGGATGCTTCTTCAAATGACACTATTGATGGTAAGGTATACGATTTAGGATCAATTTTGGACAACTTAGTGCATAGGTTTTCCATCCTGAGTAGTCTAACCATAGGTGTTTCTTTTGAATATTTTATCAATTTATTTATCAATATTTTAATTTTAGTTTCTACACATGTTTCAGTGTATTCCTCTCTAATATAAATCTCTTTTTCATGTGATGGACTCAATGGACTTGGAGTGGATCTTTCGAGAGTCGATGCAACTTGAGGAGATAAGAGGCGAGCAATTGTGTGGACCGAGCTTGCTAAGGAGGCATGAAGAGGTTTTTTATTTTTTGAGAGAGAGTGTGTGTTTAGTTTTATTTTTTGAGACATTTATTTTTATAATTTACTTAAATTACCTACTCATTTCTGTTGGACTTTATTTGAAGAATCACGTGTGTACCTGGACTTTGGACACTTGGCCTATTTCCGCCTAGGTGGACGGGGTCCTGTGATTTATTTATGGTGCTTGAGATAAATCTAAGTTTGCACTACAATTATTAGAGCTATTAGGGTTTATTTGTTATGCTTGTCGTCCTAGAATCACACATCCACTAAAAACGCACTAAACGTTCTACTTAGCCAAAAGTAGTTCGTTATTAGCTTTCTAATAGAACTATCTCTCTAGGAGCAATTTTCTAGTGCATCATATAGTGTAAATTTCAATTATGTTTTGCATATTGGATGGAGATCGTGAGTATTACTATAAGTATTTCTATTTGAGCAAGTATCATTATTTTATCGATTTGCATTGGCTTTTCCAACTCCCCCTTTATGTTTTCTCACTTAGGACTAAAGGAAATTGGGATTTCTGGTAGAAGTGTCTGATCTTGGACTTCAAAGCAAGTGATCACCTAATTTAAAATCAAGAATGCTAAACATTATTGATTAATTAAAAATAGGATAAAATTTGGAATTAATTAATTGTTCGAGAACAACCCCATCTTTGTATGTAGGTACTTCTCCGGACTATGAGTGAGTAAAGACATAGACTTAAAATTAGAGACCAAAACCCTGAACATACGTCATAAGTCTCCAAATCTTAATCTTGCAGGTTTGGGAGCTGCAAGCACTCACCTTCGACCATAGAGAGATGTTTTGGTGTGCAAGTCTACTATTTCCTTTAGGGGTATTATATAACATGACAACCATGGCAGATCATTCTTTTGATTGATGTATAGTAGAACCACATCTGGGCATTAGGGAGACTCATATATGTAATGTATTCAAAGATTGCATCGTCACCTAATTTAAAATCAAAAAGATAATCGACTGGACATTTGTGGCCTTCATTGTGTGAAGTTGGTGAACTTGGGATTTGCATTACGTGTTGTATTATGTGCATAGAAAACCTTGCACTTGCAAACAACAGATCGTGATTCGTGATAATTCTCCACCTTCATTTGCAGAGATGTCAAAATACTGGTATTCATACCCATAATCCATGGGTCGAACCCACACGATCATATCTCGACCATCTTTGTCACCATTTTCATCCAAGAAGAATCCTCTCTTAGAGATAGTTCTTTCCCTACCATTATTTTCTTCGTCCTTCACGTCCACCTCAAACATTCCACTCCACTAACCCACTTCTTCTTTGGTTGAAATCTTAAGATATGAACCGCTTGCAAAATCAGAATCGAATGAATACTATGTGGATAGAATGGAACAAGGGGATTCAAGGATGTAAAAGTGTGTAGCTGAACTTGAAAGATAAACATGATTCCCAATTACAAAACACATTTCGATATTTGAACCATTCCCTTCACGAATGACTCTCTTCCTGAGTATGATCACTTTTCCTATGACCCTATATTTGAGACTCAAATTTAAGGAAATTGGATTCATAACCAGACTAAGACCATGATCGTGAGAAATGACTATTACTCGACTCGGGATTGTATGCCAGAGTCACAACATGATGAGTACGGTTATGAGATGATTAAGGATGGCACTTCTTGGATTAACCAAAGAGATGATGCTTTAACCGTTCAACTTCATAGTATCATCTAACTATTTAAGGAAATGATCAATAATCAAGGAGTAAAGAAACAAGAAAACAAACCCAAGACGCCTTATGTATAAGACATTCAGATTCAGACACCATAGGCCACCAAGACTACTAATCAATCCACCGACGTTTCCAAAAATACCAAAAAATAATGAAAAATAAATAAATAAACGGATACTACATAATTGGAAGCACTTTGCAAAAGATTGATCTAGGAGCTTCCATTGATCAAGGTCATAGTTATGCACTCGATCTTCAAAAGATTTGCGAAGAGTTGATTATCTTCCTAGATGATGGGTAAGAAATGATCAATAACTGATTTTCATTTAACTACTATGATCAGTTCATTGTTGATGAGTAAGAAGACCAGAAGCTATAAAGTTAAGCGGTTGAATATCTATTAAGTTACTATGATTATCTCCATTTTAATTTCAAGTATATATTTTAAACCCTGTTTTGGGTATTTTTGGAATTTAAAAATATATAAAAATTATCAAAATATATTAAAAAAATCACAAAATAATAAAAAATTATATAAAACCCAAAAAGATCTTACTTACTTTATTTTTATTATTTTTACCTATTTATATATATACATTATCTCTCCCCCTATATTATATATATCTTATATATAGCTATATATATTAAAAGAAAAAGAAAATATAAAAATATAAAATATAAAAAGAAAATGAAAAATTAGAAAATGAAAAATCAAATAAGAAATATAAAATCAAAAATCAAATAAAAAATATAAAATTAAAAACCCGTAAAAAATAACACTTATATAGACAAACGTATCACATTCATTTTTGTGCATTTTTGCCCAGATCTACCTGCTTGTTTCATGTGTTCACCTCTATATTACTTGCACTATACATATCTTTTGTAGAGTTATAATAAATTTTAACGCCACATTGCTTTTCATTGTTTGATCACCTGTTGTGGGTTAATTGTTGTTTGAAGTAGGATTTCTCGCGGGTCGCCACATCGACTGTGTCTCCGCCTTGTGTGAGACATATTTAGATCCGTGAAAAATCCACTTCAGAAATGCCCCCCGGATTCCAGAATTTGCAAAAGATACCCCTGCTTCAATCCCTCGTTGCTTCAGATAATTGCATATATACCCCTGCCCGTGGGTATTTTCCAGAAAAGACCCTTTGACTTCTTGATTTTACAGTTAACTCCCTCTAGGGACCTCTTTGAAAGAAAAACTTTATTTTATTTATATTTTAGTCCTTATAATTTTATTTTATCATATATTTTGCATATAAACTCTGATTTTCACGCATAATATGTCATTTTGATGCTATTTTCATGCTCTATCATTTGGCATGGTTTGCAAACAAATCTGAGGCTACTTATTAAGATTTATTAATTATCTATGTTGACAAATGCAGGATAACTATTGACATTTTGCGATATATTTTATCTTTGAGAAATTATCGCTTTCGTAAGGATTTGATTGAGGATTTTAAATTGAACAATTCTCTTGGGATTATTGATTATATTTATTGAAGAATTTAATCGATGTAGGGGCCTCACACAAGGAAAGAGAATTATTGGTCATATTTTTAAGGAGTTAGTTTGTGTAGGAATATGATTTGATCTAATAATCTTCTTGCTTGCATTTTGGGATTAATTGAAACTATCTCACTCGAAATGATCTCTTTCGATCTATGATTATCTTTCGAGGATTAATTGATAAATTTAATTGAGGATTGAATCTTATAATTCACATATCCAATGCTTTATTCTCTCTTTTTATTTCTTTGCACCTTCATCATTGCATTGCATTTTAATTTCCTGACAAAGAAATTAATCAAAGATCTAATCAATTATTTTGAATTAAATTTAAGACTGCACAACTAAAAATCATCGTTCCCTGTGTTCAACATTGGTAGACTTGTCAAGTAAAAATACTCCATAACATTCAAAGATTGTGGTTTTTGATCGATCGTTTTTCGCCTCCTATACTACAAATCTCGATTATTAAAGAGGCGAGCTTTCACGTTCATCACCCCTCCACATTCATCTTCTACATTTTCACAACCTTTCCATAGATGTGGCTCTGATCCCTACATTAATGTTGAAATACCTCCCACACTCTTCTCTTTCGTGATTTACACCTCGATCGAACCGATTAGCTTCGAGTCATGTGTCCTTCTACGGGAAAAACCTTTGGAGGTGATTAACTATTAAGAGCACGGGAGCAACCCACCAGTTGTATGTCGACTAGCGAAGGAGGGGCTCCCTCGATTCAGATCTCGGACTTCAGTACCATCTCCACTATCACCCAGAAAGAAAGTCCGATAAAGAGGACGGGCCTCAGAAGCTACAACTATCATCCATCTTTAAACACCTCTCCATTAGAGTCGCTCATCCATGTATGATCCTCTATTGTCTGATCTCTAGAGCCCTTCATCTCCAATTGTCCGATAGGCCACTCGAGCTTAAATCCAAAAAATATTGTATTATTTGATTTTCACTCATATTTTGCATAGCATTTATTTTCATGAATTAAAATAAAAAAAGCATTCATGATATGTGCTTAAACTTCATTCCATCTTTTATTTAAAAACCTATAAATTTTTGTAAAAATACAAAACCCATAAAAACTTCATCTCTTGAAAACCTAACTCCAAGTTGTTTTAAAAATGGATTTTAATCCCGCACATTACCTCCATGAGTTTGATCTTGGGACTTGCCCAAATAAAATATACAATCAGCCATACAAATTAATTTCATATTTCTTGTGTGATTGTTTTGATTGCTCACTCTTTATCACGTGCTACAAATGACATAAATTTGTATAATTAAGAGTGTAAAGTATGCTTCTTCAAATGGCACTGTTGATGGTAAGGTATACAGTTTAGGGTCAATTTTAGACAACTTAGTGCATAGGTTTTTCATCCTGAGTAGTCTAACCATCGGTGTTTCTTGTGAATATTTTATCAATTTATTTCTCAACATTTTAATTTTAGTTTCTGCACATATTTTAGCGTATTCCTCTCTAATATAAATCTCGTTTTCATGTGATGGACTCAATGGACTTGAAGCGGATTTTTCGGGAGCTGATGCAACTTGAGGAGATAAGAGGCGAGCAATTGTGTGGATCGTGGTTGCTAAGGAGGCATGAAGAGGTTTTTTTATTTTTTGAGAGAGTGTGTGTTTTATTTTTATTTTTTTGAGACATTTATTTTTATAATTTATTTAAATTAACTACTCATTTCTGTTGGACTTCATTTGAAGAATCACGTGTACCTGGACTTTGGACACTTGGCCTATTTCGACCCAGGTGGTTGGGGCCCTGTGATTTATTTATATTACTTGACGTAGATCTAAGTTTGCAATACAACTATTAGAGCTATTAGGGTTTATTTGTTATGCTTGTATTCCTAGAATCACACATTCACTAAAAATGCACTAAACGTTCTACTTAGCCAAAAGTAGTTCGTTATTAACTATCTAATAGAACTATCTATCTAAGAGCGATTTTCCAGTGCATCATATAGTGTAAATTTTCATTATGTTTTGCATGCTACATGGAGATTGTGAGGATCAGTATAAGTATTTCTATTTGAGAAAGTGTCATTATTTTCTCATTTAGGACTAGAGGAAATTGGGATTTCTAGTAGACGTGTTTGATCTTAGACTTCAAAGCAAGTGATCTTCTAATTTAAAATCAAGATTGCTAAACATTACTGATTAATTAAAAATAGGATAAAATTTGGAATTAATGAATTGTGGGAGAACAACCCCATCTTTGTACGTAGGTACTTCTCCAGAATATAAGTGAGTAAGGACATAGACTTAGAATTAGAGACCAAAACCCTGAACATACGACATAAGATCCAAATCTGAATCTTGCAGGTTTGGGAGCTGTAAGCACTCACCTTTGACCATAGAGAGATGTTTTGGGTGTGCAACTCTACTATTTCCATTAGGGGTGTGATATAACATGACAACCATGGCATATCACTCTTTTGATTGAGGTATAGTAAAATCACATCTGGGCGTTAGGGAGACTTATTTATGTAATGGATTCAAAGATTGCATTGTCATCTGATTTAAAATCGAAAAGATAATCGACTGGACATTAGTGTCCTTTATTATGTGAAGTTTGTGAATTTGGGGTTTGCATTATGTATTGTATTATGTGCATAGAAAAACCTTTCACTTGCAAACAACAGATCGTGATTCGTGATTATTCTCCACCTTCATTTACGGAGATGTCAAAATATTTGTATTCCTACCCATAATCCGTGGGTCAAACCCACACGATCATATCTCGACCATCTTAGTCATCATTTCATCCCAGAAGAATCCTCTCTTCGAGATAGTTCTTTCCCTACCATCATTCCCTTCATCCTTCATGTCCACCTCAAACATTCCACTCCACTACCCCACTTCTTCTTTGGTTGAAACCTTAAGATATGAATCGCTTGTAAAATCAGAATCAAATGAATACTATGTGGATAGAATGGAACAAGTGAATTCAAGGATGGAAAAGTGTGTAACTGAACTTGAAAGATAAACATCATTCCCAATTACAAAACACAATTCGCTATTTGAAACATTCTTCACGGATGACTCTCTTCCTGAGTATGATCACTTTTCCTTTGACCATATATTTGATATTCAAATTTAAGGAAATTGGACTCATAACCATACTAAGACCATGATCGTGAGAAATGACTATTACTCGACTCGGGATTGTATGCCAGAGTCACAACATGATGAGTACGGTTATGAGACAATTAAGGATGACACTTCTCGGATTAACTAGAGAGATGATGCTTTAACTGATCAACTTTATAGTATCATCTAACTATTTAAGGAAATGATCAATAACCAAGGAGTGAGGGAACAAGAAAACAAATCCAAGACACCTTATGTGTAAGACACTCAGATTCAGACACCATAGACCACCAAGACTACTAATCAATCCACCGACTTTTCCAAAAATACCAAAAAATAATAAAAAATTAGGAAAATAAAAAAATGGATACCACAGAATTAGAAACACTTTGCAAAAGATTGATCTTGGAGCTTCCATTGATCAAGGTCATAGATATGCACTCGATCTTCAAAAGATTTGTGAAGAGTTGATTATCTCTCCAGAAGATGGGTAAGAAACGATCAATAACTGAATTTCATTTGATTACTATGGTCAGTTCATTGGTGATGAGTAAGAAGACCAGAAGCTATAAAGTTAAGCGGTTGAATAGGTTAATTGTGAAATTGAGGATACTGAATTTACGTATGTTCAAATAGATGACTACTCTATCCTAAACATCCTCCCAAAATCCATGTTCGACCAACTCAAGCTCAGAATGCTCATGAAGACTAGGGCGATTGTTCAAATGCTTGACCTGTCCACTAAAATACCAAGAGGAATTGTTTCTGTTGTCATGAATTTCCAAAGTATCAAACATAGAGTGGATTTTTTTGTTCTGGACATTGAGCATAGAGGAAAGTTAATTGAGTCTCTGATCTTTAGAAGTTATTCCTAGCCTCTGCTAGAGCCACTATCAATTGTGAGATTCGAAACTTAGAATTTCCAAACTTGGACCAAGGTGATAAAATTATCAAGGACACACCCCACCCTAGGACAATGAAACGAGTTACCGACAATCGTGACACATAGGAGACAACAAAATCAAACCCTTCCACTTCACATGATCAGACCTCCCAAGGAACCACCACTTCAAAATATGACCCCCATGAGAGATACCTAAGAAGTCGACTATCAACAAGACCAATGTTCACATCACCAAGAATTCTTCAGAGTTAAAAGGCAAATATGTGATTAAAATCTAAATTTTCCATATACCCTTATGGATATCTTATTTGTCACTACAAAGACTAAGGTGACTCTGCGCATAAGCTTACTCTGTCACCACTCATGCTACCACCAAGTTGAAAGATCCTGACTTACACGCATCCATTTCACCATATCCGGTTAGAATCACTCTGAACTTTCTTGGTCATTATTGTGATTCGACACTTAAGCCATCACCACAAAAGATGAATGACCAAACTAGTAGACCACTCACTGGACTAAAACACCAAGGGCAAACCACATCCTCTATTTAGGTTGCTAATAGAGGGGAGAAGCACTTTGACCTCCCTCCTCTCCTTGCTTCAAGCTCTAGCAAACTAAGGAAGGACTATATGGCCCTGGGACGATATGATCAAATCGAAGACTTAAGTCAAATTAAGACCCTTCATGATGTTTTAAATGAGCATAGAGATTCCTCGTCAAGGCCAGAGGAAGTGATCTACATAAGTGAGCTTAGTTCAACCATCTTGAAACCCTACCTGAGCATGTAGCTGAGGGTTGACCCACGTTGGAAAACCCCACACCAATATGCTATTCAGAGAATGAGTTTGATGATGGATGGGAATCTTCTTATTCACATTGTTCAAATCCTTATTCATCTAATTTCAATGTCGACACTCACCTTGCACATTCCCTCCCACCTCACTCCCGTAAGAAGCTTTGTCGAAAACCTCCTTTATCTTTTATACATCCTTCTCAATCCATTATTTCCCATGTATTTCTTCTATACTTTGGCAAAAACCTAAGTATGGAGGACCGATGCATTTCTTGTGTATACTCATCATCTCTTCTTGTCGTCGACCGCTTGATTTTTGCTTTGTTTTATACTTAGGCTGACCAAGAGCCTAAGTATGGGGGGACCGACTTCTATCCTGCTCATTCGTTCTTTTACACCATTATATTTAGCATACACTAAGTATAGGGGAGGTGAGTTGCACTTATGTACATATTCTATATCGTATCGTAATTTCTGTATATATTACTTACTTAATACGAGTTGTGGGTAGATCTTGTAAAAAAATGTACAATATGTAAAATACTTGTAATAATATGTTTAATCTTTGCAAAATTTGTATAATTTTGTTTAAAATCTTAAATTATGTAAAGCTCTTGAAAAAAACAAAAGAATTCTAAAATCTTCAAATATGCAAAAAAACCAAAGAATTAAAACTTATTCAAAAGAAAAGAAGAAGAAAAAAACCGCATATCATGCATCTGCACTTCATTTATCATATCATGCATACACACTAGAGAAAAGTCATTGTGTTTTGAACCAAGTTGTTAGCAAAAACTGAGAGTGTTCTTGACTTGGCCTTAATCCACTTAATATTCAGAGTAACTTCATTGAGAAGTAGGATTTTATAAGCTTCGGGTCATAGACCTAAATCTTTGAGTTTTTCATGACAACGTTCAGACTTTGACTCTTAGTGTCTAAGATGATTGCCTTGTTCCGAGTACAACTCTTGAATGGAAAATTAATCTAGACTTTAGCACTATGCACTTAGATCAACTCAAACGGGGTGTTGGAAGACCACGTGACTTCTTCTGTAACAGCGTATACATCTAAATATCAGAGTATGTGTTGAAATAAAGCTTCGGATGAATAATAGTTTGCGAGCACTTTATTGTTTAGTTGAGGTGGAGTCCAATGCAATCACTTCACATGGTTGTTCATCTTGCAACCCCCGTCCCCAATGTAACCATAATAAATGGGAAAAAATTCAAAGAAAAAAGATCCCAAAATTAAATGTAGAGCAAAAAAATTCAAACCCCCAATTTCTTGATAATAACAATACATTGCCTACATAGCGAACACTTGACTACACTGACCAAGGTTCAAACATGAGACTTGACTACGCTTCTCTTCCCTCTTTCTCCTTGTTGATACTAGTGGTAGTTGAACTTAGAAGGAAATACCTAACTCCTTGAGTATGAGTTACTGGAGGGGAAGATTGTATGGTAGTTCAACATTTCAAATGGGAAGAGTTAACGCCATTTACACACAAGAGACAATTATTCACTGTTCATGAAGTATGCTTTGAAAGGGGATGTATCTAAGATGACTTCTGAGCCAAACATGTATAATGACTTGTAGAACTTAGAGACTATTGATTATAAAGACCTAATTCTCACAGCAGTTCTACCAAGCTATTGATACAAAGGTCAAGTCGAGCTTCATTTTCATCTTTTGTCATGATCTTAGTGTGGAACCCAATCTTATTTCACTGCTTCATTCTTTAGTTTCTCATAGACGAGTAATGTTTAAGTATAGGGGTTGATGAATTTATGATTCACCACATTAATTAGTTGAAAATAGAGCTTTGTCTCGAGAAATTAGATGCATTCATATGTTTATAATTCATAATTAGTATTCATGCACTTGTAAATAATTTACGAAAATTAGCATTTCATATTGCATGCATATTCACTTAACTTCACTTATTTTCAATTAAACACAATAACTCCAAATGACATCAAACTAGCTCCACTGTGTACATATCACTCATACTAACTAATGAAAACTCCTAAAAAATACTCACGTGTATATATATGAAATAAACCTAAACCCTAATCCCAAGACAGAAAGCCATAAATGTTGATATCTCTCACATACAATATCCAATTTTGCTCTACTCACATTTCAATAATGAGTACGTAAATATCAACAAATCAAGATCAAACTCAAAAGAATCAAGTTCATATGTGAAACTTGGGTTCTAGGATCGAATTGTATATTGTTCATATTTATTAATTTCACTCCTTTATTTTATGTACATAAATAACTCTTTTTGATTTATTTCCCTTTTATTTATTTATTTCTAACATGTTTTAAATAATTATATAAAAATAAAAATAGAAAAATAGAAAAACAAAAAAAAAGAGAATTTCAAACTTAAGCACACTAACCAATTCATTTGTATATATCTACCATTTTCTAATTTTTTTCTCACTCTGAAAAATCCAAAAAATACATTTGTGTTTGTTTCATTATTTTACATTATGTTTTATTTTTGCATGCATTTAGTGTGTACAAAAAATCAAACAAAAATAAAACAAAAAATGATATTTTATATACATAAAATATAAACACAAAAAAATTTCATATTTGATTTCATTTGCATTTGAATCCTTAATAAATATTGTAGAATGCATTTAGATCAACATTTTTCATTTTGAACATTTCTGCATTTGAGGTCATTTTCTATTTCGATTTACATGTGCAGTCAATGGTCAATGCTTACGTGTCTCCTTCGCATTCTCCCACCTCATGCCTAGGTCAACTCACTCACTCCCTCGATCAACCATCATTTGTCTTTAGTGCCTTCAATTCTAACTGTTGGATCAAACTTGATCCAATGGACATTCTCCTTCCCACTTTTCGTCACATGCCACTCATATGCCTACTTCTCCATTGTTGGATCTGGGATGATCTAATGACTATCCCCTTTATCTCCTTCCTCAAACCTTCGGCCATCTACATAAACGATCGAGTCCATCGAATGACCAATCTTTGATCACCTCCCTCTCATTATGCTATCCTAATCGACCTTTTCTCCCACCAACCAGCTTCCATTTCTAGCAAAAAGACTCCTATCTCCTCTAACCAGCCCAATCCCAATTGTCTGCACCAACATCCCAATCGAGAAACCCAACCACTTGGAGACCCATATCCTTCTCCATGCCTCTATCCCCTTCCAATTATTCTCTCATCATCCACTATGCATGTAACCACCACTATCCCTTCTTCCTCCCCAAACAAACCCAATCCCTTCTAAATCCTCCCCAAACCCATGAGCCTATATCTCTCTTTCTTCTCCCTATTTAAGAACCCCTCATATATCCTTGATGGGACATCCGCAACTGCCACCTTCATCCAAAAGGGAGAACAAGAGTTGAAGAACCCAAGAATTACCCTTTTAGTAGTGTCGAATCAATGTTAGAATTCGTTGTAGGAGGGCAAAATTGGATCAATCAAAAACCACAATTTTAATGATTTTTTCTAATTAAAGCAAGTGATCAAAAATTATTTTACTCGGGCAAGTCCAAGGTTGAACTCGGGGAGGCCACTATCTCCTTAGATTGGTTTTTAGTCGATCTGTAGACTAGGTTTTCAAGAAGGCATTTTTTAGTTTTTAAATGCAATAAATGAGCAAAATGCAATTTGGCTTAAGTTAGGGGGTTAAAATGTAAATTACATTCGAATAGTTTCCAAAAATTCTCAAACTTGGCCGGATAGAACATGATGAAATTAGGCTACTATAATTTTTTTAGAGTTTTTTTGTCAAAAACAAATTACTTATAAATTAAATATGCAGACTAGGTAATTTTGAGTCAATTAATTTTAATAAATACTAAACGTTAATATTTCATAGAAATTAAATTATCCTATAGGTCTATGTCTAGAATAATTTTTAATTCCTAAAAATAATGTGTGAGGAATTAATTAAAAATCAATTATTAAAATCACCATTTCATTTATTTTGACCTCAATATGTGTGCAAATGAGTTGAAATTTAAGCACAATGTAGAATACATTAAAATCTACCTACCATGTTTTTTTTCGCAATTTTTAGAGCTTCAATTAATTTAATATCAATTTCAGAATAAACAATAGGTAAAATATGCAATGTTTCACCAAATAAATTATAAGAAATAAACCAATGCTCACAAAATTACAAACAAATATCCATTAGATAAAGATTTTATTGTTATATAATATGCAATTTTTAGAATAATAAAATGACGATGAATGAGAGTTCAAATTAACATGCAAACATAAGGTTTGAAATATAAATACAGAATAAAATTGAAATAAAAAATTACAGACTAACTGTAAGGAAATTACCTATACCTGAGAGGGTATTTATGCAAATGTTCCATGAGGGACGCATGCATCGCACATGGACTTCTATAGCAAGATTTTTGTGTAGTTTCCATGACCTCTAAGGGCCTTTGTGCAAATCTCTCAAGAGGCATGTGCCTTGCACGTGCTGTGGCTGGAGAGGGGTTTCTGCATGAATGTGAAATGTGTTGGGGGCTGCTGTACAAATTGCCCCTTGTGCACGTGCTTCTCACACGCAATCATGGGGTCATGATCTTCATGGATTCCGAGGGAAGGCGGCTGAGGTGGTGCGGGTCCTCTGGAGTCATTTGACGGTGCGCGTCCGAGGCAAAGGAGAAGCAGATACCGACAATCGACGAAGGGGCGGCCAGAGATTATCATAGCGGTTGGCTGATGAATCCCTGATTCATCAAACTAAAAGATGAAAATAAAGCTTTGTTCTCGAGTAATTAGTTTCATTTTATCATTAATTCTGTATCTGTATTTTTATCATTCGTGCATGTAAAATTAATATTTGCATTTTAACACTCATAATTTCATTCACAATCATTTGCACCCAATTTCATGCATTTTTAACAAATTCATTCTAACTCCAACCTTAAACTACCTCCATTTTGTACATATTATTAACAAGATTAAAGAAAAAATACTAAAAAATTGCTAACCCAAATAATTGGCCCGTGAGACAAAACTCCAACTTCTGACTATACAGACTAAAATGTTCATATCTTCCTCATACATTGTCCGATTTAGGTATACTCACTTTTAAAATATACATATTCAAAGAACTTCAAAACAAAATCAATTTCATAAAAATCGGAGCTCGTAAGTGAAAGTTGGGTTTTGGGCCTCTTTTGCGCATTTTATCTTTTAGCAATTTTGACCAAATATTTTATGTACATAATTAACTCTTTTTCTCTTATTTCTTTTTCAATATGTATTCTTTGATGAAACTTTTAATAAAATACACAAAAACTCAAATTTAGAATAGGACTGAAATCAAAGAAACTGACCGAGTCCGAGTGTCACCAGAGAGTCTATACAAATATCTCACTTTTTTAGTTTATTTTATTCTTTTTTTTCTTATTTATTAAAAATAAAAAATAGATTATTATGTAAATAGTTATCTTTAATTTTATCGTTATTTTTCTTGATTTTTCTCTTAATTAATAATCACAAAAAATTACAAAATCCAAAAATCAAGGTATTTTATGTACATAGAGTACCTCAAAAATATCATTTTGCACAAATGACTTTTTTTCTCTTAATCTCTTCATAAAAGTTGTAGATCTCATTGAGACGAGCAATTTTCATGTTAAGCACTTTTCGATCCAAGGTCGTTTGCTATTTCTTTCTGATTTATCTTTTTTTCTTTCTGAATTTTCTGGAGTTGACATGTGGCAGCTCTTGGAGTCGCTATGTGTCACTCATTTTAACCCCTTTTCTATTTCATTTTTATAAAAAAATTATTTAAAAAAAAACTTTTTCCTCTCATCTCACGTGCCATGCACGTGAGGCCCTTTACCTCCCCTCCCTCCTCGAACGGCAGTACCTGCCGTACGTCTTCTTTGCAACCTCAGCCCATGCGCCTCGCGCGTAGCCCGCGGCTAACGTCGCTCTGCAACCGCCGGTCAACCTTATCCCCTCAGCCAAGGCCTTTCCCTGTAAAAACATCATCAACTCCCACGAGTTGATCATCCGTCATCTGCCATATCTACATGAGAAAAAGAGCTCGAGAAGGATGGGCAATAGCCCTCCTCTCTTCGACAAACCTCGAAGGCGCGATCTACTCAAGCTTCTCAAGGTCTCTGTCAGCCTCTATTAAAGCCACGATAGGAGCAGCATCTCCTTCCTCTGATCCCAGGTGTATCCCTCTACCCATTGCCTCTATTTTATCGTAAACCCCTTGTTTTATTTCCTCTGTTTTCCCACAAATCCTCTGCTCCTCCTCACCACTTCCATCACACTTCACCCACCCTCTATATCCCAGGCCGAACACCCGTTGAACCACCTTCCACCTTCGCGTGGAGCTCCAGCTCCTTTCCCCGCCAAGAACCGCCGACCCCGCGCGCCTCCGAGTGCTCAAGCTCTCCTCCGCGTTCCAGCCTGCCTCCAAGCGCATCGCCTCCTCTGCCGCAGGCCATCTCCGCCTCGAGTCACTCCTTCAGGCGTGCCACCTCCACCAATGAACAACCGCACACGACGACGACAGTCACACCCTTCATCAAACGATGGCTTCACCTCTCGCAGCCACGTCAACGTCGTCAGCGAGCCCGCCTCCATTGGGTATATCAAACAGGAGGAAGGAAGAAACTGAGACTTTAATCCAAACTCACGTTCCTAGTGCGTGAGAGTGGGGTTAATTGCAGGCAACCCCTCCGATTTCCAAAGTATTCTGTAGTAGTCCCCACTAGCCAGAGCACACATGCGGTGCACATGTTTTATTGGAAGAATTGTGCGAATCCCCCAAATCATCTGGAAATTTACGATCATTCCCTCGCATATCAATGTCACGTGTACAACACCTCCTTCCTAAGGAAAATTGCATGCATGGCCCTAGAGGTATAAATAATTGCATACAAGTACAGTCTGCATTTTCTTATTTTATTTCTTTTTTTATATTTGCATTCAGACCCTTGTGTTTGGACTTTAATTTAAACCCCATTTTTGCATAATTTTATTATTTAAAAATTAGCATAATGTTCTACAATTAATTCTCTACAATATGGTATGTTCATGATATTTTTATTCTCTATGGTTAATAAATAATTATTCTTGTGAAAATTTATAAATTTTGCCCATTCGGTACTCTAAAATTTATAATTAATTAACCGAATCCCCAAAAAATGACCAAAAATTCATAGATCGTCGAATTAATTGTATTTAACATTGTGCTAAAAAAGAATTGTATTTGCGTGCATGGTTTGCTTTATAAAAATCATTTGTAGATTTCCATCTTCAATTTTTAATAGGTATTAAATCTCGAATTTTCAAGGTTTAGGATTTTTTTGAGATCAATTACCTAGTAATAGATCTTGGGTAATTTCATTCTTTGAAAATAAATAGGTTTAATATTTACTATAATTAAATATTGAAATTCACACTATTTGCATTCATAAATTCCTTAAATATTTATCCTGAATTGCCTGCTGCAACGAAATTTGAACCCTTTTCAACAGTTAATTCGACACGATTAACAAGGGCATTTTTAGGTTTTTTTGAAATGCCATCGTTTTTGGGGAGGCATGGCTTAAGTTGTTTTTAAGAAAATTAAGTTTTTAGTTTTCCATCCCCGGGTAGTCTGTCCCCCAGTTTTTCTTGTAATTATTTCTCCATTTTCCCCTTCTTTTTCAGTATTTTTTCTATGAACCTCTCTCAAATATTTGATCTTCTATTTTTTGTGCAAGGTACCCGATGAACTTGGAGCGATTTTCTTGGAAACCGATGCATCTCGAAGCGATCGGATACGCATGATCTTTTGATTTGGGGGGGTTCTTTAATTTCTAATTAACTGCTTATGTATAGCGGTTTCTGATAAGTATCTCACGTGTGTAAGAAGAGAATGAACATTTTTCTGTGATGTGTCGGCCTGTTTCACCCTCCGGTGAGGGTGGGATCCAACTTGAGTGGCGAAATTAGGATAGGCACGCGATAGTGTAAATTGAAATTTGTTTGTACCCATAATAATTTAGGACCACACTTACACTATTATTATACGCACCTTAGATCGTTTCACTTAGTCAAATTCAACTCACTTCTTCCTGCTAAGTAGAACTATATGTTAGGTGTGGCTTCGTCGCTTGCAATACATATAGTGTAAAAATGTCAATTCTGTCTAGCATATTGCACGAAGATTGCAAGGAAGCACTGTAAGTATTTCTAACTCAGCATTCACCATCGTGTTTCCTGCTGCATGACTTTTTCAATTCCCCCTTGATTTTCACTCACATAGGAATAAATGAAATCGAAATCCCCATGTAGACTTGCATTATTCTCCACTCAAATTCAAGTGATAACCAAATTAAAACTAGGGGACTGCTAACAATATTGATTAATTAAAATTAACTAAAATTGAAAATAATTATTTTTAGGAGAGCAACCCCGTCATTGTTTGATTTTATTACAAGTGAGAGAGAGAGAGACGACACTGGGGTAGAGACGAGCCAAAATTTTCTTACAGACTATTGGTTCTTTCTTTTCAGGCGATTAGGTACTTTTCAGTGAGGATCTACGGGTAGCCGGTAAACGGTCCAGATTTCTTAGAAGAGTGGGAGGCTTAGAAGACGCCTTAGTCCTCAAGGAACGGGTAGCTATATTTATACGACCCATACTTACGCCTATACTGGCTGAAAGTAGATCCAACTAGTCATACGAATCGGGCTAGTCTGTAGGGAAGTACATGCACCTAACAACTCGTTAACTCTTTCTAATTTTGTATTTATCACCAACTAAAACAGACAAGATAATTTGTCCGAACTTTCACGGCCTTCACATCGTTGACTTGGTGAATTAGGGGGTTTGCAATTGTGTATTGAATTGTAAGGCAGTGCTCTTGCACACACTGATCATGGTTGCGCAAATCTTTTTCCATTTCATTCGAAGATGTCGGAATTTTGGCATTCATACTCAGACTCCATGGGTCGCGTTCACATGACAAATTCCCAAACTTCTTACCCACCTTCTTTTCAGAGGAACCCTCTCTTTGTGGTAGTTTCTCCCCTGCAACCATTCTTTTCACCCACCCACCCAACATTGGTTGAAAATATGAGATACAAGTCGCTCACAGAACCAAACATTTTCTATGAAGACACAATAAAGCAAGCGGACTCGAGGATGAATATAGACGTAACCAACTTTGATAGAGGAACACGATTCCCGTGTATGTATGAAAATTCATTGTTTGAACCATCCTCTACTCAGGATGATCCACAACCCGAGTATGATCACTTTTCCTTTGACCACATAGATGACATCTAAAGTCAAGGAAATAGGACTCGTGACCAAACCCTAGTCACAGAAACTGATTATATCTCGGTTCAGGAAAAAATGCCAATGTTACAAGATACCGAGTATAGTCACTCAAATACAAGTCATGAGACGATAATGGATGACATAGCTCGGATCAATAAGAGGACCGAGGTTTTGACTGAACTAATTAATAATGTCACCCAAATAGTCAAAGATTGATAATCAACCAAGAGGAGTCAAGAAAATCACAGAGCGAATTCGAAAATCATCATGTGCCTGACACCTACATACAAACACCACAGACCACTGACCCTCCTACTGAATTTAGTGAAAATTCTAAAAAAATCAGAAAATTCAAAAAAATTGTACAACATCAATATAGAAGCGTTTTGCAAAAATCTGATCTTAGAGCTTCCATTAATCAAGGCCATAAAGTATGTTCCCAATCTTCAGAGATTTGTGAAGAGTCGATTATTAGCTAAGAAGACAAGAAAGAAAAGATCTCCTACAAAATATCATTTAATAACGATGGCTAGTTCAATGGCGTTGACCCAGACAAACAAGGTCCGGAAAGTAAATGGTTGACCAAGATGACCTATGAAATTGAGAAAATTGAGTTTAATAATGTTCGGATTGACGATGATTCTACACTTAATATCCTCTCAAAGTCCATGCTTGACATACTCGAACTTGGACCACTCAAAAAGTCTCGAGTGATCGTTCAATTTCCTGATCGATCCACAAAGAGACCGAGAGGAATCATTTCCGTCGCCAGTAATTTTCAACGTGTCGCACATAGAGTGGACTTCATTGTCTTGGACATTGAACGCTGAGGAGATATACATGAGTCTCCCATTATTTTAGGAAAATTGTTTCTAGCTTCTGCTATATTGACTATTAATTGTGAGACTCAAGACATTATTTTCCCGAAAACAAACGAAGTCTATCAAATTCTCAAGGACACACCAAACCCTGAGACAACTGTACCAAAAATCACCCGTCATGACATAGAATAATCTTCATATGTTTAGACCTCTATACTTATCACATATTCAAATGAAGGAGAGACAACTTATGAAACAGATGATGAACCTCCGAAGGTGACTGAAATCAATAGAGATAAATCCGATTCACCACACCCAGATAAGGTTATGTCTGATCTCCCTGAGTCTACACGCACAAAGCCAACAGAGAATAAATACACATGACGTGTGCTGACCTTACAAGAATATTACAATTTATATGGAGAATCATCTGATAGGGAACCCATGGTCAGCACCTCACCTCCTGAACCGACTAAAAATGTCACTTTCAACATTTCAGAAAAAGTATCTCTTGAGGATTACTCATCAAGTTTGAAGGATAAGAGCAGTATGAGAGAGCTCAGGTCAGAGAATATGCAGCCTGATCAGAACAAGAAGTCATATGTCGACCCACGTCGGACTTTTCATGTCCCTCTCTATTATTCATCTAAGGCCGACTCCCCAGGTCCCATTCAATATACTGGAACAATACGTTATGACCAGACTGACACTTGTTCATCTGAATATTCAGAGGAAGAAAAGATTGACCTGAAAACTGAG
The DNA here is from genome assembly GCA_037367405.1 of Ottelia alismoides. Taxonomy (NCBI): domain Eukaryota; kingdom Viridiplantae; phylum Streptophyta; class Magnoliopsida; order Alismatales; family Hydrocharitaceae; genus Ottelia; species Ottelia alismoides. The sequence goes on along the minus strand of JAZKJV010000557.1, from coordinate 839,843 downwards.
CAAGCTCTGAGAAAAAAGCTAAAAAATAAGAATAGTTGGAGTGATGTGACATTTGATTATTATTCCGATGACAGCTTTGACGGTGGTTGGGAATCATCTGATTCATCTTCTTCCAATCAATATTCCCTTCCACCACATTTTCTGAAAAATATCGACTGTAAACCGCCTTGATCATCGACCACCCTTTCCCCCCGTCCCCATCGGTACCCTTGCACATTTTCTTCCTAGACTAAGCCCAAGGCCTAAGTATAGGGGGCACTGATGCCATCTATATTTATTCATAATTCTACTCCTCATTCGATCTGTATATTCTCACATCTCATTGATTCTCACACTCACTCTTGTCCTATACTTAGGCTGACCAGAGCCTAAGTATAAGGGGACCGATGCCCGCCCTGTATATATTCATCCATTTCTCCTCTTAACCTCGACTGCTCCACTTTTTGATCTTCTTCTATACTTAGGCTATCCATAGTCTAAGTATAGGGCACGATCGACTTCCATCCTCTATTTTATTATTTTTCTCTCTACGCTTAGCACGAGCTATGTCTTCTTGTCATTTCTTGTGCTCTAAGGACAACACATACTAAGTATAGGGTGTCTTGTATATATTACATATATACCGTACCCATAGCTCGTACTTTCATGTATTTTCGTATATATAATTACGGGATGGATAAAAGTTCATAAAAACACATACAAAAAATCAATCAAACAAACAAAATATCTCTTGCACATCTTCCTTGCATATAAATGTTCAAAAAATCTCTTTACTCTTGCATATCATTCTTGCATTCATACCAAAAAAAAGAAGAAGAAAATCATCTTGCACCTCATATGCATCTGCATTTCATTTTGCATATCTAGCATATGCAAAGTGGAAAGTTATTGGAATCTGAACTGAGTTGTGAGTAGAAATGGAGAGTGGTCTTGACTTGGTATTAATCTACCTAATTTACATAGGAACTTCATCGAGAAAGAGGATTTTAAAAGCTTCAAGTCTTTTGACTTAATTCTTCGAGTTTCGCATGACAATGTGCAGCCTTTGACTCTTAGTGTCTAACCTGGTCATCTGATTATGGGTACTTTTGGGTAGGGAATTAATTTGTTCTCTCGTACCATGCACTTAGCTCAACTCAGACGAGGTGTTGGAGGATTGTGTGGGTCTCTTTTATGGTAACGTGGACATCTAAAGATCGGAGTATGGGTTGAAATAAAGCTTCAGAAAAGGTATGGATGGTTGGGCACAATTTTTTCTAAGACCCCAAAACATGTACACAAAAAAAGATTCCATATCCGTAGGGGCACAAAAAGATCCATACAGAGTTACAAAAATACGTACCAAAAAGAAGCCAAATTACCAAATAAATATCTGACCAAAGAAGGTCCAAGCTTCAAGAAAACCTGCAGATCTTAGTGGAGACTTGGCTAAACTGGCCGACTTCACAAGGAGATGTGACTACACTAGTCACCCTCCAGTTATTTTTCCCTTCTTCTCATTTCTCACCCTTCCGGTTGTGAACATAGCACGACAGACCTTAGAAGGAAATACCTGACTCCCCGAGGATGAGTTACTGGGAGGGGGGTTTGCAAGGTAGTTTGGTATTCTCGATGGGGAGAGATAAAGACTTTCACACACATGAGACAGTTGTTCCATGTTCATGGGATATGCTTTGGGAGAAGGATTGATCTAAGATGACTTCTGAGTCGAATCTGTTACAATGTTATGTAGAACTTTAGGGCTAATGATTTTAAAACCCTAAGTCTCACATAAGTTCCGCCACACTATTAGTCCAATGGTCGGGCCTAGCTCCATTTTCAGCATGACTTTGGTATGGAACCCAAAACCATTTCACTTTTGCATTTCAATTTAGTTGCTCGTGGACAAACAAGGTTTAAGCATAGGGGGTTGACGAATCCCTGATTCATCATACTGAAAGATGAAAATAGAGCTTCGTCCCCGAGTAATTAGTTGTATTTTATCATTTATTCTGCATTTTTACCATTCATGCATGTAAAAGTAATATTTGCATTTTAACACTCATAATTGCATTCATAATCATCTTCACATTTACACCCAATTTCATGAATTCTTAAGTAATTCATGCTAATCCATTGTATATATTACTAACAATATTAAAGGGAAAATATAAAAAAATTACAAACCCAAATAAAGCCTGTGAGACAAAACTCCAATTTCAGATTAGACAGACTAAAATGTTCATATCTTCCTAATACATTGTCCGATTTAGGTCTACTCATTTTTAAAGTAATACATATTTAAAGACCTTCAAAACAAGACTAATTTCATAAAAATCGAATCTTGTATGTGAAAGTTGAGTTTTTGGCCTCTTTTGCACATTTTTTCTTTTAGCAGTTTTGACCTAATATTTTATGTACATAATTAACTCTTTTTTTATTATTTCTTTTTCATATGTATTCTTTGATGAAAGTTTTAATAAAATCCATAAAAATTCAAATTTAGAATAAGAGTGAAATCAAAGAAATTGTCTGAGTCCGAGTGTCTCTAGAGAGTCTATACAAATGTCTCACTTGTTTTATTTTATTCTCATATTTTCTTATTTATTAAAAAAATCCAAAAAATAGATTATCATGTAAATATCTATATTTAATTTTATCATTATTTTCTTGATTTTCTCTTGCTTAATAATCACAAACAATTACAAAATCCAAAAATCAAGGTATTTTATGTACATAGAGTACCTCAAAAATATTATTTTGCACAGATGACCTCTTTTGCTCTTCGTTTGAAACTTGTAGATCTCATCGAGATGAGCAATTTTCATGTTAAGCACTTTTCGATCCGAGGTCATTTCTATTTCTTTCTGATTTATCTTAGTTTTTGTATTTCTGAATTTTCCGGAGTTGGCACGTGGCCGCTCTTGGAGCCGCCACGTGTCACTCATTTTAACCTCTTTTATATTTTGTTCTTTTATAAAAAAATAATTAAAACACTTTTTCCTCTCATCTCACGTGCCATGCACATGAGGCCCTTTACCTCCCCTCCTTCCTTCTTCAAGGACAACACCTGGCGTCCGTCTTCTTCACAACCTCCGCCCGTGCGCCTCGCACCTAGCCCGCAACCAACATCGCTCCACAATCGACAGTCAACCTTATCCTCTCAGCCAAGACCTTCCCCTATAAAAACATCATCGACTCCCACGAGTTGATCATCCAACATCTGCCATATCCGCATGAGAAAAAGAGCTCGAGAAGGAGGTGTGACAACCCTCCTCTCTTCGGCGAACCTCAAAGGCATGATCTACTCAAGCTTCTTGGGGTCTATGTCAGCCTTGATCGAAGTGATGACATGAGCAACATCTCCGTCCTCCGATCCCAGACGTATCCCTACCCATTCCCTTCATTTTATCGTAAATCCCTTGTTTTCTTTCCCTTGTTTTCCCATAAATCCTTTGCTGCTCCTCACCACTTCCATCGTACTTTCATCCCACCATCTATATCCCAGGCCGAACATCCGTTGAACCACTTCCGCCTTCGTGTGGAGCTCCAACTCCTCCCGTGACCAAGAGTCGACGACCCCGCGGACCTCCAAGCGCTCGAGCTCTCCGTCGTATTCAAGCCTGCCTCCAAGCGCATCGCCTCCTTCGTCGCAAGCCATCTCTGTCTCCAGTCACTCCTGCAGGCACGTCACCTCCACCTGCGCAGAGTCACGTGCGATGACGACCGTCGCACCCTTCATCAAACGACAGATTCACCTCTCGCAGCCACATCAACGTCGTCAGCGAGCCCGCGTCCATTGGGTCTGTCAAACAGGAGGAAAAAAGAAGTTGAGACTTTAATCCCATCTCACGTCCTAGCACGTGAGAGTGGGGTTAATTGTAGACAGCACCTCTAATTTTCAGAGTATTATGCAGCAGTCCCCACCAGCCAGAGCACACAAGCGGTGCACGTGTTTTATTGGAAGAAATACGTGAAGGCCCCTAAATCATCTGGAAAATTATGCATGTCAACATCACGTACAGAACACCTCCTTCATAGGGAAAAATCGCATGCATCACCCTGGAGGTATAAATAATTGCATACAAGTCCAGTCTGAATTTTCTTATTTTATTTCTTTTTTAATATTTGCATTTAGACCCCTATGTTTGGACTTTAATTTGAACCCCATTTTTATATCATTTTATTATTTAAAATTAGCACAATGTTCTACAATCAATTCTATATAATATGGTATGCTCGTGATATTTTTATTCTCTGTGGTTAATTAATAATTATTATTCCTGTGGAAATTTGCGTATTTTACCCATTTGATTTCAGAAATCCATAATTAATTAATTATATCCCCGAAAATTACCAAAAATTAACAGATCCCTGGAATAATTTTATTTAACATTTTGCTAAAAAAGAATTGCATTTGATTGCATGGTTTGCTCTATAAAAATAATTTGTACATTTCTATATTTACTTTTTAATAGGTATTATATCTAGAATTTTCAAGGTTTAGGATTTCTGAGATCAATTTCCTAATAATAGATCTTAGATATTTTATTCTTTAAAAATAAATAGGTTTAATATTTATTATAATAAAATAATAAAATTCGCACTATTTGCATTCATAAATTCATTAAATATTCATTTTGCAACCAAAAATTATAAAAAATGAAAATAGCTTGATTTGATCACATTTAACATTCTGGCCAAGTTTGAGGATTTTTGATGTCATTTAATTGGAACTTACATTTTAGCCTCCGAACTTTATCAAAATTACATATCGGGCATTTATCGCATTTAAAAATATCAAAAAAATACATCTCTGAAAACCTAAATTCGAGATAGACTAAAAACCACCCTAAGGAGTTAGTTGCCTCCTTGAGTTTGACCTTGGACTTACCTAAGTAAAAAATATAATTGCTTGCTTTAATTCACACATTAATTAAAATTGTGGTTTTTCATTAATCATGAATTACCCACCTACAATGAAATTCGAACACTTTTCAAACTTTAATTCGACACAATTAACAAGGGCATTTTTAGGGTTCTTCGCTGGCGGAGCTTGATCTTCAGGCGACACTTGCCTGAGGAGCGAGCAAAGAGCTGGAGGTGACAGAAGGGTTGAGGTGGCCAAGGGTCGATGGTGAAGGCGATCGCTTGACGGTGGAGTCAGTCGTAGGTGGCTGCGGAAGTGGAGGGCTCGACCGACACACGGTTGAGTAGTGGAGCGGCCTGGATGCATAGAGATCGGTGGCACTACCTCTTGTCGAAGGCGATGTATAGTGCTTTCGTATAGGTGCGGAAGGTGGTGGAGAAAGAAGGGTGAGCAGCGGTGCTCCGAGGTGATGCAGCTTGACGATGAGGTAGTTATGGGTCAAAGACAAGGTGCGGCTGATCAGTGCTGGATACTCCTTTGCGGAGAGGTGCTTCGGCTAAGGTGATCTTTGCACAGTGGCGCTGTTATTGAGGTGTGTGGTTGTTGTGTAAGTTGAAGGTCGAGGCGCGTTGAGCTGCTGGTTAAAAGTGTATGGTGGCGTAACCGTGGGTGGGAGGCACGATGGCAAGGATAGATGGAAGGATATGGAGTGAAGGAGATTGAGGTATAGAGCAGGGTAGGCGAAGGTCGAGGGCGCGTCAAGGTGATGGTTAGCGTCTGTCCCAAGTCGGACGATGAACATAGGAGGGGGGAAAGAAAGAACAGAGAAAGAAAGAGAGAAGGTAGAGTAGATGATAGAGAGGAGAATGGAGAATGAGGGAGTCGATTAGCTGATGTTGGGAAGAGGATTGCCGGAAGAAGGAGAAGCTAGAGCTTCTCCAGTCATCGCTCAAAAGCCGCAGCTCGACTCAACACAACGAAGAGCAGTTGTAGCAGAGGAGGGGACCTCCTTCTGGATCTTACATAGGGCTCGGGTCATTGTTGCACGAACTAAGGGCCTTCTTCTATTACCATAAGGCAAAGAGTGTTGGGCCGGAGTTCCTTCATGAAGTGGTGGATGGCTTGGATGTTTGGCGGGGAGGGAGTTTTATAGAAGGTTGCATGGGGGAGCGACGTGGGGATGAGAACGAGGAAGGCGCAGGTGGTTGCAGGCATGTGGGTCACGCGCGCGATGCAGAGAGGAGGTGGCTGGCGGTCGTGCATAACCATGCAAGGCACATGAGCACGAGTCTTGCAGGGGTGATTGTGTAGTTGGTTGCAGTCGCGGGGAACGAGATGCATGGGATTTTGCATGGATCGTGGGGAGAGAGAGAGAAAAGAGAGGAAAGGAGCGAGTACGTGAGTGAATGGGAGAAAGAGGGAGAGAGAAAGAATAGAGAGAGAGAGGAATGAGAGGGAGCCACATGGCACATGGGGACGCGATCACATGGTGAACTAAATAAAAAATTAAATATAGTAAAATAAATAAATAAATAAATAAATAAATATAATTAAAATAAAGATAAATAAATAGTAAAGTACATAATTAAGATAAATAAAAAGTAATAAAGATAAATTAAATGAGTAAATAAATAAATAAAATAAAATAAATAAAGGGGGAGACACGTGGTAGCTCCAATAGCTGCCACGTGTCGCTCCCAGAAATCAAAAAATTAAATGTAAATACAAAATAAAAAAGAAATAACAAAATGGGTCAAATCGAAAAATGGTCAACATGAAAGTTGCTTATCTCAATTAGATCTACAACTTCTGTGAAGGATCAAAAACTAAATGAAATCATATGTACAAAGTGTATTTTTAGGTGGTATCTTATAGGTATAAAATACTGTATTTTTATCTTTTGCATATTTTTTTATCATTTTTAAATTAGATAAAATCCAAATAAAAATAGAAAAATATAAAAGGAATATTTATAACTTAATCTTTTTTGAGATTTTCAATTAATTAAGAAAATAAATGAATAAAATGAAGGCTATTTTAGTCAATTCGTATAATATACAACAGGGGCCAAAAATCCAAGTTTCACATACGATCTCCGATTTTTATGAAATTGGTCTTGTTTTGAAGGTCTTTGAATGTATATTAATTTAAAAGTGAGAAGACCTAAATCAGGTACTCTATGAGAGAGATGTGCATATTTTAAGATTCTTAGTCTCAACTAGGGAATGGGTTTTACTGGTCAATTTTACAAGTTAGTAACTTTTTTATATTTTCCCTTTATTACTGTTAGTAATATATACACTACAAAATTGATTTTATTGGATTTAGAGTTAGTATAATATGTATAGGAGAATTAGGCTAATATACATGTGAATATTTACAAGTGAATTTGGTCTCCTTATTTAATGCAAATATGAGTGCTAAAATGTGAACATTAATTCTAAATGCATGAATGCGAATAATGCACAATAGATGGAAATATGCATCTAACTACTCAGGAACAAAGCTCTATTTTCGACTTTTAGAGTGATGAATCACAGATTCATCAATGGAGGGAACTGTGCTAGTGACAACAACCCACATCCCTCACGATGATGACATCTCATAAGTGATCCAGAGGGGTTCAATCTCCTTTGCTACTGTGTTCTTCCACAGGGAAGCAACTGATCTTCATCACCTCCGTTGTGGCTAAAGCAAAGATCAAAGTGGGCCGACGACCCTCCACCTTCATCAGCAAGAACCTATAGGTAAACCCTTCTCCTCCTCTCTCTTCTTCGTTCTTCTTTCTTTCATCTTCTTGTCATTCTCTACTACATCTCAAATCCCTACATCTTCATTCCCTTTCGACTTCATAATCTCAACTTGATCATCAAATTCATCACCATCTTCGAGACCCTCTGCATTCATCTTCTACCCTTCTACAACCCTTCCATCAACGTAGCTCCAATCCCTACACCATCGTCGGAGCACCACCGGCCCCATTTCTCTTCTACGATTCACACCTCGCTCGAAACACATTAGGTTTGACTTTTGAGTCATGTGTACCCTTGCAGGAACCACCTTTTGGGATGACCATCTATCAGGAGAATCGGAGCAGCCCACCAATTGTGTGTCGACAAGTGGATCAAGGACTCCATCAATTGAGAGCTCAAACTTAAGGAGCATCTCCACCATCACCTGGAAAGAAGGCTCGAGGAAGAGGACATACATTAGAATCTACAACCACCATCCAACTTTGAACAACTCTCCATCAGAGTCGCTCATTCGTGTGCAATCCTCCATCGTTTGACCTTCTGGAGCCCTTCATACCCAAGCCTCCCAATCTCGGGTGGAATCCATAACAAGATGAAGCAACCATGTCGAGCATTAGGATCTGAGACACATTATTTCCCGAACTAGCTACCCATGAGCCACCTTACGTGCGGTGGTCTTTTTGCGCACGTATCCCCCCGTACCTTCTGAAATTAACGAGAACATCCTAGCGCGGGAGAAGCACTGAAGAGCCCTCACCGACTTTTGGGAATTACAAAAAGACCCATGAAAGGTGCTTTTTAGAACATTTCTTAATTTCTTTATTAAATGCCTATGGATTATTTCATTCATATCTTAAGAATTTAGAGTCTAGATTTTGTATTCTTGATTTCATTTCAAAGCTTATTCAATTCTCTATTATCCAAGACATTGAACTATTCATGTTGATATATTATTGAGTATAAATAAAATCAAGAAAGTTGTTGTCAATTTTTTAGCCATGCCTTCTCTGAAATTAATTTTATTTCTCATTAAACTTGTGTGAAAATAAGGCATGGTTTGATAACTAATTTGAGATTCATTGATAACATGCTTTTGATCATTGGACACAGGGATTGAATTAAGGTGCACATTATTATCCTGGTCATTTTCTTGCATTTCTTATTTGTATTCGTATCATTCAATATTAAAATCCAAATATTACATTATTTGATTTTCTCTCATATTTTGCATTGCATTTATTTTCGTACATAAAAAATTATAAAAAAATTGTTCATCATATTTGCTTAAACTTCATTGCAATTTTATTTAAAATCCATAGAAATCATAAAAATCTAAAAACTCAAAAAAACCATCTCATGAAAACTTAACACCGAGTTATTTTAAAAATTGATTCTAGAACCTCATATTAACTCTCCGAGTCCGGCTTTAGACTTCCCCCAAGTAAAATGAACAATAAACCGTACGAATTAATTTCATATTTCTTGTGATTATTTTGATTACTCGCTCTTTATAACCTACTACAAACAACTTAAATTTGTATAATTAAGAGTGGTAAATGGCGTGTCTTCAAACATCCATTCATTCTCGTTAATAAATATATAACAAGTCCATGTCCATGTATAGAGATACACAGACTACTATAACAATTATATCAAAATGTCTCAATGATATCTCAATACATTGTCTCTCAAATAAATAGAAAATAAATGTGGAAGTAAATAAATTACTTATGTAAAACACACCCTCTATGGTGCAAGTGTGAGGATAGATAGTTCGGTCTCCTCAAAGCAACTAATGTCGTGTGGCTACTGCTCATCTACACATGTTGGGTTCACATGAGGGTAACGTTATGATCAATTTCTCGGTAATGAGATAAAGACTGATCACAAATGCAGGGTAAGCAATACATGTGTATTCAACTCTATCTGAAGGCATATGCATATATTGTAAAAACTGAATTACAACAAGTTATTCTAATTTACATTGTCACATGTTCACTGATTTTATTTATTTATTAATAATAATTTGAGGACTATATCTTGATATCTCCACCCCTTGGTTAGAGTCCACAGTAGTATATAATTGCACTTATTGATATTCGATCATGAATCATCTCTCTTATTAATTTAGCATATATAAGTATGCAACTCGCAGGCCTTTGCTACGTCGGAATTTGAAAGTCATCTTAAGTAAACATTCAAGGATCTTTATTCAACTAGAACAGAAAAAGATCATAACCCTACTTTCTCCAACTTCAACCCACATCCCAGAACACCACTCGCAATACTAACATTCGGAATAGAATTCGATGTGGTCACACCTAATTCTATTATGTATCCTAATATCTTGTATAAGTGTGAAATCAAGAATGCCAACTATGCCACTTGCATACTCCATCAAGCAACTCTGGATGCAACTGGTTGGTAGGTGCAACGCGCTACCAACTCGTTTGTTTGGATTGTGACTTTCATGGTATACCCAGGACCCAAGAGTGTTTTGTATAAAACATCATGCTTTGTGAGATTTACAATATGCCTATTCCCATCATTGAATAAATAACCCTTTTACAACTAAATCCTCGTCGATCAAAAATAATTTCAATGTGTCTTTTTGAATACACTTGGATCATGCGTAGAGTAAAGTGGATTGAATCAGATAACTATGGTAGTGTGATAATCAGGAGTAAAAGTACGATTAAGTCACTGTCAATCATCATCCTAAGTAACACAAAATTTTGACAGGTTACTGGTATCATTTATTATTTGTAGCGACTATTGTTGCATGAGTGAGAATTTCATAATGTATGATAGATGGAGTTAGGCACCGCAAGAGATGTATTTGCTCACTTGACCCCCTTAATGTTATAACTAGCAAATGCACCTAATGGTCCATTTATGAACTGCTTAACACAACAACAACCGTTTGTGGTTTTATAGTTGGAAAAGAATGAAAAGATATGCTAATTATCAATTACTTAACATTGTATATAATTTGGAGACTTAAGTAACGATTAAATATTGTCAACGTTATTCCTCATAGAGGAAAAATCATAAGTTGATTAGATGCTCTTGTGTAATTGATTACAGACATAAAGTTCGAATGACATGAGATAATGTTGCCCTATTTATTCCTTCGATTCCATTCAGCTTGATGAAATCACATCTTAATGTTAGACAAAATGTATACAGTTAGTCATGGATTCTATCTATGAAACCAGTTACAAATACAACTGCAATATATTCATAATCCCACGAACCTTATTGCATCATGTGGAGTGTAAGGATTATTTAACCATCAAATCATATGTATATAACAAACATATGAATGTCCCAAATATACAGAACTAATTATATCTTCAAAATATGATGCACAACATATTACTTTGCATGAAACATATTTGTTTGGTTCGCATACCCTCTGTTTATGAACAACAAAAGAAATGCATAATGGCACCATCAATATTCCAAACATGATAATTACATGACATTTATATTTCGGTTGCTGTAAACGTACGTGCGAAAGTTAACTTTCGTTTTATTCCCCTAAGCTTTGAGAAAGGATAATACAAACACTATCCAATGTTTAGATATTTATAACAAACCGAAGGGTTATGATGCACAAGGGTTATCCATGTTAGTTTATCAAATAACAAGAATACCTATGACAACTGAAATAATCACCATATGAATCCCGCAACATAAATCAAGGCATCTTAATCATATAAAAATTTAGGCACAAGGATATCTAAGGCTTTAATGATGCTAAAAATATAGGGCTCACAATCGTGTGAAAACTAACAACAAGGATGGGAAATGGACATTGTTACCTCAGAGGATGTTTCCTCGAGACCTCCTCTCGCATGTAAACAATATTTTTGATACTCCGATCTTAATGAAAATGTGCCCACGAAGGTGATCGCTAGCTCCCCTACATGATGGTGGTCTCGGATCATCGATCCGATCACCTTCTCCGGCGATGACTATTCCGACAAATGAGTGGTGCTTCGATGAGAGAAGAGATGGTGGGTGGCTAGGTTTTTAAGAGGGCAACCTACCATCTGATATTTATAGAAGAAGAGGTGAAAATTCGGATATGGTTCGAGTCCATATATGGATCTCCACCCTTTATCTTATAGCATCAGTATCTTGACCTAGGAATCTTGGAATTGAGTTCTTGGGCTCGTTAGAAAGATCTCAACAAGCTCTATGAAATGGTGCAATGATAAAACCGAAAATCGGTGGTCTTCAGTTCCACACAAAGCGGGAACTTAAGTCGTTGAACCGACCACGCAAGATCCGGATTAAATCAAGAATGAACCCACAATATAAATCAAGCAATGAGAAACAAATGTGGAGTCAAATTTATTATAACTGTACAAAATATGTGTATAGGTGCAAGTATGTGTAGAGTGTCGAACTCAGGGAGCAAGCAGGATAGATCAAGTAAAAGTGTGCACAATGTGATATGTGATCAAGTGTCTACAAGTATGCAAATTTTTGTGGGTTTTTTAGTTCTATATTTTTTATTTAATTTTAATTTTATATATTTTTTATATTGATTTTTAATTTACTGATTTTCTATTTTCTTTTTTATATTTTATATTTTTGTATTTTCTTTTTTCTTTAAATAGGATATATAAACAAAGTAAGAAAGAGAAGACGGAGTATTTATAAAATAAAGAAAAATGCTCAAAAATCAGGAAATGAAATGATTTTAATCTTTTTATAATTTTATGATGTTTTTGTGATTTTTATAGATTTTTCTGAATGTTTTTGGTATTTTTAAACGTTCAAATACTAGAAAACAGTGAACTAGATTACTGGCCGAAATTAAAATGAGGATTAAAAATATCAAACAGTATCCAAAATTCCTCAAATTAATTTTAAAATGAAGGCAATAAAATAAGGAAACTAAAAAAATGACATTGTTTTTTTTTGGATTTTTTCTAGAATTTTTAGATTTTTATGAAGTTTTTAGGGGTTGTCTAATTTTTAGGAGTTTTACTTTGAATTTTTTAGCGATTTTTGGATTGACATTAAAATATAATAAGACACACAAAATATAATTTTTTGGAATTTTTCAAAAACTTTTACTAATTTTTATGGATTTTCTAATGCAAACAATATTGAAAACACATGTTTTTGAATTTTTTTATAAATATTAAAATGCAATAAAAATGCAACACAAAAATATGGCGTGAATCTACAAGGCAACATGAGGCAATGGTAATTTTTGTGGAATTTTTTAGTGATTTAGAGATGCATGCAATAATTAGAGAAATAAAACGAAACTGCACACAGGCAAGGGGTATTTTGTAATTATATTAAAGATCAGGGACCTGCATGCAATTTTGACATAAAAATTATAACTGGAATAAAGACTTTATGCACTGAATATAAATGGCGAAAGTTACAGAGCAACTACTGCAAAATGTCCAAGACGCACGTGACAAGCACGTGTGAGGACCAAAGTGGAATACCCAAAAACGCTGGGGGCAGTTCGCAATTTTTACAAAAATATTAAAAAGGCAGATGAAAGTTTGCAGCTCTAATATTTAAATACAAAAATCGGCGGGATATAAGCTGCAAAATTCCACCTATGATGCGATCAAACGGCGGAGCGCCGTTCACTTGGACACGTGGCGTAACCAGGGCGCGCGATACCCCTTCGCAGCCTACGTCTGAGATTAGATCTCAGAGTGAGATCCAACGATGGTGGCCTGTAAAGATCTGACGGCAACTGTGCTTCACCAAGAACAAGGGCTGGATCGACGGTTGTGAAGGCCTGAGGATGAACGGGAGGAGCTCCACCCTGGGGCGAGGTTGTCCAGGCTCGATCGTCCACCTCCGCTGCTCTTATGCGACTCCAAAATGCCCCAAATCAGTCCTGCAGGGGTCCTCTATGCGCTGGAAGCCTCAGGATGCACGGGGGGTCACCGGAGCTCTCCCTCGACGTCGGGGAAGCTAGAGAGCTCCAGGCACCTCCGGCCTTCCTCAAAACAGCTCCAGCCGGCCTTGATGCTCCCAGGTCCTGCACGAGAAGAGTCAAACCGCGAGGAAAAATGCCTCATCAGTTGGCGGGGTGGATGGAAGCGGGTATGGAGATGATGAAGCTCGCCGGAGCAAGCTCCGGCAAGGTGGAGGTGGTAACGAACAGTAGGGCTGCTATCGAACGGAGGGAAGACAAATGATACTACAACTGTAGAGAATAAAAACATGCAATAAAAAAATAAAATAAAATGCGAACCTCGAGGGTATACACCCGAGATGAAACCCTCACAGCCAGGTGGCCGGAGATGGAGGTGGAAGCCAACCTCAGGCCTTCGCCGCACCTCGACAAGGAGCCGGGCTCAATCCTCTATCACAGGAGACTCACGGCTGATGCTTGGAGGTCTAAGCTTCAGCCAAAAGTGGTTCAAAAGAAGAAGGAAGTTGGTGGGGGTCTTTTGAAAGAATGGTGGAGAGGGTGCAAAAATCGAGATGAAATGCCTCGCACAGCGATCCAAAACCCAAGATTTTCCTTGGGCATGAATCACCAGTACTCGAGGAGCAAAAATGCAGAAGACCTCGTCATGAAAATGCGCAAGACGTGGCCTTCAAAATTAGGCGAAAACCAAGAAAACCCACTTCTGACAAAAGCTAGACCTCGGTTAGGGAGTTGACCGTGGACCAACCAGAAAAATTCCTGGAAAAAAGGTTTATTAATTCGGTTAAAAATAATAAATGATTTAATTAATTTTTAGTTATAAAATAAAAAAGTTTATTATTTTATAAAGTATTTTATAGTGATTTTTATTTATTTTTTAGAGGTGTAAAACAACAAGTTACCTTTTTAGGCTAGTATAGGTCTATATATCTATATATTTTAATGTTTTGTTTTTATTTTATGTATTTAATTTTATTATTTTTATTTAATATTTTATAAATTTATAAATATTTTTATATACTTAAATATATTTTTATTTTATTTTTTGAAGTGTTTTGTTATACTTAATAAAATATAAGGGATGAATTATATAGGTATGTATACAAGTATTATACCTATGTATGCTTTTTACACAAGTATTTTATTCTATGTTTTCTTTGAGTTTTTATTCTGATTTTAATGTACAAATATATTGTAAATAATATTTAAAAATTATAAAAATATAAAATTATAAAAATAATGAATAAATAATAAAACAAATATTTTAATTTGTACAAGTATACAATAGGGGTCCAAAACTCAACTTTCAACCGTAACTCCGCTAATTGTGAAACTGCCTCCATTAAAATAGCTTATTTTAAATTATATACAATTAAAGGTGATTTTGATGCGTTTCGAGTTTTTATTTGTAAGATACAGGTCTGGGAAGTTGGGATTCTGGAATCTTATTCCGATCATAACTTTTTATCTGTATGTTATTTTGTATGAAATCAATTTTGTATTTTTCTATATTTAATTATCTACAACTTTCATGTACAAAGTTTCTTTATTTGAGGTATAAAAGTGGAACAAAAAATAAGTCCCAAAATGAATAAAGAATGAATAAAATAACGGGTGTTTTTATTGTATTTTGGCCCTTATCTCCCCCTACTTTATTCCTTGTCGACCTAGTCATCGAGATGCCTAGGTCTCGGAGTTTCGGGTCATAAAATATTTATAATATTTTATTCCTTTTCTTTTCTTTTATTTATTCTATAATTTTGGCTTTAAAAACTGTATTTTATACACTATTTATATAGACATGCATGGATGCTAAGATGCTGGAATTAATGGTATTTACATGCATTTGGCATGGTTTTTGAGACCAAAATGATAGAATAAAGACGATGAAATGTGGATTCATCATCCCCTTATACTTTGCCTTTGCTAGTCCCTAGCAAACACTTATGCAATAAGTGCAGAAAGAAAAATAAAGAAAATAAAAAGAAGAAGGTGGATTAAATTTAATTATCAAACTTGTCTTTACAAAATCCAAGTTTGGAGCTTAAGTCGGACCTTTGGAATTTAGGTGTGGGAGGAACCTTAATGAGAGCCGGATTTGAAATCCAACAGCCTTCGAGAATCCCAAAACTCTGTTCAAGTCTCCTTAATAGCCAGGTCAGAAATACTTCAACTCATACGCAAACCCTTATGACTATGAATCTGACTCGTACAGTGTAAGTGACGGTGGCTCTCCCCAACCGAAATGGCAAAGATACTGGCTTCTCCAATATGACAACCCAATGATTTCCCAATCCAACAACTCATTCCTCAAGGAGCAGGGTATTCCCTTTAAGTTCAAGTGGCAACCAGCTCAAGAGGAGGGGTGAAGAGAAGAATGGACGGTAGCCAGTGTAGCTACCTATCCTAGGATGCAAGACCAGTGTAGTTAAGTCATCCTGCTGCAGGCTCACATGATTTGACTTTGAAGCTCAAGCTTGCTTATTTGATTTTACACATATGTTCACTCCGACAGGCATTTTTATTTTTGTACAGGCCTGTCCACTTTTTTGGAGTTTTTTCTTTTTGCATTTTTTTGAATACTATATACAGCAGCATTTACATAGGGAGTTTTTCCTCTTGAGCCAGTAGACTATCCTTATTTTGAAGCTTTATTGCAACCCACGATCTCCTATCCTCGAAACTCATCATCACTGGATGGGTTGGGGTGCACTTCCCTCTCTGGAGGAGGACAAATGTTTCCACCTGTGTGCGTCTCATACCGACAAATCCAACCCCCTCACCACTCCAACTGAGTTGAGCCAAGTGAAAGGTGCAGGTGTCCAAGTTAGGACATTATCAACAAGAGTCGTGCGTGTGCTCCGAAATACTCTACTTAGGCAGTCAAGAATCCATTGAACCAAGTCCCGTGATCCTCAAAGAATTAAGTCAACTAGACCTGAAGTACCTCAATCCCAGCTCCTATAAGGTTCCTGTTAATTAGGTAGATTATAAGGTCCAACCAAGCTCCAATCTTCAGATTTTACTTAGACTCCTTCAACTATCAAACTCAATCCGAAAAAATGTGAATGCTATGCAAATGCTATGCAGAAAATATTTTTGTGATGTAATTTTCAAAGATTTTGAACTTTTTATGGGTTTTTTAAAAGATGATGCATATGTATTTTTTGATTTTTCAAAGAGATTTTTCAAATGTTTTTGGATTTTAATTTTGCAAATGTTTTTGGGATTTTTGAAAATAAAAGGTTTTGGCTAAAAACTAGGTACAAATATTTACATAGGGATGCATCTTGTATTTACAAGAAGTGGGTTTTAAGAATTTACAAGGTAAGTGATCAATTTTTATAGGTATAATAATGTGTTCCTCAAACTTATTTGACAAGAGTTTTTTTCAAACAATTTTGGAAACTATAGTCCAAAATAATTTTTACAAAGAATTTTAAAAACATGTACACACATTTGAAAATCATTTTGCAAAGGTTTTCCAAACAATATATATAGATTTTTCAAATATTTTTGCAGCCATTTTTCAAACCATTTGCAAATCGTTTTTCAAAACTTTTTATTTCACACAAAGAAAATAATTTTACAATCAAAATATTTTACAAAGGTTGAAAATATGTAACAAAATGTTTTTCAAACAGTTTTCAAAAGATTTTCACAAGGATTTTCAAACTATTTTTCAAACATTTTGCAAAAAAATATTTTCACATGATTTATTAATCAGTAAATACGCAAAGAATTTGAGGAATAATCACATCTTTTTATTAAGGGTTTTAATGAAATTTATAAGTGTAATTAGCCATAGTTATTAGTAAAAGTACGAAAGTACGAGTTATGGCTAAAGTGTATATGCAGTATATACGGCCCCCTATACTTAGCATGAGCTATGTCCTCATAGATCAGAGAGAAAAGAGAAGACATAACTCGTATTGAGTATAGAAAAGTCTAAAGAATAAATGAAGAAGATATGGATGAATAAGCGAATGAGAAGTCGACCGTCCCCCCTATACTTAGGATCAAATAATCCTAAGTATAACAGACTGTACACCAAGCAGGGAGGGTCAAGGGTAGGAATGAACAGATCATACTCAGACTATCTCCCCCTATACTTAGGGTAAGATATCCCTAAGTATAGAGAAGAAGAGGAGACAATGGAGAGGATCGCAAAGAATAGAACACTCGGGGTGCCTACCCCTGACGAACCGCAAAATCGACCCTTTAAAAGTGTATAATTAACACTTGAAAATGTCGTAGCAGTCAGGCCAATTCTGGTTCATCAAAAACCATATGATTGATATATCAAATAAGAATGAGATGGTCAAGATTTATTTTACTTGGCAAGAAACCAAGGTCGAACTCAGGGACATGAGCCTTTCTTGTGATTATTCGGATTTTCATTAATTTAACTAAGTGTTGAGTTGAAGCACATATAGGTCAAAGCATGCAAGACAATGCATTAAAAAAATTAAACATGCTTTTTTTTATAAAATTTTTATCATGCAAATAAATGCAAGGAACTGCAGTGCAAATATGCCCTAAGTCAGGATAAATATGATGAGCAATTTAAACCATAAGTTAATTTCAGATTTAAATGAGATGACAAACGCAAGATGAACAAGGCACAGATTAAATAACAAGTGACACTTAGATATCAAAATAATACATCAAAATTAGTGTGTCCATCATAGAAAATGATCATGCCATTAGAAAGTTCATCAAACCAGCTTTAAAATGAAACTGAAATCAACTCGATTAGATATATGAAGCTCAAGATATGCAAGAACAAAGACAAGGGCATAACTGAAAGAAAACATGAAAGGATAACTACAAACAGGTCCCTGGAAGGGACTAGAATGCAATAAAAAAAGTTGCGAAGCCTTCCCTGTAAATAACCCACACGTGCGGGGGCATATTTGCAATTATTGAAAACCACAAGGGTTCAAATGCAAAATGTCCCAAGCGCGAGTGGTACTGCACGTGCTTCAGGACCTGTTTGCAAAATTGGAAACCTCCGTGGGCGTCTCTGCAAATAACCCAAGAAGCACGTTCCACGCACGCGCTATCCAGGTTCGGAAGCAGGCTGAAGTTCGGCAGAGGCTCGCGGGTTGCTTCGGCTAGGCTCGTACGCTGGTTCGGGTTCAATGCAGGCTCGGGCTAGGTTAGTGGGCATCCAAGTTTGGAGGCTCGGACGTTAGGCTCGGAGAGGCATTGGTGTTGACGCGTGGCTGGCTCGTATACCGTCGGATCATCGAAGATCCAACGGCATCTGTAAGGAGCGCTGATTGACGACGTGGTTGGCTCGTGACCGTTGGATGAACACCGGGGGGGTGTTTCCAACGGTCACTGCTCCTCCATCTTCCTCTGTAGCCGGCGGCGGGAACTGAGCTCCGGCGAAGGAGCTTCTGCTTCGCCGCACGCTCTCGGCCACGATGAACCTCCCCAGAGATCCCTGAGGTTTCTTTGAGATAGCTGGAGGTCCGAGGGAGGCGCAGGACCTCTTAGCGTGACCCATCAGAGCCCGTATGTCGAAGTCGGAGCTGATGAAGGAGAGCTCCGATGGTTTCCGATCATTGACGCTTCGAGGACCTGCATCGTTAGAAACACAGCCGAATCAAGGTGGAGTGTGTGCGTGAGTGGGATGTGAGCTCGACGAGTGGAGAAAGTGGGAGCTCGGAGCTCCTCCGCCGCGAGGTGGCGGAGGAGATGGGTCGAGGTGGTCTGGGGCTGTGAAGGAGGAGAAAGGTGGTCTGAAGACGTCGCGTGAAGGGGGGAAGCGTGGCGTAGCTCGGAGTGTGGTTAATGGAAGGTGAAGAAGGCCGGGGAGGCCTAATTGAATCGAAGAAATTGAATAAAAAGACAAATGAGGGGGAGAAGACTTACCGGAGATTGGCGGAGTGGGAATTTGGGCTAAACATCACGGTGGATGCACGGGTCTTCGCTGGACTCCGGCAGCTAGGCGGAGCAGCTCGAGCGGGCTTGAAGCACCGCAGCACCGCCGTGATCGGCGGTGGGTCGACACCGGAGGAGACAGTCTTCGTCGCTCGATCCTCTCTCCTCCCCCCTGTCATAGGGAGGAGGAGGAGGGCTGGGCCATTCCTCGCGTAAAGGTGGACAAGGGGACCATGGATGAGGAGGCGAGGATTTTAAAGCTATAAGACGACGGTTTGATGAATGGAGTCGTGGATTGCGAGGGGGTTGTGGGATGATTGGAGTAGGATCGTGGACACTGGAGGTGCCCGCGCGGAAGCTGGGAGATGGGAGAACATCGTGGGGTGTTTGGTTAGTGGAGGTGGTGGTCGGAGTCGGTGAGATAACAAGAAGGGGGAGAGAGTTGCGCGAGGTGGTGAACGTGGGGGAGTGGAGGTCGCGAGGTAGACGAAGAACGAGGGCCGTTGGATCTGGAGATCCAACGGCTGTCGATTAGGCGCGAAGCGACGGTTGCGATCAGATCTGAAGGCGGCATGATCGGAGGCCCAAGATTCGGCCACGTGTTGCGCTGCAGAGTGAGCGCTGGTGGACGGCTTGGATGAGAAGTTAGGGTTGATCGAGCGGCTGAGGAGAGAGGTGAAAGCAATGGCTGTGATGGAAAGGCAGGGGCGCGATCGAATGGATATAAACGCGCCACGTGGCAGGCTGAGGACGAGGCGCGAACGTGCGGCGTGGATCAGAGATGGAGGCTGATCGGATGGCCAGGAATAAGAGCGGGTGTGGAGAGCTTGGGACCGTTGGATCTCAGGAGGAGATCTGACGGCCCAGATCGTGGGCGAATAAGACAAGGATGGCAGGGCCACGTGGCACACCCAGAACGGGCCACGTGGCCCAATCAAATTATTAGGAAAGTAAAATTGAGTTTTGAGGGTTAAGATGGTCGAATTTGAGAAAACTCAAAACATGAAAGTTGTAGATCTTGGCGAGATCTACAAGTTTCATATTGACCAAAATTGGAGAAGAGATCAAATAAAAATCTGAAATATTTTTGAGGGTATTTTTAAGGTTAAAAAAGATTTTTGTTTTGCCATTTTTTTGTGGTTTTTAATTTATTAAGGACTCTGATAATTACAGGACATTAACTGGGTTTTATTGACACATGATTAAGCAAGGGGGTTAATAATGGGAAATTATGATGATGAAATCGAGTTTCATCACCCCCTATACTTAAACTATGCTCGTCCTCGAGCATCAAAGAGAATGACTAAGTTGGATTAACCCCCTTGTGCATGTGAGTACAGGATCCAAACTGTTCAAGTCGACTCAATCTTTAGATGTCCAAGATTCTCAAGTTCAACCCAGCCTTAACCAAGAGGTACCCAATTCCTCTATTTCTCCAGACTCTCTCTGATGTACATATAATCTAAAGGATATGAATTTTAGTGTTGACTGCAATTTTGAGAGTAGAGTCAAATCATCACCCAAAGTCTTGGTCCAAGAAATTCTCCTAAGGACCCAATCCTCAATACTAGGGAATAAATCCAATCTTGCATTCAGTCTACCGTCTCTTTAGTTGTCAGACTTAGAAAATGTAGATGGCAGGCCAGTAATGGAGGGTATGGGTTTGTGTCATTTCTTCTCTCCCTCTCATTGGAACAAGGATTCTCTCTAGTGCCTTTTACGCAACACTTTTTTTTGGTGTTGATCAGTGCGTCCGTCAAGAGAAGTTGGAGCCGTCTGCACTTGTTTTCCTGGGAATACACTGGGGTGTGTCTTTTTTTAGTACCTATCGTACCTTCTACACCCAGACTTGTAGCATTTACAATGCATAGCCCTTTTTTGGTGCAAGCCCGACTCCTGATCCTAATAGCGGTGGTCCAAGTGGACACTTTGAAATGTTTGGGAGCGCTCGCCTTTGGTGGAAGCTCTTTAATATTTGACTTTGTGGAATGAGAGCTTTTCTTTGAATTTCATTGACTTGTATAATTTGTGGCTAGCTCCACTGCTTTTACCAAGAGTTGGTGCACACTGATCAACAAATTTTTTTATTTATTTCACACCCTGGCACTTAGGTCAATGTCAAGAGATTAGTATAAGAACCAAGTTCTCATACTGGCTAAGATTGCTGACACTCAGGTTTCATGAAGCCTTCAAAGATTTTATCCCATCCTCGAGCATCATTAGATCAAATCCAGACTCGAATCCCTCATCCCAATTCCTCAGGTGAAAAGTCAACTCATCTCATCAAAACCGCAGTCGTGCATGTGATGTGCTGATCATATTCTTTATGTATGATACTAAGCATGGAATATAGCATGCAAATCTAGAGACCTAGGGAAATGTGGATGATTAAGTCTAAGACCTCTGATGGCTAAGGCTGGTTAACCGAAAATCTCAAAGACCTCATAAAACTAAGTTTCCTTGAACATTTCAGATCCTGGGTAAAAGTAGAGGATTAATCCAACTCCTTCATTCAAAACAAGACTTTTTTTGAATTTTGAATTTTGCTCATTTTTATGGATTTTTAACTTAAAGTTAAAACACAGGTTAGACTCAACTTTCCTTGAAAAGAGAGAAAATTTTCAGAACCATGTCACACAAATAAAAATTTTAAAAACATTTTTTCAAAAGATTTTTCAAAACAAGAAAATCTCATTTTTTAAAAATCATTTCAAAAAATATTTTTATCAAAATAGTGTAACATAGTATAGAAAAGCCGTGAAATCATTTGAGTTCTCTTAGTCCAAAGAATTTTACTTTAGCCAAAAAGTTTTAAATTTTTCAAAATTTTCAGATTATAGCTAAAGTAAGTAAATTGTATATACGGTATACCCCCCTATCCTTAAACTTTGCTATGTCCTCATAGCACTAGATGATACAAGTCCATAGGTCCATTTAAGTACAGAGAAATATACGGGAGCTAAGAGGGGCTCCCCCATACTTAGATTAGAAATAACCTAAGTATAAAGGTAAGGAAAGATGAGTAGAGGAATCACAGGGACTCGGGTTCCCCCTATACTTAGGCTGAGATTAGCCTAAGTATAAAGATGGAAATTGATGTTGGGAGGGACCCAAGGTGAATGAAGAAGAGGAATGGATTTACAAGTGAGCGGTTTGAATCTGCGGAGACGAATGGAGTGAGTAAGGCTTTGGGGTGTGTATCAAAGCAAGCATGGCTCAATCAAGCAAGCAAGACCCTTAAATTCACCAACTCACACATGAAACCAACCGAAGTTGGTTTATTATCTTGTCGGTTTTATTGGTGATAAAACTTTTGATTTTACGCAGAGAAAAATGTGAATTTAAAAATCCATGCGTATGCGAGGATGTTGCTCTCCCAAAACCGAAATTTTACTCCATTTTTGGTTGACTTGCAATTAACGGTCCCAATTTTATTTAAGGTTATCACTGAATTAAGGTTAGCACATAAATCAAGAAATCATCGTCTACCGTTCATTCCCATTTTCCATTTATCCTAGGTAATCAAGCTAGGAATAGAAAGCCGAGAAAAACATGTATTCGATAAAACCGCGATCTAGGCTAAGCGAGAAATCATGCAGTGATTTGACGAGAAATCTGTGAAAAACTTGGGCCATTTTGAAAACCGAAATCAATATGCATGCAAGTCGATAAAAGCCGCACCTAATCATGCATCTACTAGCGGGGAATGATATCCATTAAATTTGGCTAAGTGAGGCGAGATTATGTGTGTCTATATGTTAGTGTGTCCTACCTACGAGCAAGCACGTAAAAAAATGAAAAATGAAGATATGATCAAAGAGCCGTGTGCCTGGTCCTAGGTCGACACTCAAGTGGGGGTGATCCCCACACAACCACGATCGTTCGATTACATTCGCGAGTCTTCAATCGAAGACCGCTGTAAAGGACGAATTATTACATGCAAAAAATAAAATGCAAGACACACATTTTTTCCTTTCTTCCTTATTTGCTCCACTTATGTTTTGCGGCTCCTCGCAGCAGGAAGCGTCCTGCTCCTCGCCTCCTTGAACCATCAAGGGCCCTGCCACAAAAACAATAGTTAGAGATCCATAGAGCAAAAAAATTTTACGATGCAAAATATGTGAACATTTGACCTATAAAAAGGAACACTAAATTAAACAAACAAAAATCAAAAAAGTATAAGAAATGAGCCGTGTCCCCGGCAACGGCGCCATTTGACAAACCGCAAAATCGACCCTTTAAAAGTATATAATTAACACTTGAAAATGTCGTAGCAGTCGGGCCAATTCGGGTTCATCAAAAGACCATCTGATTGATATATCAAATAAGAATGAGATGGTCGAGATTTATTTTACTTGGCAAGAAACCAAGGTCGAACTCAGGGACACGAGCCTCTCTTGTGATTATTCGGATTTTCATTAATTTAAGTAAGTGTTGAGTTGAAGCACATATAGGTCAAAGCATGCATGACAATGCATTAAAAAAATTAAACATGCATTTTTTTATAAAATTTTTATCATGCAAATAAATGCAAGGAACTGCAGTGCAAATATGCCCTAAGTCAGGATAAATATGACGAGCAATTTAAACCATAAGTTAATTTTAGATTTAAATGAGATGACAAATGCAAGATGAACAAGGCACAAATTAAATAACAAGTGACACTTAGCTATCAAAATAATACATCAAAATTAGTGTGTCCATCATAGAAAATGATCATGCCATTAGAAAGTTCATCAAACCAGCTTTAAAATGAAATTGAAATCAACTCGATTAGACATATGAAGCTCAAGATATGCAAGAACAAAGACAAGGGCATAACTGAAAGAAAACACGAAAGGATAACTACAAACAGGTCCCTGGGAGGGACTAGAATGCAATAAAAATAAGTTGCGAAGCCTTCCCTGTAAATAACCCACACGCGCGGGGGCATATTTGCGATTATTGAAAACCGCAAGGGTTCAAATACAAAATGTCCCAGGCGCGAGTGGTACTGCACGTGCTTCAGGACTTGTTTGCAAAATTGGAAACCTCCGTGGGCGTCTCTGCAAATAACCCAGGAAGCACGTGCCACGCACGCGCTATCCAGGTTCGGAAGCGGGCTGAGGTTCGGTAGAGGCTCGCGGGTTGCTTTGGCTAGGCTCTTACGCTGGTTCGGGTTCAATGCAGGCTCGGGCTAGGTTAGTGGGCATCCAAGCCTGGAGGCTCAAACGTTAAGCTCGGAGAGGCATTGGTGTTGATGCGTGGCTGGCTCGTATACCGTCAGATCATCGATGATCCAACGGCATCTGGAAGGAGCGCTGATTGACGACGTGGTTGGCTCGTGACCGTTGCATGAACATCGGGGGGTGTATCCAACGGTCACTGCTCCTCCATCTTCCTCTGTAGCCGGCGGCGGGAACTGAGCTCCAGCGAAGGAGCTTCAGCTCCGCCGCACGCTCTCGGCCACGGCGAACCTCCCCAGAGATCCCTGAGGTTTCTTTGAGATAGCTGGAGGTCCGAGGGAGGCGCAGGACCTCTTGGCGTGACCCATCGGAGCCCGTATGTCGAAGTCGGAGCTGATGAAGGAGAGCTCCGATGGTCTTCCGATCATTGACGCTCCGAGGACCTGCATCGTTAGAAACACAGCCGAATCAAGGTGGAGTGTGTGCGTGAGTGGGATGTGAGCTCGACGAGGGGAGAAAGTGGGAGCTCGGAGCTCCTCCGCCGCGAGGTGGCAGAGGAGATGGGTTGAGGTGGTCTGGGGCTGCGAAGGAGGAGAAAGGTGGCCTGAAGACGTTGTGTGAAGGGGGGAAGCGTGGCGTAGCTCGGAGGGTGGTTAATGGAAGGTGAAGACGGCCGGGGAGGCCTAATTGAATCGAAGAAATTGAATAAAAAATCAAATGAGGGGGGAGAAGACTTACCGGAGATCGGCGGAGTGGGAGCTTGGGCTGAACATCACGGTGGATGCCCGGGTCTTCGCTGGACTCCGGCAGCTAGGCGGAGTAGCTCGAGCGGGCTTGAAGCGTCGCAGCACCGCCGTGATCGGCGGTGGGCTGACACCGGAGGAGACAGTCGTCGTCGCTCGATCCTCTCTCCTCCCCCTGTCACAGGGAGGAGGAGGAGGGCTGGGCCATCCCTCGCGTAAAGGTGGACAAGGGACAGTGGATGAGGAGGCGAGGATTTTAATGCTCGAAGACGACGATTTGATGAATGGAGTCGTGGATTGCGAGGGGGCTGTGGGATGATTGGAGTAGGATCTTGGACACCGGAGGTGCCCGCGCGGAAGCTGGGAGATGGGAGAACATCGTGGGATGTTTGGTTAGTGGAGGTGGTGATCGGAGTCGGTGAGATAATAGGAAGGGGGAGAGAATTGCGCGAGGTGGTGAACGTGGGGGAGTGGAGGTCGCGAGGTAGACGAAGAACGAGGGCCGTTGGATCTGGAGATCCAACGGTTGTCGATTAGGCGCGAAGCGACGGTTGCGATCAGATTTAAAGGCAGCACGATCGGAGGCCCAAGATTCGGCCACGTGTTGCGCTGCGGAGTGAGCGTTGGTGGACGGCTTGGATGAGAAGTTAGGGTTGATCGAGCGGCTGAGGAGAGAGGCAGAAGCAACGGCTGTGATGGAAAGGCAGGACGCGATCGAATGGATATAAACGCGCCACGTGGCAGGCTGAGGACGAGGCGTGAACGTGCGGCGTGGATCAGAGATGGAGGCTGATCAGATGGCCAGGAATAAGAGCGGGTGTAAAGAGCTTGGGACCGTTGGATCTCAGGAGGAGATCTGACGGCCCAGATCGCGGGCGAATAAGACAAGGATGGCGGGGCCACGTGGCACACCCAGAACGGGCCACGTGGCCCAATCAAATTATTAGGAAAGTAAAGTTGAGTTTTGAGGGTTAAGATGGTCGAATTTGAGAAAACTCAAAACATGAAAGTTGTAGATCTTGGCGAGTTGACCAAAATTGGAGAAGAGATCAGATAAAGACCCGAAATATTTTTGAGGGTATTTTTAAGGTTAAAAATACCACAGATTTTTGTTTTGCCATTTTTTGTGGTTTTTAATTTATTAAGGACTCTGATAATTACAGGACATTAACTGGGTTTTATTGACACATGATTAAGCAAGGGTTTTAATAATGGGAAATTATGATGATGAAATCGAGTTTCATCACCCCCCTATACTTAGGACAAAATACGTTCTAAGTATAGAAAACTGTCTACAAGGGACGACACCTTTTTTATAGATAAAGAAGATGGAAGAGGAAAAGAAGAAAATTAGAAAAGAAGAAAAGATATCTGAAGATGGAAGAAGAGATCAGAGGATATACACATCACTCGCCCTATACTTAGGGTAAAAGAAGCCCTAAGTATAGACAACAACATGAGTAGTGAAACGGAACGACGACTGAACACTCGGCTCGTCCACCCCCCTATACTTAGGACAAAGTACGTCCTAAGCAAGGTACACACGAGAATGGGTAGACGAGCAATACGGGAGAGAGACGGAGATGAACAAAAGTGAATATACAACAGAGATGGATGTACACATGATCAAGAAGGTAGAAAGCAGACCTTCTTGCGAGATCGCTGAGGGATAGATATAGTGTGGTGCAAGTCGACATCGGGGTCCACAGTGGACGGAAGCCGATCAGGGCCGACAGGGTGAAGGCCCTCAGTGGAATCAAATCTAAAGGGCACGAACTGGTTAATGTAAGTAGTATGGCTAGGTTCGCCCTTGGTGGTCCTATGGTGTGAAGGCGCAGACGGGCGAGTGGAAGAAGTATGGTCAGGTCTGTCCTTGGAAGTCTCGCTGATGTCAAAGTGGAATGGGACAAACTCATCATCATCGGAAGAAGTGTAATCGGAGTCGTCCTGCGAGGGATCGTCCAGGTCAAAACCAAAAGGAACGAAATCATCAGTGGAAGAAGTCAAACTCTGTTCATCCTCAATAATCTCACTCGGATCATCTTTTTCATCAAAAGGTCCGAATTTCTAAAAATAATGGTTAGCATCATAACCGACCTCAATCATCATTACTTTAAAGTGACCAGGAACAGACATATCAGTGGAAGTAGTCATACCAGGTCCGTCCTATCTAGTCTTGGTATCTGCCCTCCGCTCTATAGTATCAATCACATAAATCCCTTGGATTTCATCAACACATTCCCACACACCAGAAGGAGGAACTTCGAGGTCCATGCTTTCCGAGTCTTCCTCCTTTTGGAGGATTCCTCGGGTCTCATCAACGGTCAATAAACAAACTTCTCTAATACATCAGATAGGTCATAGGCCTTGGGGTCAGCCAAGATCGGTGAAGGTGCATCAAGTGTAGGTCTTTGGTCAACTATGGGTGTGGTGATCAACACTTCGCTCTCATCAATAGGACGGAAGCGAATCTCTCCTGATCCATAATCAATAACGACCCTCGCAGAGGTGAGGAATGGTCGTCCCAGGATGATTGGAGAGGGCTCCCCTGTGGAGATCTCCATGGGCAATACAACAAAATCAACATTGTAGCTCGTGCCCTGAATCGATACGACGACATTTTCAAGGATACCCTTTGGCCTCTTGATAGATCCATCAGCAAACTGAACAATCATCCTGTTTTTCTTTCTAGGCCCTAAGTGAAGAGACTGTACCAATGAGAAGGGCAATATCCTAATAGACGCACCGCCGTCCAGGAGAGTGTGATCACAAGTATGGTCAGAGATGGTGCTGGTGATGAATGGTGTAGCAGTGTTCCTCTTCCGAGGAATGGGACGGTGTGTGATGGCATGGGCAGTGGCCATGGTCAAGATATGACGCTCAGATCTGTTCCTCCGCTTTCTCTTCTTGGGAAGAGGAGCAGAAAAATCAGTCATGGCTTGCTGAAGTGGGGAACGGATAATCTCATGAATAGTAGCCACCACTTCGGGTTCAGTCAACATTTTTTGAATTTTTGCACCTCCTCCATACAAGGGAGGAAGTCGGAATCATCATCTACACGAGGCATACCAAGAGAAGTATGTACAGCGGCATCCTCGGGCTCAAAGGTGGGACAAGATGTGAATGGATGTGTGAGTGAATGATCTGGCAAATGGACCTTCTCCTTACAATCTGAATCAACCAAGTGTCTCCCAAACTCTTTTGTGTTTTCAAATTTTTCTCATTTTTTGTATTTTTGGTGATTGCAAGCTCCCATGATCACCCACAATGAAGTCCGTAATCTTGATGAATGGATCATTAATCTAATTTTTCCTCAAGATAGAAAGATCATCATTCATCGAATTAATGTGCCCTATCATCCGGTTCAAGACAACACTCATGGAGATCGCAGGAGGTGACTCCAACAAGTCAGACTCGGGTGGATGTGAAGATGGAGGTGGATAATATAAAGGTGGAGGTGGGTAGAAGTCTGAGTCCTGATACTGCAGTTGAGGCGGATATGTACAAAAGTCAGGAGCAAAGTCCTCCTGGAAAAAAGGAGGTGGACCAATTGGAGTGACCGAAGGATCCGCAAAGTCCGGATAAAATACGCTCCAGGGGTCCATCTTGAAACAAAAGGAGATAATGATCGGGAGAACACGATGGTCAAGTCGAGAGAAGTGAGCAAAAGGTGCAAATGCGCAGAAGCGATCTAGGATACACACAAGCAAACACAAGCGAAACTCACACAAATCAAACCCTCAATTCACCTACTCAACTCGGTAGAGACCGTGAAATGCGGTCTTTTTATCTTGTCTGTTTTAGAGTTAGGTGAGAAGTTAAAAGTTGCACAAACACTTAGGGGGCTGAATGAGGTTTGGGCACTATCCTTAGTGTGTGTGCGAGCAAGTAAAAGCAAAGACAATGAGGGGATTACTCACCCCAATACAAGATTTTCCTTTTTGGTCGATTTTAGGGTCAAGTAATATTAGCAGTCCCAATTTTATTGGTTATAACTTTTTTTGAATCTTTAGTGAGACATGCACGAGCCTAACGAGGAGTCAATTTTACTTAGCACCTAGGTGGTCAAAATCAGAGGGAGAGTCGGAAAAGCAATGCAGGCAGCAAATCAATGATGTATGCTAAAGAGAAATGCTCACCTTGCCTCCAGCACTCTACATGCAAAGATGCTCAGCAGAATCGTAACCTGTCTATATGCAAATGCAAGCCGATGAAATCGCCCTAAGTTTCAGAAATTGCTATTATCGTGAAGAACCGATGCTAATGACTCAGAATGGAACCGAAGTGTCCGGTCTTGGAGCCTCCTCGGTGCCCACCAAGGTGGGTCCTGCACGCGCTGTATGGAGGACTCTCGCGGCGTGGTGGTTTCGAGACTAAGTGAGAAGCATTTTAAAATGTAACTAAGTCCAAACGAATCTATAGGCACATGCAAATGTATTAGGTGTTTGGCCTTAATCTATCGCAAGCAATCCTAAAGCTAAGGGCTCAATCACACAAAATAAGGAAAACAAAACCGAGAAAATAAAGGGAAAAAATTCGATGAAAACCGATAAAAGCCGCGGTGAGCCCCCCAGTGTACAAACACTTAAAAAGTGGGTCCGAATGTCCAAGAGTTCAAGTACCTGTATTATTACAATAAATAGTGGTCTCTCTCTCACACACAAAAAAGTACACAAATAAATACAACAAAATGAAGAGAGCTCGGTCTTCAAAAATCCTCTACGTCTCCTTCAGGGATGGGCAATCTAGAGCCGGCTTCACGTGGGTGCACAGGCACCTAGGGTGGAGCGCCTCCCTCGATCAGCGGTTCCTCGCACAAAGTCAACAAAAGAGAAGGTTAGACATCTCAACAGATATATCAACTAACAAGCAAACAAATAAAACCGCAAGAATAGACAAACAATCACAAGCACAAGCAAAAATCCGAATACGCGCTGTTGTTCCCCGGCAACGGCGCCATTTGATAACACGGGTTTGGCAAGGGTCTGAATATCTCACACAAGACGGAGACAAGAGTCGTTGTAGCGACCATTCACTAAACCCGTATTAGTCAACAATGAACCCACAATATAAATCAAGCAATGATAAACAAATGTGGAGTCAAATTTATTATAACTCTACAAAATATGTGTATAGGTGCAAGTATGTGTAGAGTGTTGAACTCAGGGAGCAAGCAGGATAGATCAAGTAAAAACGTGCAAAATGTGATATGTGATCAAGTGTCTGCAAGTATGCAAATTTTTGTGGGTTTTTAATTTTATATTTTTTATTTAATTTTGATTTTTAATTTACTGATTTTCTATTTTCTTTTTATATTTTATATTTTTGTATTTTCTTTTTTCCTAAATAGGATATATACAGAATATAGGGAAAGAGAAGATGGAGTATTTATAAAAAAAGGAAAAATTCCCAAAAATCAAGAAATGAAATGTTTTAGTCTTTTTATAATTTTATGATGTTTCTGTGATTTTTATAGATTTTTCTAAATGTTTTTGGTATTTTTAAAAGTCCAAATACTAGAAAACAGTGAACTAGATTACCGACCGAAATTAAAATGAGGATTAAAAATATCAAACAGTATCGAAAATTCCTCAAATTTATTTTAAAATGGAGGCAATAAAGTAAGGAAACTACAGAAATTGAGATTGTATTTTTAGGATTTTTCTAGATTTTTTAGATTTTTAGGAAGATTTTTGGAGTTTTCTAATTATTAGGAGTTTTGACTTTGAATTTTTTAGTGATTTTTGGATTGGTACTAAAATATGCTAAGACACGCAAAATATATTTTTTTTGGAATTTTTCAAAAACTTTTATTAATTTTTATGGATTTTCTAATGCAAACAATACTGAAAATGCATATTTTTGAATTTTTATTAATATGAAAATGCAATAAATATGCAAAATAAAAATTATAGCATTAAACTACTATGAAACAGAAGCCTATGGTTATTTTTTTGGTAATTTTTCGAGTTAAAATGATGCATGGAATAAATGCAAACAACCAAGCAAAAATACAACACTAGCAAGGGCACAAATGTAAATAAACAAACATCCAAGGGGCACAGTGCAATTTTCACACAAAATATATAACTAATAAATAGATTTCCAGGACCAAATCCAAATAGCCAAAGTCGCTAGGGTACAAGAACAATTTTTATAACCCCATGCGTGACTGGCACGCGCCTGAGAAGGACCTAAACGCAATATACAAAAATCCCAGGGGCTTACACGCAATATACCCAAAAATATTACACATAATATAAAAGTTCCTGGATTAAATTGAAATAAATAAACCCACAGGGGGTCCTGTGCAAAATACCCAGCCCCCTCACGCGCACGGGCACGTGAGGTGACATGGATAGGACCTAAGTGCAAATATTTAAAGTTCGGGGTTCTGTATGCAAATAGTTCAAAAATATCTAAACAACAGACAAAAGTTTATGAACTAAAATACAAAAATTGCACGGGGCTAAAATACAAAATACCCCTTATGTGCGCGATCCAGCGGCCGGAGGCGATTCACTTGAACACGTGGCGGGCGCAGGACGGTCGATGACGCTTCGTAGCCGATGTCCGGGATTAGATCTCAGATTGAGATCCAACGGTGGAGAGTGCTGACGATCCGACGGTGGTTGTACGAAATGGAGGTGCGGCCTAATCCAACGGCGGAGAGCCCTCGACGAAGAACAGGGAAGCAACGTCGGCGAGGCGAGCTTCCCCGTTCCAGATCTCGGTGTTCCGACATCCTTCGAGCTTCATAAATGGTCGGGGATCCTCCAGGGGGTCTCCTCTTGCTCCCGGTGGCTCCAAAAGACTCCAGCGGTGGCCGGAGCTCGCAGGGGAAGGCGACGGAGCTGGAGGGCTCGATGGACTTCCTGCGAGGCTCAAAACGAGCTCCAGGTGGTCTTCAAGTGCTTCTGGACCTGTAAAAAGCATGAAGGGGTCGAGGGCAAAGTGCCTCAACCCCGTAAGGGTGGAATCGATTCGTGGAGTGGGCGGAATGACAGGTGGCCGGAGGCACACTCCGGCGAAGGGATGATTTGGGCGATTTAACGGATAAAATGGGAAATTACTTTGGGGGTTTTACTCCTAAAGATATGGCGAAGAAGATACAAGGAAAATAAAGGGGATAAAATGCTGCCTCGATGGCCGGAGCCAGAGGGAGAGGGTACCTCAACGTCGGCGAAAGGCGGAGGTGGTGGAGCCACCTCAGTGCTCGCTCGACCCGCCTGAAGGTCTCCAAGGGAAGCTGTCACCTTCCTCGGTTGATTGGGCACGAAGAGGGGAGCGGAGCTCGTGGAAGAGGGGTTCAAAATTCAAATGGAGGTCGGGGGGTTGCATATGTAGGGTTGACGGTCGGATGGGAAGAAAGAGGGAGATCGCCTCAATCGTCAACCCTCGGCCCAAGGAGAGCCTATGGCATGAAAGGTGGATAATCGAGGAACAAAAGTCCTTTAGGTTGCAACACGAAAGAATGCAAGCTTTGACCTCGAAAAAATCGAGAAAACGGGGTCTAAATGAGGTCTGACACAATGACAGAGGGGGGAACGACTAGTTGACCCGCCGATCAACGAGGGCTGGCGCCTGGTTGGTCCACGTGGACCAACCAGGAAAAATCCTCGAGAAATGTTTTGGAAATTCGATTAAAAATAGAAAAGATTTTATTAATTTTAGGTTATAAAATGAAAAATATTTGTTATTTTCTAAGGTATTTTAATCTGATGTTTAATTATTTTTATGAGGTATTCTTTTACAAGTTACCTTTTATAGGGTATATAGGTATGCACATCTATATATTTTCATATTTTATTTTTATTTCGTGTATTTAGATTATTTATTTTTGTCTATTATCTTATAAATTTATAAAGTATTTTTATACACTTAAATATATTTTTATTTTATTTTTCTGAAGTGTTTTGCACACTTAATAAAATATAAGAATTAATTCTGTAAGTATGTGCATAGGCATTATACCTAGGTATGTGATATACAAGTATTTACTTTTGTATTTTATTTATGTTTTTATTCCAGTTTTAATATACATATAGATTATAAATATTATTTACAAAATTATAAAAGTATAAAGTTATAAAAATAATGAATAAATAATAAAATGAATATTTTAATCTGTACAAGTATACTAGTGGGGTCCAAAATTCAACTTCCAAACCGTAACTCCGAAAAATATGAAACCACCTTCATTAAATAGCTTATTTTGAATTATATACAATTAAAGTGAATTTGCTGCATTTCGAGCTTTTATTTGTGAGATACGGGTCTGGGAAGTTGGGATTTTGGAATTTTATTCAGATCATAACTTTTTATCTGTACATTATTTTTGAGTGAACTCAATTTTGTATTTTTATTTATTTAATTATCTACAAATTTTATGTACAAAGTTTATTTATTTGAGGCCTAAAAAGTGGAACCAAAAATGGGTCCCAAAATGAACAAAGAATGAATAAAATCTTTATTGTACCTGACCCTTATCTCCCCCTACTTTGTTCCTGGTCGACCTATTCATCAAGATGTCTAGGTCTCGAGGTTTCGGGTCATAAGATATTTGAAATATTTTATTCGTTTTTTTTCTTTTATTTATTCTATAATTTTGACTTTAAATACAATATTTTATACACTATTTACATGCACATGCATGAATTCTAAGATGCGGGAATTAAGGGTATTTACACACATTTGCTAGAGTTTTTTAGGCCAAAATGATAGAATAAAGATGATGAAATGTGGATTCATCATGCAATCTTTTATATTTTTTTCGATGTTAAAAATACTATAGAATTTAGAACGAAAATACGAGGTTTTCACACGAGGTGATGGAGTTTCATTAGAGGTGGAGAAATGGAACTCCGATGAGGACTCTCAAGCTCCACCTCGGACCTAGGACTCCGCTGATGGTCCTAGGAGCTCGAGGAGGCCTAGGCAAAGATTAGGATGGCATCTTGAAGCCATTTCGAAGGATGGAGTGGTGCGGGTTACTGGTTGGTCAGAGATGAAGAGGGTGATCAGAAGGGTGTCGCCCCACCCGATCAATGAGGTGAAAATGATACCTACAGGGTTAGCGAAACAAACGGGTGCAAAATGGATGAATGTGTGACCCTAATTTAGGTAATCAGAGAGGAGGGTCAGTGGTTCTAGGTCTATGCAAGACTTGGAGGTGGATGGGGATCTGGAGAAGGGAACGATGGTCGACGAAGGCGGCATGAGGATCATGGAGGTGCAACAGTTCTCACATGATGATCGAGAGAACCCTATGTGATCTGAGTGGTGTAAACAAAATTGGAGAAATCAAAAGTGGGTGAAGATCGAGAGACAAGTTGAGAAGAAGAAGGGATTAGATGCACATGTGGAGGTGTGGGATGTACATGGGGAGGCTCAGGTCTTCGCTCGAAGCATGCGACAGAAGGTGCTGAGCTCAATCAGCTACTGGAAGCGGAGCTGTGATGGCGGGAGACACCACCGGGGCGCACCGATGGGCCTAGGGTCTTCGCTCGACCTAAGGGGCTCCTCGACTGTCACTAGAGAAGAGAAGGGGACTCCCTTACTTAACCTCGCATTGATGTTGGATAAACCGACGAAGGCTCTGGAGGAGGTGTTTTTATGGAAAGGGAGCTTGCGAGAGGCGAACAACTCAGGTGTAGTGTAGTGCCTGTGCGCGCGGGATTTTATGGGTGGTTGTTTAACAAGGGAGAGGGTCATGAGGGCTACCGATTGGTCTAAGGCTGATCTGGATAGGATGAGCGGGTTGCTGATTACAAATGGGAGAAGTTGTGATCATCGGGCGATGCATTGGCGGAGAAGAGAACAATTGGAAGTAAAAGACGAGGCGACAATTGTTGAATCGGTTCACAGTAGATGGCTTGGATCAAGCCACATAGGAGAAGCGGTGAGGGGGTTTAGGCACCTTTGGATCGATTGATCCATCGACTCCAGACGAGGCTTGGATGAAGTGACAGATACCGTTGGATAAATTGATCCAATTGCTCCATGTGAATGAAGCTCAGGGAAGAGGGGTCGACCACATGTCTCAATAAAAAATTACCAAATATAAAAATAAAGGAAATTTAAAAAGAAATAAAAGGAAGAATCAAATAAAAAGTATTCAACATAAAAAGTTGTTCATCTCAACGAGATCTACAACTTTCATAAATGACAAACATGTAAAAGACCTCATTTGTATATACTTATCTTTATAGTTTGATTTGCAATGTGTCATTGAATACCATTGTCGTAGTTTTTATATTTTTTTTGCATTTTTATTAATGTACAATACATACAAGTAAGAATAAAGTTTATTTAATGTGAAATATTCAACCCTAATTATGTACAATATATCAATTGCTTATTCATGAGATCAAATGGATTTATTAAGTGAATTATTTTGAGAATTGGGCTAAGATCAAGGAATAAGATAGATGGATCATGGATTCATCGATATGATAGTAATGTTACATTGAGTTCTTCCTTCACGTCTCTCATAGTTTTCGGTATATCAAAGTATTCTTCCTTAATCCTCTTCGTTTGTTGGTTATGCTTGCACGGCAATCAATGGGTGTCGACTGCTATCGTCAACATTACATTGATAATTACTTATACTTTATAAGTTTTTCTCACCATCATGTTAGTTATTCCAATGTATATCGAAAATCACATGTGATTTTATGACTTTTGACTTAAGATAATGATGATCATCATAATACTCGAAGTAATTTTATCATAATAGGTTATTTATTGTTATACTCGCTATTTTAAATAATAAGTCTACTTCATATTAATTTTTATAGGTGCTAGATCTTATCTTGCTTCAATGTACAATGGTAAATAACCACAAATCTAGTAGGAAAGAGCATGCATTTAAAAGTTTTATTGTAGTTCCCCATCTTATCTTTATTTCCACTTCGCATTAAAATTCTATAGGTGCTAGATCTTATCTTGCTTCAACGTACAATGGTAAATAGCCACAAATCTAGTAGGAAAGAGCATATATTTAAAAGTTTTATTGTAGTTCCCCATCTTACCTTTATTTCCATGTTCCCACATTCCATACCACACATTGTCTCTTCTTCTTTCCATTCTTTATCAAAGATCCATCGATTATAAAGTAGACGACGATGCCCTCTCTTTTTTCACATGAATATGATAATTGAGTTACGTTGAATTCCTCCTTCACGTCCGCTGTGACTTAGGATATATCAAAGTACCCTCACCCCCTTCTTGTTTTAATTCTTGATTATCCTTGCATGACAATCCATGATGATTGACTATCATTGTTAAGATGATATTAATCATCATCGGAATAATTTACAAGTTCTTTTCACCATCATGTTCGTTATTCCTATGCATACTGAAAATCATGTGTGAGTCATAACTTTTGTTTTAAGATAACGATGATTATCATGATGTATGAAGCAATTCATCATGTTAAATTATATGTTGTTATTATCGTTGTTTCAAATAATGAGATCATTGTATTCATTTTCTATATGAACTTGTCTTATCTTGCTTCAACTTACATAGTAAATATTGTGTGTTCAACTTTTTCCAATAATATTTTATTCCTTTAATAAGATATAATTATATTTTATTTATATATTTTTCATTGCAGGAAAAACAGTAAGTTTAGATGGCAAAAAACATACAATAAATGTAAAAGTTAACTATTTTTACATTATATATCATATGTTGGGTATCTCCCTTCATTATATAGTTTTCAATTTATTACTCTGTTGTAAAAAATGAAATTACTAAAATACATCCTTTAAATTTATAATTCCTTTTATAAATAATTTATATAAGAATTAATGTTTTAGATTTAACATAAAATGGACTGAATTTCAATATTTGAAACTCAAAATGAATCGAATCTTAATTCAAGTTAGCAAATTAGTTTAAAATTCAGTTCGAATTTAGATTCAAAAATTTTAAAATAAAACAAATCTGAATCCAAGTAGTTTCGAAGGTATTCGATTCAATTTGCTGTCCACCACCAACCAACTGAACATGCGTGCGAAACAAATCTCTTAGGACCCGTTTGTTTGATTGGAAAGGAATTGCAATGGAACAGAATCAAGACAAGAATGGAATTAACAATAGAATGGAAAGGAAAAAGTTTTTCCATTCCATTGTTTGGATCATATTAGGAATTGAAAATTTTATTATAAGACATGTTCCTTTCTTATATTTGGCAAAGGAAAAGAATAGAAAGAAAATAACATTCTTTTTCGTTAAGTAGAAAAAATATTTGTTATTCTCATACTTATTTTTTCATATAATCGATATATTTCATATAAAGAATCAACGATCAAATTTAAATGGAAAGTAATTTGATTTTTCCATATAACTGATATATTTGATATATCCATATCTGTATCCGTTACAATATTTATTACCATATCTATATCCATATTCTAAAGAAACTAAAAATGTTATGGGTATCTGTATTTGGAAAAAAAATAAAAACACATATCCATTTCTGTATACGTATTCACTAAAATATAACTCGTGTCCATATCCTAAAAAAATTAAATATGGTACTTGTATCAATATTTATAACTGCAAAAAAAAACTTATTTCCATGTCTATATCCGCTTCCGTAAAAAAACATCATCCATGTCCATATATGTATCCGTAGAAAAATTAAAATCCATATCCATATCCGTATATATATATATATATCTGCTAAAATATAATCATTATCCATATCTTAGAAAAAAATTGAACATTGCATCTGTTTCCATATCTATATTAGAAAAAATCATATATCCCTGTCCATATCCATATCTGGAAAAAATAAAAAAACACATATCCGTGTTTGTATCCATATCCATAAATTAATCATATCTGATATATTTTTTAATAGATATATTTAATTTATATGTATTCGTATTCGTTGGAATATCTTGTAACCATATTTGTATCCATATCCAAAAAATAAACTGTATCTATACATGTATCTGCAAAAAATATCACATATCCATGTCAGTATCCATATATGCATATATTTGTAACTTATCCAACCTTTTGCATCCATATGTTTGTATCCATGTCAGTATCCATATATCCATGTCCAAAAAAATTATATCCATGTTGGTGTCCAAAAAAAATCCAAAAAAAGAAAAACACATATCCATGTCGATAACCATATATTTGTAACAATGATATATTAACTAAAAAATATTGAAGAACACATTCATTAGCATTGGTAAGGGATGGAATCCCAATTTCTAGGGGGTACCAAGGAATGACAATTCCCATGAATGAGGAAATCGGGTTTCCGTTGTAATCGTTATTCCTGCATAAAGTTAATCTAACAAACAAATGAATGAAATCGAGAGAGGAATAATGATTCCATTCCTTCCTCTATTCCTGCATAATAAACGGGGCCTTATTTCCAAGGTGCACCATATTACTTAATTTTAGTTTGCAAGGACAACAAGGACATCCATACAAAAAACCCATGGAAAAAACGAACCATCTATAAACACAACTTGCAAATTGCAGGCATATACTATTCGCAGCATACATACTCCCCCTGAGTTCTGCTGACAACACGATACTGATGAGTGATTACTGAACTAACGATGGGCCCAAGATCCCTCGGTACTCCCCGCCTTTGACCTCCTCCCCCGCCAATCCCGTCACCGCAGGCCCCCCACACCCTCCCTCCGCCACCCGATCTCCATCTCACGGATAACACGTCCCCTTCACTCCACCCACCTCATCGTATCATCCCCGCCGCGCAATCCACATCCGACGCTTCTCACCCTCTCTTTATGCCCCCTCCACACAGCCCCTCCCTCACTCCACTCCGCCGCGCCATGGCGTCCTCCGCTGCCCCCTTCCCTTTCCCCTCCCTCTCTCTCCGTCGTCGCTCCCCTACCCTTTCCGCCACTCCCACCTTCCTGCGGCGGCCCGCCCTCCTCCCTTCTCTCCGCAGCTTCCCTTCTTCGCGCAACGTCGCCGCGGCTACTCGATCCTCACGACTCCTCCGCGTCGCCGCCTCGGCAGCGGCAGCGGTTCCATCCGTGCCATCGCCGCCGCCGCAGATGCCGTCGCAGGCGTGGCAAGGCGCTTCCTTGAAGCCCCTCCTTGCCTCCGTCTTGACTGGCGTGTTGGTGTGGTTCGCGCCTGTCCCCTCCGGTGTTTCCCGCAACGCGTGGCAGCTCCTCGCGATTTTCCTTGCGACGATCGTTGGCATCATCACGCAGCCGCTCCCCCTCGGCGCTGTCGCACTGCTGGGCCTCGGCGCATCCGTGCTGACCCGGACCCTCACGTTCTCCGCAGCATTCTCCGCCTTCGGTGATCCCATCCCCTGGCTCATCGCCCTTGCCTTCTTCTTTGCCCGTGGCTTCATCAAGACCGGCCTTGGCAACCGCGTCGCCTACCAGTTCGTCTCCCTCTTCGGCAGCTCCTCCCTCGGCCTCGGGTAAATCCCCCTCCGAAATTTATTAACTTCTATCGAAATTGTTTATCCAGATAGCTAGCTGTTATTTTGCTGCACATGCAATTGCTTACGCTTATTGCACATTCAATTTTTTAATTAAAATTACACATACTATCTACTGTCGGAACAATTGGATGCCTATCTGTCAGTCCTTATTTATTTTGGTGCGTGGAACGGTTGTATATTTGATATTGCGCGGTTAAACTGTCGTGCATTTTGTAGTTGAACATATTGTTGCAAGTTGTTATAGAGGTTGTGTATCAAATACAATAATTTCGTCACCGTAAAATATGACCATGTAGATCACCATCTACAAAACAAGAACTATACGCCTAAACAAACGTGAGAAAGGATGCGTGGTTGGGAAACATTCGGGCAATCAGGCCCTTCTTTACTTGTGCAAGAGAGTTTCGTGGAAAAACTAATTATTAGAATCTTTTCTTGATCAGAACACTCGAACTGCAGATCTGGTATGTTATGATTAGGAATTGATTTTTTATTTGGTTTTTGACAATACAGATACAGCCTTGTCTTCAGTGAGGCCCTCCTTGCCCCTGCAATCCCCTCAGTCTCTGCCCGTGCTGGCGGGATTTTCCTCCCACTTGTTAAGGCTTTATGTACAGCATGCGGGAGCAATGCTGGGGATGGGACAGAAAGAAGGCTGGGGTCGTGGCTGATGCTCACATGCTTCCAAACTTCTGTTGTGTCATCCTCGATGTTCTTGACAGCAATGGCTGCGAATCCGTTGAGCGCAAATCTGACACTTGGGGCAATTGGACAGACGATCGGGTGGACGGACTGGGCGGTGGCGGCGATCGTACCAGGGCTGGTGTCGTTGGTGGTGGTGCCAATGGTTCTTTATGTGATATATCCACCATCTGTTAAGACTAGCCCGGATGCTCCAAGACTGGCAAAGGAAAAGCTAGAGAAGATGGGGCCCATGACCAAGAACGAGACTATCATGATGCTGACACTATTACTCACGGTATGCTTGTCCAGTTGGCCTTTAAGAATAATGTATGATTCTCAGGGTCTTTCATAATAATCAATTGTTTGCATGTCTGTTGCTATCTTCCTGAAATTCTAACTATCCCGACAATTTTAATCAACAATATATTGTCCATTGATATGACATTGCCATGGTTGCCAGTTTGAGTACCAGTATTTAGGACTTCTACAATGGGGGATGAGGATCGTTGTTGATATTATAAAAATAATTTAACTCTAAAAAATGTGGGCAAGTCTCTGAAATCAATAGCCAATTTGTAGATTAGATATGTTGGTTCTTTTCCCCCTATCTATAAAACACTCCAGCTTTTTTTCCACTCTTAAGTTGGGTGTATGGCATAGATTTAACTTAAGTCATACTTGGGCTTATATAGAAATTATATATCCTGACTTTTTTTGTCTTTCTTTAATAATCTTCTTTTAGCTTTTCACAAATTCGAAGTAGAGCATTTGGTGGTCTTCTCTGCGTATGTCCAAATTACTTTAGTCGATTTTCTCTCATGTAATCTTTCACAAGCTTGTCCAAGTTACCTGAATCATGCAAGCTATAAACAAATACAAAGGAAGTAGATGAGACTTTGAAGGTTATGGAACCCGGGAAAGGTGTAGGACATGATGACATTCCTATAAAAGTATGGAGAGTTCTAGCATGTGCAGAGAATGATGGTAGTAGAAATGAAAATGTTAACGTGGATGTGTGGACATACACGTAAAGATCGGATTCTGATGATGCAATTAGAAGGAAAGTTGGTGTAGCGCCAATCGGGGATAAGATGCGAGAAAACCGCTTAAGGTGGTTTGGCCATTTACAAAGGAGGTCGGCTGATGCACCAGTTAGGAGGTGTGAGTTTTGGGATGTTGAGTCGACTAAGAGAGGGCGAGGAAGGCCCAGGAAGTGTTGGAATGATATGAAGGGATCTTAATTTTTTTGGATCTATGCTCGAAAATGACCCGAGATAGATCTGAATGGAGGCAAAGAATCCATGTTGCCAGTCCTACTTAATGTGGGAAAAAACTTGTTGTTGTTTATCTTTCATAAGCTCCATATCAACATTTTGTTTGATAGTGTCGTTTGCGAATCCTGTCATCCTCCTTGTCCTCCTTTGTGTAACCACACATCTCTACCAACATCTTCATCTCAGCTACAAGCAATTTCTGCACATGTACAGTTAATTGCCTTATACTTGCTGTGATAAAGCGTTGCAGGCCTAAACGCAGCTTTTCCTCCCTATTTATTTTAAGAGGTGTGGTGAAGTTAGGATTCACACTTGTGGAAGTCTTGCTTTAGTTGTAACATATCTAAAGTCTTTACTTAGTCTAGTTTGTTCTGGATTAGGTTGGCTATTTCATTTAACTTGTTTAGTTGACTGGGGCGCCATTAATTTTGGAATGACAAGGAGCGTCTTGCTGTATAGGATGCAAATATTTAAGTTGATTTAGCAATTTTTAACTTTAGTAGCTGAT
This sequence comes from Ottelia alismoides, assembly GCA_037367405.1. Lineage (NCBI taxonomy): Eukaryota > Viridiplantae > Streptophyta > Magnoliopsida > Alismatales > Hydrocharitaceae > Ottelia > Ottelia alismoides. The sequence continues at coordinate 797,585 of JAZKJV010000557.1, read as the reverse complement.
AATTCAGTATCTGCAGTATCTACGCATCAATTAAGATATCTATGTGATGCAATTTTTCTTAACTAGCCTCGGAGCTGTTATAGTGTGCTGGTTTCTTTTCTAGCAGAAAATAGGAAAATGAAAGGATTTTGTGCCTGTTGTCTTCTTTAAGGGACTCCATACTCTTTTTGCAGGTGGGTCTATGGATTTTTGGGGGAAAAATCAACGTTGATGCCGTGACTGCTGCTATCCTTGGGTTATCGGTTCTGCTCATTACTGGTGTTGTGACATGGAAGGAGTGCTTATCAGAATCAGTGGCTTGGGACACACTGACTTGGTTTGCTGCACTTATTGCAATGGCAGGTTATCTCAACAAATACGGACTTATTTCTTGGTTCAGCCAGACGGTAGTAAAGGTACACTTTCATTTAAAATTTTCTATGTTATTTGTTTTCATGCTTAATAAAGAACCATGTTTCTTGAGATTGTATTTTACTAGTTGCACAGTTGAGTTTTTCATGGACCTTCAAGAAAATATCTCCACCATATATTCGTAAATCACACCCCATCTTCAAATTTTATTAGATTTTCCTGATTGGATAACAAAGTGTGAACCATGAGATGTCCCGGTAATCATGCATATGATGACCTTGCCTTATATGCCATATTTTGGCCACCATGCTCATGGGTGTAAAATATGGAATCGGATTTCCTTGTAATCATTGGCCGATCTAATCTTAATAGATTTGATTTTTTTAATTCAGTACAATCCATTCATGGTAATCCAATACATATTGTTTGGTTTGATGGCCAAATTTCTTGGTACTTGGTATATTCCATTAACAAAATTCACATATAAACCGTTATACCTCAAACACATATAAACATAGTTATTTGAATGGTTTTAAGATTCATTTTAGTGGTTAGATTAGGTTGGGTTGGGTGCAAGTCAAGATGGGAAGTTCAAAGAAAGCTTGTCACAATGGAGAACACAAACAAGAGGAGACTGGCATGAACTGGCACTATAAGCATGTGGTGGTCAAGGTGTTGCTACTGCGATGGTGAGGATGTGTAGTGCTATAATTGAAGAAATGTTGTCGAGAAGATATCATATTTGTTCTTTTAAAAAAAGACATCTTATATGTGAGGGTGTAGCAGATGCCATAAGAAGGGCATCACTGCTCCAAAGACCTTGGTTTTAGATTTCAAATTCTGGTTTCATCCCCCCAAGACCGGAAGAGAAATTGTGGCAATTTTTTTTGAAATTTTGATGAAACTGTCGGAAATGACTCAAACTTGTTTTTTTAAGAAATTAAGGTTTCCAAAGTTTTTTAATCGATAAATAAGATGGAAAGGCACACTTGTTAGCTTAAATAGAGATGTAAATATAAGTTTTGCAGTAGTATTGTATTATAATAAGCATACATGTTGATATTGAGTACTATGTAAGGAATGTACTACAAGTTTAGCCATTGTGAATGCATCAATAAATTGAATACCAAATATCTTAGTCTCGTAGACTCGTAACTATCTTAGTTCGAAAATAAATTGTAAATTCTAGAATTAACTAAATAAGCTGGTACATACATAGATAAAGCTATCTAAAAACTCAAAAATTATGAAATGTTACATTTAATATTTGGATTTGAAGTAGAGTGCTTTATTTTAATACATGATATTTGGAATTTATCATATAAATGTTGATAATCAAAACACATCTCAATGACTGAGAGGGACAACATTGTGAGGAAATGACAGTGGCATTGTACCTGAGAGGGACAACATTGTGCATGAGGGAGGCAGTGTCGAAATGGACTGGGATGGAAAAGCAACTGGGAGTAGAATATTGTGGGTTAAAAGAGAAATGGGAGGGAAATAGTCCAATAGGGGTTTACAAATTTACAAGTTACAATCATATTTTATTATTTAAGAATTAAACATTTGATTTTCAAAAGAGAAGAGAATTTGGTAGCAAGAGGACTTGTATTCACCATTGATAAGAAAAATGAGATAAATGTTATTGATTATGGCCTTATGGAAAATTGAGAATGGGTGTAAATAAATATTATTTGTGTGCTAACAGATTATTGAATTGGATCTGATCGGATTTTGGCAATGACTCGAAATCCATACTTTAACGGATTTGAAAAATTCCAATCTGAACCTATGTGATCCATTAAAATGATAAAACCAATTCAATCCAATAACATCGGATAGGATGGGATTGCGGATTTTATCGGATCTCTGTGCACTCCTACCTCCAAGGAAACCAAAAAGGCAATGTATTCTACATCCTATGTCAAACTTTACTTGTACTGGCGGATTATTTAGATGTGACATGACATTTACAGATGCTCTTATGGTTGCACCTCTTCCACAAGATTATCATGGAGCTCTTCAGCATCTGGATTGGAAGCATGCTATGAATGAGGAGATGGATGCTCTTGTCTCAAGGGGGCACTTGGGATATTGTGCCATTTCCCATTTGTGTTGTTCTTGTAGTGCTTGTATATGGTGTTCACGATCAAACATGCTCCAAATGGATCAAGAGACAGACTGAAGGCTTGATTAGTGGCCATTGGATTTACCCAGACTTACAATGTGGATTACTTTGAGATTTTCTCTCTAGTGGCACGGATGGGGTCTATCCCTACGAGTATATCTATTACTGCTAATAAGAGCTGGTCGATTTTCCAGTTACATGTCAAGAATGCCTTTCTGTATGATCATTTTGAGGAGGAGGTCTATATAACACGCCATCGGGTTATACCATTGAAGGGAAGTATGTGTTCCGTTTGCACATGGCTATCTATGGCCTAAAGCAGCGTCTACGAGCATGATTTAACATGCATACTTCTGCGATAAGCTCACTTGACTTCCATATGACGACATCTGATTACTCTGCTTCGTTAGACGAAGGACTTCTGGTACTGTGCTATTGGTTGTTTATGTTGATGACATGGTGATTTGTGGTGATGACAAAGCATACATTTTAGAGACCAATGCCTTCCTTCAGAAGGTGTTTGTCACCAAGGACCTGGGTCAATTCAGATACTTCCTTGTCATTGAGATGACGCGTATTGCGAGGGATTACCTATCACGACAGAAGTATTTTTTTTGAAGTCTAAAACTTCGGGGGATACACGTCGCGGTGCTCGCCCCTTTCCATTAACAAAAACGGAAAAGCAAAAAAAAGTATATACAAGGGGGGAACAAGAAAAGATAGGAAAAAGGTCCAAGAAGACCCCACACCACAAAACACGCGTGTGTTACAATTACGACCAGTCAACAGCTAGACGGGCTGTGAGAGAGAAAACATTCTCTTTGTAAAAACGCTGGCCCCTAAAGATCTTGTCGTTACGTCCCGGCCAAATCGCCCGAAGAGGATCACGAAGTCCCTTCGATCCCTGCCATTGTTGAAGCGAACAGAATCCCAGAAAGCGGCCGAATCTGCAGTATTAATCCAAGACAAGCTCGTCTCCTCCCAAACACCCCTAATCACAGGGCAATTGAAGACCATGTGATTCAGGGATTCGACGTCGTCGCCGTAGAGAGCGCAGTCCACCGTAGCCAAGCCACCAAGCAACCTCGCACAGCGATCCCTCGTTAAGATCCTCCCCCTGCGAAAGAGCCAGAGAAAACACGACACCCTCTCTGGGAGCTTTAGGGTCCATAGGAAGGTACAGTCCCGGATCAAGGTATCCGTTCGCGGCTGAGGGAGGTGCGAGATCGCCAAGAAAGCCTTCTTAGTCGTAAAGGGGCCCGCTCGCCAGTCCCAGTGATCACGCCCCCTCGAGGGCCTAGGGAAATTCTCAATAGACTCCAGGAGACCAATAAACTCGTCAAACCTTTGATCGGAAAGGTTGCCAAGAAGGATAGGAAGCCAACCATCTCCCGACCAACATGATGCGATCGAAGCGCGAACGTCGGCCGCCAAAGCAAATAAGCGGAAATGACTCCCGAAGAGGAGTTCCACCAGCCCACCTATCCGGCCAGAAACTGAAGGTCCTTCCGTCCCCGAGGCGAGGAACAAAAAGGTCGGAGTAGCATCGGCTCACTGCCAACACCCCACGCCAAAAGGGGGTCCGAGAACGGAGGCAGGCGGACAGCATCACCCCATGTAACCCAAGAATCTCACGCAAGGCCGTCACGCAGAACTCGTCGCTGGCACCCCATAATCTATTCACCCACTTCAAGAGAAGAGCATCATTGACACGGTCGAGCCTACGGATGCCAAGTCCCCCGTCACATTTCCTCCTCGTCACCTCTTCCCATCTCACAAGATGCGGCCCACAAGCCAGGGCCCCCTCCTCCCCCACAGAAAATTCCGCATCAGCCTCTCAAGACGCTCCGGACTCCCACAGGCAGCTGCCAATTGGAGAGAGTAAACGGGGATAGAGGATAGGACATACTTGATGAGGACGAGGCGGCCACCCCTCGAGAGCAAGGCCGAGCTCCACCCGGAGAGCCGCATCTCCACCTTTTCAACCACCTTGGACCAGTCACGGAGCCGGACCCTACCTGCCCCCAAAGACATACCCAAGTAGTCAATCGGAAGAGAGGCAGGGGGAGAACCGAGTGCCAGGCCACATTCAAATGCCTCCTCCGCATCCAAGCCAAAGGGTATCACCTTGGACTTGCTCGAGTTTATGAGCATGCCCGATAACTTGCTGAAAACCTCCAAAGTCGTGGCCATGCCACTGACCTCCTCACGCCCGCCTTCAATGAAGACGATCGTATCATCGGCGTACTGAAGGATCGGGATCACTCGCTCACCGCAGGAGAAGCCCATAGAGAGGCCGCTATCCACCACACGATGCACCATCCGAGCTAGCACATCAGCCGCCAGAACAAACAACAAAGGGGCCAGGGGGCAACCCTACCTCACCCCTCTCCGAGGCTGGAAACGATCTCCCGCCATGGGAGACGCAACAACGCATCCAAGATACCTACATCCCCGGAAAACCACGAGCTCTCAGCACCGACCACAAGAAGTTCCAATCAAGCGAGTCATAGGCCTTAGCAAAGTCAACTTTCCAGAGCACCCCGTGAGCATCATTCCTCACCCAACTCGCGACCATCTCGGAAGCCAAAGCCGTGACATCTGCAATCTGACGACCACGAATGAAAGCCGCCTGCACCGGAGAGATAAGACCGTCAAGCAACGGGGCCAGCCTACAAGCGAACACCTTCGCTACAATCAAATAGAGGCCATTCGAGATAGCCACCGGACGGAAATCCTCAACACGCTCAGCGGAGGGCACCTTCGGCAGCAAAACGATGATCGCCCTATTGATTTTGTCGAACCCAGCATTACCCCTACAAAATTCGAGAATGACCTCCAAGACCTCCCGCCCCACCAGCTCCCAAAAGTCCTTGTAGAAAGCGACCAGGAATCCATCCGGCCCCGGTGAGCCATTGTCGTTGAGAACCCAGACGGCCCTTTTAACCTCCTCCAGAGTCACCTCTTTCGTCAAGTCGTCGCAAAGCAGAGGGGCTGAACCCCCTCCCCCGACCACAACCAACGTCTCGACGTGCGCACAGCGGAAAGATCCTTGAATTAACGAGCAGCCTCCCTCCCCAAGTCCGCCTCCCCCGTCACCACCCTGCCATCAAAAGAGATGGAACGAATAAAGTTGGAGCGCCTCTTGCTGTTGGCCACCCGATGGAAGTAGGATGAGTTCGCGTCCCCCCCCTTGAGCCATGAGATTCTTGCCCTCTGATGCCATTCCGCCACCCTCTTCCGATCCTCGTGCTCCACCCGCGCCTGGGCAACCGATCTGGAGGCCAACTCGTCGGCAAGAAGATCCCTGACCCCCTCCATAGCATCAAGAGAGGACACGATCTCCTCCGCCTCCTTTCTCGCAGCCGCCCGAGCAGCCCTCGAATCTTTCTTAAAGACGATCAAGTTTTTCCTTAGAAACACCAGCTTCCGAGCAAATCTCACCACCGCCGATCGACCACCCCGCTCCTGCCCCCAAATATCCGCCACAAAGCTCTTGAAGTTGTCTTCCAGAAGCCAGCACTTCTCATATCTAAAGAACCCATGATAGGTGGGTGATGCTCCCGAGTCCCACAAGATGGGGGTATGATCCGAGTGGGAGCGCGGGCAGGAAGAAACAAGAGCAAGAGGGAATGCCTTCATAAGGACCTCAGAAGCCAGAAATCTGTCAATGCAAGACCTCGACGTCGAATTTCTCCACGTGTATAAAACGTCAGCCGCACGAAGGTCCTCCAGAGCTAGGGAGTCGATAAGTTGTGAGAAATCAACCGAGCCCGGGTCCACACCCCCTCAAATGGGGTCTATCAGAGACGCGCAAAGTTACATTAAAATCCCCCCCAATCAGCCAAGGTATACCCGCGACCTGGGCGCTAACCCCACTAAGCTCCTCCCATAAATCTCTCCTCTTAATATAACAACACGATCCATAAGCACATGAGAGCGCGATAGCAGAAGAGTCCTCCAAGCGCGTGAGAATCACGGTAATAGAATGGCTCCCTCTGAAGGCCGAGTTTAAGGAGAAAGCCGCCGATCTCCACGCGACGAGGAGACCACCCGCAGTGCCCTCCGCATCCAAAGCATGAAACTCATCCAGGCTCCCTGCACCAAACGATCGCCATAAATCTTCCCCCAACTCCCGAAGCTTGGTTTCCTGTAGCATCACCACATCACAACCCCACTCCAAGAACCTTGCACCCAACACCCTCCGCTTGTCAGCATCTCCCAGCCCCCGCACATTCTAGGATAGCACCTTCATAGGGAACTGTCTAAGCTCCCACCTGACCGAACCACGCCAGCAGCCTCCGCCACCGCCTCCTTCAGAGTGAAGCAGGTCTGAGTCTCCCCCGCCTGCGAACGCGACCTGTTCCTCCTCATGTACCTCTTTGCTGATCTTCTTCCAACCTCCCCCTCCATCTCCGCAGCCACTGGAGCCTCCACAGGATCCACGTGAAGACAAGGCGAGGGAAGATGCCAGGGCGGAGAGGAAGGAGGCTCCTGCCGAAGGCCCGCGTCCCCTTCCCCATGATGTTTAGAAGAGTGAGACTCACGTAAAGAAGGGCTCCCCCCCTCGGCCCCATAATCATCTGCCCAGGAGCGGACACGAGATGGGATGCCGTATCAAGCACAAACGGATCCAGCTCCATAAACCGCTCCACAGATCTGCCCCAGGGTCCAAGAGATGGCCCCGCCATAAGACGAGCGGCCCGAAAATCCGAGGTGAAGGTCCGTAAAGATATCCCGGACCCACCTCGCCAGAAGAAGAAATCTCCTTCGATCCCCGTGTCGCTTCCCGCCACGTCACCAGAGAAACCGCCATGAGAAGGATCCATGCAGCGGTCCCACGAAAAGGGATTGAGGGGAAGTACAGAGAATCGAAAGGGCACACGACATCATCACGATAAGACGAGCCCCCCGAAGCGTCGCCATGCAGGGATCCATGCGCCTCGGAAACCGACATGACGGCCTTTCCGTGGCCCGACGTCGAAGGTACGCTCCCACCGACCACCACCGGCGGCGGCGGAGGGGTCACAACCGACATCTCCAGCCGGCAACAGAAGCGGCCGATCTTCAAGCTCTCAAAGAAGACCCGGCCCACCGCCTCATCCAAGGACTTGCTACACTCCATGAGCACTCTCGTCGTGAAGGGGTCTGAGCCCGGGGACAACCCATCATCGGTGATCGCCAAAATCTCATCCCACCTCCGCAACGGACGCCTGAGGCAGTAGACCGTCCTAGAAAGGAAGGGAATACCCCGAATCTCAGCAACGCAGACCTCGACGTCAACACATGCCCCGTCCGCAAAGCGCAGGTCCCTCCAAGCAATCCCTCCCACCACACCGGCACGAGTCAGCCTGAGACGATGCTCGTTCGACAGCCCCCTTACACAGCATCTCCTTGGACCTAAAGCGACGACGTCCCGCGAGAAGCAAATACCCAAGACCTCACAGAGGAGCGCATGCACATCTGCAAGGTGCACACATTCATCCACGAAACATCCGATGATCGCCCTTCCTCCCTCCGACCTCTGACAGGTCCCTTTCCGAACAACCAAAGCATCACAATCGGAACCTTTTACCGACACAAGCCCCACCATTCGAGCCGAAGACACTTCGCCCGCCGAGTAGTTGCATGCACCACCCGCCACAACTTGGGCAAACGAGCGACCTTCACCGCTATGCACGACCGGCCTTGCATGGAGGGTCCTCGGTTGGAACGCTGACCCCCCAACGAAAACCGACTCCCTTGAGCCCACGAACGAGAGTCACAGTCGAGCATCTTGTGGCCCAAGCCTCCACAAATAAAGCAACGCGGCTTAGCAACACAAACCGCCGCCAAATGCCCCCTCACGCGCAAACACTTCCTCCCTGGCTTCCGATGGGAGACATGCGTCCACCGCCCCTCGCCCCCCCAGAAGAGCGTCCTCCCCCTCCGCGGCCACGAACTGCGGACTGACGCCACGACCACCATGTCCCCCCTCCGCGACAGGAACTTCGCTGCTTCCCCCTCCGACCTCCACAAACTCCTCACCACCTCTCCCCTTCTCGCGCGAGAGGTAGACCTGCCCCCCCGCTCGAAACGCCATGCATATCTCCCCTTCTGCGCCAGCACCACACACCTCCCTCCGTCGCACCACCCCTCGCTCGAAGCGCTACAGACACTCCCTCTGTCGCACCACCCCTCGCTCGAAACGCCATCGTCTCAGATGGAGAAGTTGCCAAGGCACTTGTTGTCAAGGCACTTGTTGTCCAAGAGATGTGAGGGAGTTCCTCGTAGTGATGCTTACAGAGTATTGTCTGGATATTCTTACAGAGTCTGTCTTACTTGGATGCAAACCATCTGGCATCCCGACATAGATGCAAAAACATGCTATGTCCACTGACCCTAAGGGTCCGTTTGGTAACTGGGTTACCCCGGGGTAACCTGATTTACTCTTCTCTATTCTTGGGTTGGAATTCCATTACAAATCATAGTGACATCACATCACATTCTTTATTGCAGCCCTCTCTAACCCTCATAACCATCCCAAATGACTACTATTCACATCAGGTTACCCCAACCTACCCTAACCCAGCAACCAAACAGACCCTATGTTTGAGGATACTACATGATATAGAAGCCCAGTGGGCAAGATGCTCTACCTTATTGCCATTAAGCCATATATATCATATGCTGTGATCAAAGAGCTACCTGTACATGGAGAAGCCTCACTATAGCCATTGGCATGATGCTCTCTTGATCCTTCGATACTTGAAGGATTCTCTAGGAAAAGATATTTTCTATGGGGCCAACAACCATGCTGATATCACCACCTACGCAGATATTGATTATGCTAGTCCCGAGGACAATCGATCTACCATTGGTTATGCCATGTTTGTTGGAGGAGACATTATTATATAGCGAAGCAAGAAGCAAATTGTTATCTTCAGATCGAGCGTAGAGACTAAATACAGGGTGATGTCTCAAGCCACTTGTGAGATTACATGGTTAGTTTCCTTTCTACAGGAGCTTGGACTTCCTACTGCTACTTCTATTCCTCTATATTGTTACATTGCTACCAATCCAGTATTCCATGAGTGGACTAAGCACATTGAAGTTGATTGCCACTTCGTTCGAGATGCAGTACGAGGAGGGAAGATCACTGCCACATATCTCCATTGACCTTTATGAAGAAACACATATCATGGTTGATTTCCAAGTTGGGCATGATCGATATGTATACTCCAATTTGAGGGAAGTGTTGAAGCTATTTTGATTATCTTCTCTTATTTTATTTATTGTGTCATGTAACCCTTCGAGGTCTTTTATGTTATTGCCACCACTTGGGCTCTAGGGTTTCATGCTATATAAGAAGCTTCGTACCCCTTGAATAAAGTATCTCATTCCAACAACAATAAAGCCTTTTCCCACAATTAAGTAGGGCCAGCTACATGGATTTTTTGCTTTCATTTAGATCTATTTTGGGTCATTCTTGAGCTTAAATCCAAATAACTAAGATTCATTCAGATAATCTCATTCTAACTCTTTTTGGACCTTCCTTGCCCTCTCTTAATCGACTCAACATCCCAATCTCGCATCTTCTAACTAGTGCATCAACCGACATCCTTTGTAAATGGCCAAACCATCTTAAGCGGTTTTCTCTCGTCTTATCCTCTATCGAAGCTATACATTTTCTTCTGATCGCATCATTCCGAATTTGATCTTTTCGTGTATGACCATGCATCCTCTTTTTTCATTTCTATTAATGGCATAATCTGCATACGTTTATGGTTCATTGGCCAATACATTTATCCATTGAGCATATTAGGTTTCATAGCTGCTTTGAAATACTTTCCTTTGACTTTAAAATGGATTTTCTTATCACAAAGAACAACAGAGTCTATTCTTTACTTTAGCCAACCTGGATTTTATTATATGAATAACATCTCCATCAATTTCCCCGTTCTGTTGCAAAATAGATCCCAAGTATCTAAAAGAATCTGTCTTCAAAATATTATTGTCTCCAATCTTCACCTCGAGTCCTTCACTGTTGTTTCCATCAAATGTGCACCCCATATATTTATCCTTAGTCCTATTTATATGAAATCCTTTAGTCTCTAAGGCACATTTCCAATCCTCTCATTTACTCATCTCGTCTCTCATCAATCAACACAATATCAATCAAAGTCGACTGAAAAAGTTTTTTTTTTGAGAGAAAAAAAGAGCTTCCACCTTATAGGTGTGTGCCCAAAAACTTCATCATTGATTCACACTAAAAAATTACACACATGTAAATAGGTATTTAAAAAAAAATCAAAAGATTTACATCCTTCAACTCTCCACCAAGACCCTAGCGTGTGTCACGATATTTTCAACATATAATCTATCTTGGGAAAAATCGCATCGTTTCTTGCCAACCAAATCACACAAACCATAGCGATGCACTCTGTTCTTTCTCTCGTCACGCCACATCAATTATGACCAATAGACTTCCAGAAGCCAGCAACATCTGCATAGCAAACCTCCAGGTTTCCCGGCAAGTTCCATGCCTCTGTTGAACCCGCACACCCGAAAAAAAGGTGATCCACCTCTTTTACTTCTGTCTGACTATGAGAACATTTGTGATCAACGGCTTGGACAAACCTTGCCAGTCTGGCCCCCGTGAGAAGTCTCTCCCTTTTGAATTGCCACGAAAAGATCTTTATCTGTATAGGAATTTTCCAGCTCCATATATATGTGCAGTCCGCTATGCATTCCCCAGGATCAAACATCAAGGGGTCTTTCAGCATCTTGTACGCATTGCGAACTGAAAAGCTCCTGTCGCACCAACTCCAACAATCCCTGCCCACAATCGGCCCCTCCACTCTAGGCAATTCCACCAAAATTATCATAAGCTCCCCTCGACTGAAAAAGGTGTATATGGCTAGGATTCTACATGGAATAATGTAACATATCCGAGTTGCCTAGAGAACCCTTTGGATCAGATCATTTTGAGACTGGTTGGATTTGACGAGTGCAGAAGGTTTCCGGGCATTCCTCAGATTTGCACGCTTCAACTTACACGAGGGATGTGTTCGACCATTTTCATGTTATGGTTGATTTGGGTGGCACGTAATGGCTTGCTTTTTGCCAGAGATACTATGCAGATAATGAATGTATCTGAGCACGGAAAGACTCGAGTAGTCTTGATCTCTGTAGAAGGCCGTACACATCATTTCTCTCTAAAAAACAAAAATATATAGATATAATGTGCGAAGAATTATGCAAACCTTAGGCTCGAAACATCCAAAATCTGCGATTAGCAAATAAATAGTTGTTAGAAATTGAACATTTTTTTGGGATCAAGCAATACGAAATTGATCAACACAGAATATGAGATGATGCAACTAAATCAGGTGGCGATGCATACTTGGAAGCTAATCAATTAATATGTAAACAGTATAGTGTGGGTAGAAATACGCTGTAAAAATTAGGCACATCCCTTCTTGACTCCACTGCAAAAAAAACTGAGATATATTAAATGGTTGTCAAATGACAACTGCTGAATAATAGCTCTTTGCTATCTATTTCTTGACATTTTTTGAGAATATCAAGGGTTGAAGGCCATCATAAAAAACCTAGCTCCATTCCTTTCATATGGATGATCGCACAACTCAGCAGATATTTGTTGCATTCTACTCCTCCTTGCATGAGTTTACCTACCACATATTTGTACCTGCCTCAGGTCGTCTCTGGGATAAGTTTCATGGTTAAGGAGACCGATCTTAAAGAAAAGAAAGCACGATTTTTGGATGGTGGACCACCAACTAGGGAAGAAACGTATCAGATGTGTTTCCAACATGGCTTATTTTCGTGTCCGTTTGTTTTTTCATCTCTAATATGAATATCGCACAACCCTGGGCAGTTTTCTGCTGCTTTCTACTCCTTGCACGAGTGTGCCTAGGGCTGGCTATCGAGCCCAACGAGCCGAGCCAGCCCCTAGCTCAGGCTCGGGCTCGATAAGCCCAGCTGGGCTCGGGTTCGAGCTCGGGCTCGTTCGAGCCCAGCCGAGCTGGCTCGAGCTCGGGCTCGATGAGCTCGAGCCCTTATCGAGCTGGCTCGGGCTCGATAAGGCTCGAGCCGAGCCCCTTATCGAGCCCGAGCTCCTTATCGAGCCTGCTTTGGGCTCGAGCCCAAGTCGAGCTCGTTAAGGAAAATAAGTACTTTTTGGTGGAAAAGTGTTTTGTACAGGTTTGAACTCGAGACATGCTCTATCAAAGACTGTGTTCCTTACTAGTAGGCCACTAGCCAAGTTGTATATAAAATCTTAATTATAATATATATTGTAACATTATATTTGTTTAAAAAAATACTAATTTTCTAATGCGTGAGGGGGGAGGGGGGCAAATATGTGGGCGGGAATGGGATTGATTTGAGAATTGGGTCATGACTCGTGAGTCGTGGGAGGATCAAAGTTAGTGGAGGGGATATTATAAAGGGCTAATTTTATTTTGTTTGTATTATATATAAATATATAAATAATAGGGTTAAATGGGGCTGCCCCCTGGGGGGAGCTAACTTGGCTCCCCTCGCGCCGTTTCGCCCGTTTTTTTTATTTTTTTTGAAATTTCTTCCGTGAATATTCATCACTATATCCCTATATTATGCTATTCAAATTTCGTGCGAAACAGAGACTCCTACGACCTCAATCAGACAATCATTTTTTAACGGTAACAGAATTGCTAAAAACGACCCTTCTGGATGGAGGCCGTAGGAGTCTCTGTTTTGCGCGAAAATTTAATGACATAATATAGGGATATATTGATGAAAATCCACAGAAGAAATTTTCAAAAAAAAAAAAATATAAAAAAAGTGGACGAAATGGCGCGGGGGGAGCCAAGTTAGCTCCCCCCATGGGGGCAGCCCCATTTTACCCTAAATAATATATGTATATATCTTCCTTATTGAGCTCATTATTGAGTTATCGTGCCGAGCGAGGCTTGGCTCAAGCTCGGCTCGTTAAGCTATCGAGCCTAGATTTTTGGCTCGGGCTCGGCTCAATAACCTAATGAGCCGGACTCACGAGCCCTTATCGAGCCGAGCCCGAGCCTGGCTCATCGAGCCGTGACTCAATAACCAGCCCTAGTGTGCCTACTACATTTTTGTGCCTGCCTTTGGTCAGCTCTGGGATTAGTTCCATGGAACTATGGATTGATCTTTAGAGAGAACACAAGTTGGATACGATTTGGATATGACCATTTTCATATATGTATACATTTTGTCTATATATTGAATAAGAATATATGTAGGTATGCTAACCTGATATGGATTTTGGAAACCATATTCTTAAATAATCAGACATGAACTCCTATTGGATATTTATCAAACACATGTATGGTGATCGAGTGAAGATAGAATACAGATATGGGTTGACTGGAGTATGACTATGGAATACAAACCAAATGCACTTAAATGGTCAATAAAAGATTGATTACAAATACCGATCGAAATATCATCGAGTACGGATAAATCTTAGACTGAAAATATACACACATATATGCACGAGCACACATACATACATACTGTAATAAGAGAGGTTCATTCAGTTAAAATTTTAGTCTTGAAGAATATGGACATAGCAAATTATAATTCAAATAAACGCGTTTCTGGTCATGTTGGGTTCAGATCTAAGGAAGCATCTCGGGATTGTGCAAGGATATAGGGATGAAGAGTTCCCATGAGGATAAAGTTATTCATGTGGTTAATGAGAGGAGGACTGATTATGACAATAGCTAGGCGAGCCACGGTATTTTCTTAGATATGCACGAGATTATAAACATAATTTAAAAAGAGATATATTTTTTTATATAGGTCATGATGATATTTAATGTATCTAATGCAATGTTTCAGAGAAGGGATTTTTACACCCATAATCCTGAGTAATTTCGCAATAACATTCATAACTTTGCATATTCGTAAATTACGCTCATGACCCTGGATAAGTGTGCCGTCTTACACCTATAACCTTCCGTTACTTTACTTCGTTAACTCAACCGGATGATTGAGTTAATCTATCGAATCAACGATCTAACGGCTGGAATTTAATCTAAATAAAAAAAGTATCCCGTCTCTTTCTCTTGAACCATCCATCGCGACTCTTGATGAAGGATAACATCTGACGAGCTCGCATGCGGTCGGAAAGAAGTGATGGAGGGTAGTGACAGGGGTGGGGATGTTGCATGCGGAATGATGGTGGCAGGCTGCGGCAGCTCGGTGATGGTGGAGGGCAGCGGCGGGCCTGCTGGAGGGCGGGTGCATAGGGGGGAAGCAGCAAGGCTGGTCGGTCGCAGGGGTGGGGGAAAGGGGGGATGCAAGTCGGTTGACGCGGGGAGGGGGGCTTGCTGGTCGATCGCAGGGCGGGGCCGGAGCTTGCTGGTCGGTCGCAGGGGTGGGGGGGGCTTGGGTCGCAGGGCCAGGGGCGGAGGTTACATGCGGGATTGCAGAGTTGGGGGGGGACCCGTTGTAGAGGTGCGATGGAGTGTTTGCAGAGGTGCGGGTTGCAGGAGGGTTTGGGGGGACAGAGTTGCGACAGGGGGAGGCTTGCAGAGGTGCAACGGAGGTGCCGGGGGGCGGTTGCAGAGGTGCCGAGAGAGTTTGCAGGGATCGGGGGGGAGGGGGGTCGTGGCGGTTGCAGGTGTCAGAGGGTGTGGCGGCTACAGGCGTGGGGTGGGGGGTGGCGAGGTGAGGTAAGGGTTGGGGGAGTCAGGGACCGGCACGGATGGGGGTGGGGTTGGGGCTTTTGCAGAGGTCGACTACCGGTAATGACTTGCTTGCAGAGGTCGACGTGCGGGGGGTTGTAGGCGAGGTCCGGGGGGAGCTGCAGGCGAGGGGTGCACGGACGGCCTGCGGCGGAGGCTCCTGCGCGTGACGGCTGCCGAGCCCTCCAAAGTGATGGAGAGAGGTGATGACATGATTTGCAAATAAGAATGACTATTAAGGGCAACTCTGTCTTCTTTTAACAGAAACCGTCAAATATAATGGGAATGCCAAACGGAACATAACACAGGGTTATCTCATGTAAGAGTTAAGCATTACTCGAGGTTTCTTATGTAATTCGAGATTATTCAAGGTTATGAATGTTATTATGAAATTACTCAGGGTTATGGGTGTAAAAATCCCTTCAGAGAACTACCTATTTGACCATGTGAAACTATACTAAATGAACATGCATACAAAACATAAGTTATCTGCTATTTCAAAATATACAATATATAGATACAATGTGCAAAGGAGTATATAAACAATATGGTTGACACATTTTAACACGGCGACTTGCAAGCCAATATTTTTTATAAATAGAATTTGATTATTACATTTTGACCGAGCAAAACAAATTAATAAACATCGATTACAAAATGGTCTGACTAAATTGGGTGGCGAAACATACTTGAAAACTACTCAATTAATATATGAACAGTATATCGTGGGTAGAAATACGCGGTAAAGTTTAGATACATCGTACATCCTATATTCTTGACTCAACTGAAGAATAAAACTGAGACATAAACTAATTAGTTGTCGTATACCAACTACGAAATAGTAGCTCTTTGCTTATTTTTCTTGTGGAGTGGATGTCCAAAGTACAATGTTTTCCCCATGATAAAAAAGATCAAATGACAACTTAATTTTCTTTCTGGAGTCTTTACCCTGTCGATGCATCCATTTTGCCGAACTCATCTACTTGGTAATAGCAGCACACAATTGCTATCTATATCAGCAACCAAACCATTATGCGGTGAATCATGACTCATGAAGAATGTGCAGCAGAATTAAGCACCAAACACAGTAAACACAAAGCCACACTATATATACCAATCACAAGACCAAACAAAGCCACAAATAGCGGATTATGAATAAAAGCACAACTCATATCAATCCCGCAAGCTTAGCACATCTGGGGCATAGATAATTTAAGATACAAGAAACATAAAAAATCAATTACACAAAATAAGTGATGGGACACCGTGTGCAAAAAATTATGTTGCAGTGTCCTTTTGTGGTTGATGTGGTGGGAAAATATCTTGATATTTGTAGGGGTCACGGTATCTAAAAAGATCGGATAGCCAAGAATGGGATGGGGTGGGGAAGGGGCAACCATGGAAATATAGAGAAGGATTTAAGGTTTAGGAATTATATGTCTTTTAAAAATTTGATTTGGATATGGATCTCTGACCTTTTACCATATCTATTTTTGTATTCATTTTTTCAAAAAATAATACCCACAATCATAATCATATCTGATTTATTTTAAAAGACGGATTATCCACAGTGTTGTAGAAGTCGGTATTCGACATTCAGTTGGAAGTGTCATTGAATAAAGAATAAATTGTATTTGGATGACTATCATCAACAACAATAAAGCCTTTTCCAACATTATGTAGGGTCGGCTACATGGGTCTTTGCCTCCATATAGATCATAATCGTATCTAATTTATTTTAAAAAGATGGATTATCTACAGTGTTGTAGAAGTCGGTATTGGGCATTCAATTAAAATCCATTGAATAAAGATAAATTGTATTTGGACGACTAACATCAACAATAATAAAAGCCTTTTCCAACATTACGTAGGGTCCGGCTACATGGGCCATTGCCTCCATATAGATCTATATTGGGTCCATTCTCA